>JAPDEJ010000034.1:0-501042 GCA_027569045.1 Aspergillus biplanus
CACCTGTAATAAGAGCTCTTCTGCTTCCCCCCATCGTCCTTGATTCCGGTATGTTGATGCAAGATTAGCCATGCTAGTCAGAGTATTAGGATGCTCTTGGCCTAGCACCTGTTTCTGAGTCTCTGTCACCTGTAATAAGAGCTCTTCTGCTTCCCCCCATCGTCCTTGATTCCGGTATGTTGATGCAAGATTAGCCATGCTAGTCAGAGTATTAGGATGCTCTTGGCCTAGCACCTGTTTCTGAGTCTCTGTCGCCTGTAATAAGAGCTCTTCTGCTTCCCCCCATCGTCCTTGATTCCGGTATGTTGATGCAAGATTGGCCATGCTAGTCAGAGTGTCAGGATGCTCCTGGCCCAGCACCTGTTTCAAGACCTCTAATACCTGCACCTCTAGCTCTTCTGCTTCCTTCCAACGTCCTTGATTCTGATATATTAATGCGAGGTTGCCCATGCTAGTCAGAGTGTTAGGATCCTCTAGCCCTAGTACCTGCTGCCAGGTCGCCATTACCCATACAAGTAACTTCTCTGCTTCTTTATACCTCCCATCACTGTCCAGGCAGGTCCCTACCCTCTGTATAAAGTTAATATACCGCTCATTCTGTTTTTGAAACTCATTCTCACTCAATAAGAATAGGGCGTGAGGAAGGTATTCTCTCCAAAGCTGTTGATTAGTGTGATCCCTGTTAGGGAAAATCTTGTTCAGTCGGTCCGCTGCTTTAGTTATGTAGAGTGAATATTGTTCTTCCTTTCTCATCCAGTTTCGAGTTGCCAGATGTACCAAGCGATGAAGGGTAATAAAACTATTTCCAGATTGTATGGTAATAAAAGAATAGGCGCTAAGAAGTCCAAGAGCATCAACCATCTTTTTCCTGGATGCCTGTTGTGGAAGGAAAGATTGCGGTATATCACGTGGATTAACACAAGCCATGAGTAATAGGTATTCAGCCGCAAGTTGGTCCTGCTTTTGAATCTCACTGAATGAGATTAGCCATGTCTGGGCGATTGGATTCTGCATATCCTTGTAGCGTCTATCATCATGAAAATCTTCACTCAGCAGCTCCACAAGGTCTATTTCTTGTTCCTTAAGGAGCAGCAAGTAATCAGACACTCCTATACCATTTTCATTGATATAGGCTGCAGCCTGAGTAACAGCTAGGGGAAGAAAAGCAAGCTGTTCAAGAAGAGTGATTATCGCATGAGAATCATGAAGCAGGTCCGAGTGGAGTAGAGACTTTCCCAGAAGCTCCACGCCAGCCTTTTTGTCGAGTTCGCGAACATCTGTAACATATGGGGATGCTAGAGCCAACGCTAACTTTCGATTGCGGGTGGTAAAGATGATACGACCGTGGTTGACAGGAAAGAAGTCCTTTAGTGGTGGCGCAGTACTGGTGCCTTTGGTCCACATATCCACATCGTCTATATTGTCAAATACCAGAAGCCACTTCTCGTCCTTTTGGGCGAAATAAGCCTTGACACGCTCCATCACCTCTGCTGGCTTTACATTTTGGAGTCCTACCATTTGTGCAATGGCCATACACGCCTGCTCAACTGCCTCATAGCTGGTGCAAGGGATCCAAAAGATTGAGCATTCGGAGTCTCTGTCTCGCATCCGGTAGGCTAACTCCAGAGCTATTTGTGTTTTCCCAATTCCGCCCAGTCCAGTAATAGCGAACTTTTTTACTCCATCAGGCACAGATATCAAATCCTCTATTTGTTGGATTTCGTCGTGGCGGCCCACGAAACGGGTGTTTCTCGCAAAGGGGATCATTAAGTGACAGTTTTTTCTCGCATCTATCAGGAATATAAGACATTTGATATTACAAAGCACGGATAGTTCACTGACCTTTGTGGTTTGCAGGTATCCAATACCCCAAGAAAGCCTTTGCCGCAGAGGCTCCAGTTGCTGCTGCATATGCTTGCCATGGCTTGTTCTTGTGACTGTCGGCATATTGACACACCCCCTTGATAATAATACAGGAAAAATTATCCCACACTCCCGCACCCTCCATCTCAAATCCAATCACCCCTTCCTTTCTTGTTATTTCATCACGGTGGTGTCCTGATTTCATCACTGTATCAGCGGAGGCGATTGTACCGACATATGCAGAAACTCTGCCGACTTCTGAAGGCTTTCTACAACGAATTATTTGATGAGTATCACATCCAAGATCATCACAGTTTTTCTGCAGCGCATCTTCACAAATTTTATTAACAGAGCCACTCTCCGAACAGCTGCAGTTGATGGAAGAGGCATGTTTGTGATGCTTGTGGAGGTAACCAGCTCTGAAAAGAACATCATTAATTTGTGGACGGTGCCACTTTGTTCCCGCTTGCTGGATCATATGAAGATTCTTGAGTATCTGGCTTTCAAGTTCGCTGCGGGTCCGATTAGTCTTGAGTCTAGCAAGAAGTGTGCGAATTTCTCGGTCCGGCCTCCTAAGTGTGTCCATAATACCAGTCATTTGCTGAAACCCATCCAGGTATTGTCGGCCAAAATCATATTCAATCACGGAGTCGCTAATGATAACATCCCCCAAGAAGATTTTTTGACCATTTGATGTATATGGAGCCCCCCCGCAAACACCAACAATAAGTGCGACCTGGATTTCCGTGTAGCTCAATTGTAAGCTTGAAGCGATATTTGCAGTGCTCCCTATTCTCATTTCTGGCAGGTAGCACAACACCACATGGTGATTTCCAATTTTCCCATTAATATATGCATTTCTATCGCTGGGGTGTTTCCCATAGGCCGCACTCAATCGATCGTATGTCTCGTCGAAAAGGTCTTCCACAGCCTCAGCCTCCAGAGTAAGGGCACAAATAATTGCAATTGTAAAATCTTTTCGACTTGGTGGTTGCATGTTGCATATATGTGCTAAATAAGAGCAAGTATTCAGAAGGTTTTTATCAAGGACGCTTGATGCTAGTTTAATTCCGTGAAGTAAGCAGAGAAAGAGATTAAGCACAGGTGGGGGAGTCAGGCGCTGTTTTTATTACCTTGGGCAAGATATTCAGCCTTTCGTCTCATCCTTCTTCCCCAATCAGGAGCTTAGTCTAGCCGCCAAGCAGGCTTGAGGGGAAGAGGCGGGAAGAATATCAAGACACCAATACCAGCAATAGCTGCTAACGAGCGTCATCCTTTTAGTATGTAATCTATAATAAATAACAAATGGCTTCCAGTGATTAATAGAGAGAGCAAGAGCTGCCTAAAATTGTATGTCTGTTCTCAGGAAATAATTATGTTATCAACCTTGTTCAGCTGAGTGCAAGGCTGAGAAATTGAAGTTGCTGCAAGGTTGACGGCCCACAGCCATGTTCACTGTTCATTAGAAGGTAGGATAAATTAGTGCGACCGTATGCTTCCTGTTATAATTGGGCTTGAGCGCCATATTTATAATTACATGATCAAATATTAGCATGAAGGGAAATACCATTTTATTAATAAGAGCTTGTTTAATGATACTGTATCTCAGCAAATGCAAAAAGTAGCGAGGCGGTAAAAAAGATGAATAAAATATGGCAACAACTTCAGGAATAACTAATGTTAAAGGGTTGGGGGGAGTTCATACACTCTTAATAAAAAAGGAATTAAATCAAATGCGTTGTAAAAACATGCACACGAGTAAGCCAACCAAAGCCAATAAGAGATAGATAAGAGAAGAAAAATATTCAAATTTAATCATAACATCCTAGAAAACGAGGCGGAATTTGGTGTTGACACTAAGCTGGAAAAGGAAATGCTCTTGACACAATCAGGTGAGGGCGTGGAGGGCGTGGAGAGAAGGCTTGGCAAGAATTTGGTGAGGGATTTATAGGGATTTGGGCAGTAGCACACTCAAAGAGAAAGATTTTCTTAGCACAGCTTGCATGCGAAGGTAAACCCTTTCTCTCCCTTTGATTGTTTCAGGGCACTGTTTCCCTTTCTCTCAGTATGTTTGTTTCAAGGGATTTAATAAAGCTTCCCAGGTCATTTTTGTATTGTTTTGTAACAAAATACTCCGTCATCTCCCATCCCCCACATTCCCCAGACCACCACTACGCCATGGCTTAGATGGCTCACATGCTGACGGGCAAGACTCGTTTACTCTCTGTCGCGAGTTTGGCACGGTTGGCCGTCATAACAATATCGTAAAGCATCATTACCTGGGCCGCAGGGAGGCCGTCTCCTGTTTTGCGCGCTGCAACTGCACGTCTGACAATGTCTGGACAGCCCTGTTGTTGTATGGCCCATTTGGCCCCGTCCGATTTAGAAGAAAATTCGCCCGTAACGATGAATCGCCAGCCTCGGCAAGCGTTGAGAACGCTGTTGGCCGAGTTTAGTTCGTTGGCTTGATGCCAATCGAGCGAATCCGCGATTGCTTCCAAAATCCAGCGTCGAGGGATAGCGCCGAAAGTGTCGGTTGTATCAGGGCCGTGCAGGTTACGGCCAAGTTCACGTCCCATAGCAATATCGAGCAAAAACCAGTGGCTGGACTCGTTAGCGGCATCGAGGCTGATATGATCAGGCTGGTGAGGTCCTGTGTTCAAATTAAGTTCGAAACGAGGGTGACGGCTAGCCGGATACACAGCGCCTTGAGCATAGACCACAAACTCAAGTTTTGTAGCCGGGCACGGCAAGGCAGCCTGGTTCACGCGGCATATGACTGCCTGCTTATCAACCGCGTCAAGCTGATCTTTCACGATGGCCTGTATGTCAAGGTCGCTGAGGCCAGACTCGTAGGCGCCATAACTCGCAGAACCAAATAGATACACACCGACGAGCTGGTCTTTCAGGTATTCCGCGAGACGCTTGACTATTTCCTGAAGGTAAGCTTCCACTTCGTCTGGCAGGTTGCTGTCCATTGTTGTCTCTATTCTGGTTTATCGTTGCCAGATCTGTAAGTAGTTGTGCACCCACAGCACTTGGAGGTTGCCAGGCGTTTTGAACATGGTAGGGCGAGACAATTTGGAGGAGTCACTCTGTTGGAATGTATTTCACCACTGAACCATCTGCCCCACCAAACTGTCCATGATTTGCTGCTATTTCGTGCTTAATTATTTTAAAGCTATTTAAAACTACCATAAATATAATTTTATTTTAATGATATTAATATTTAATCTTATATTAAGTATATTATCTAGCCAGGTGCTGGCTATCTATTAACATCCTATTAAATAGCTATATAAGCAATGTTATTATTATAATTATCTGAGGATCTTAAGTAATTTATTCTTACCTCTTTGACCCCTACTAGTATCTATCTTAGTATTCTGTAACTACTAGTCAAAACACCCCTAAGCGTTGATAAGCACGCTTACACTTTTCTTGTTGGGTCTTGAAGGGGCCCTGTACACCTTAATGGCGCCTAGAGTATTGTTCGGCTAATTTCATGCTTTTTCATGATTTTTGTATAATTGAACTTTTTACCAGGCTTTAGTCATTCGATCTCTACAAGAGCTGCTTCAATCGAGCCCATTTTGATGGAGTTGTAGAGGGTTGAATTCAACACCAAAAATCGGTGAAATCGACGAAATCGGGTGTGTGGCGGGATCGGGCGTCACGTGGTGTCCGACGGTAGGAGACGGCTAGAAAAAAAAAAAAAAAACAAACAAAACACAGCAACATCGTGTCTCTCCTGAGGACAGCGTCAGGCTGTGCCAATTTTCCCGCGGGAGAGACTTGTCTCTCAGGAGACTAGATATTGCGTCTCTGGGGGAACAGAGTATGTTTAAAAAAATAAGAACATTCTAGCGCTGGCGCAGCTCATAACAGCCAAACCGATTCCCCTCAGGATCACGGAAGTTCATGAACCAGCCAAATGAACTTTCATCTGTTTTGCCTAGGCATGTGCTCCCACCACTCTCGTGGATACGTTTCTCCACCTGTTCGAGTGAGTCCCAAACCTTTCTCATGTTTCCAACTCCCAAATCCTGCAGAGAAGAGACTCACCATTTCAAGAGAATCAACCATGTAGTATACAGTCATACCACTACCTATGGTCTGCTCTGCAGGAGCGCAGCCCTCGGGCATTTTTACGATTCCCCCGGACAGGCCTAGAGCAGGAACATACTCAGCCCTGTGCTGAAGCAACGGAATGAACAACTCACCCTTCTGGCTGGCAAAGTTATAGTGCCGTACTTTGTTTGGCTCTAACTCTGCGCTTTCTAGCCTCCACTCCCAGGATGGGAATATCGTGGCATAGAATTTCTTACCGCGACTCTAGATTAGCAATGTCATCTAAGCACTGGGGTCTTTTAACAAACCTGCAGTTTCTCAATATCTTTTGCCGGGATCTCTACCCAACATGGGCTGCCGTCAAGAGGAGGCTGCCATGTCTGCTGTTGCGTGTTTGATTCAGTGCTTTGACTGGTCATTTTGAACTTGAGGATTCAGAAATTTTGGACACCGGAGAAAAGGAGCGAGGCGGGGTAGTTGTCCTTATATAAACTCCTGCTATTGTGGACTTATCATTGTGACGAAATACGAACGACCCGCAAAGTCTAACTACTTCACCAATGAACATGAGATTGTGACTGACGTAATCCTGCAAATCAGGAACCGCAATCGCGGGGAGGCTATTCAAATTGGGCAGGATTGTTAGCGACGGGTTTATGACTGTGATCAAGATTGGTGCAAGGGGTTTTGCTGCTCTACATAGATGTGGATGCAAGCCTGAATAATAAGGCCCATATCCCAGCGCCGCTTTAAAGGGTCCAACGACTGGAGTTTGGAAATACAATCCAAACAAAAAAATACAAACAAACAAACAAAAATTCTCTCCAGGCGAAACGGGGGGTTTATCACACAGCCTGAGGCGCCGTTTTGGCACCAGGCGAGTTAGTCGCGTCAAGAGAACAGGGATCGAAGGGGCGACGCACCAGCGACTCCTACAGCCACGCCAGCCTCACCCGACCGAACGTCAAGAGGAGGAAAATCTTGGCGACCCAGCCTGGTGGATATTGAGCTTGTCCGTCCGATTAATGGCTCTTCTATCAGGGCCATTATGAGAAGCGACATTGTTGTTTGATTGCTGCTGGTTGTGGCTAGAGCGGAGAGGTGGGTGTGTATAACTAAGAGTAGTGCCACTCATAGCCTTGCACCAACTTGGGAAGTGCGTGAGTCGGCCCTTCCGATTCAGGGGCGAAGACCAGACGGTCTCGTTAAATGAACATGATCCCATTCAACCCAAAACCTCCGTTATTGTTGGGAAACGGCAAGAAAACCTCTTAAGCTGCGAGCTGTGGACGCCATGTCCAACCCTGATCATTATACTGTGGGCTGGGTATGTGCTGTCCATACTGAGTATGTCACTGCCCAAGTGTTTCTTGAACATAAACACCCCAGGCCCATCAGTCTGGCTGCAAACAACCAAAATAACTACATGTTAGATAAGATTGGTGATTATAATATAGTAATTATAGTTCTTTTCTATAAAAAACATAATATATCTAGTATAGTGAATATTATGACGAGCATGTTAAATAATTTTTATAATATCGAATTTAGTCTAATAATTAGAATTGGTTGGGGGGGGCTTTAATTATAAAAAAAAATATTTATCTTCGAAATATTATTTAAGTATTTAAATTAGCTACAAATTATTTTAAGTAGTATAATTAATAAATTAAAAATATAATATAAGTAAAAGGGCCACAGGCTTATCACAAAGCATGGCGCAAAAGCACCGGCATTAGGCGAACTTTCACCCATGGTGCTAGGTCTCACTTGATATTACAAAATTCCATGCTCCTTGCGCTGCGAGATCCGACTTCTATTGTCGTTGAGAATCTCCTGATTACACGACGCTCCTAGGCTTCAAATGTAGTGGAACGGCCGGTGCTATCTTGCCGGGGGAATACCCTAGTGGCATTATGTAGGGCCAGAGGCTTGGTCCAAGTTCAAAGTATGGGTGGCGTGCTGGATGAAAGCCCCTGTGATGCTGATATCTTTCTCCGGATCGTACTTTTCAAGCGTCTCCAGGGGCGCATATTTCTCGCAGAGGAATAGCATGTCATTGTATGCTCTTGAGGCGTCCGGTTAGCTCAGGTGTCTCCTTGCCCAACAAGGGATCCACCAGCAGTTAAGACAGGGTACTTACATTTTCCTTGAGAGACTACCGGGGTGCCCAGCCGAATCGTTGAGGTAGATATGAAGACTGTAGAGTCGATTTCTATCATCCCACTCCTCCACTGGCTCTGACGGCGGAATATGCCGTTGGTAAAACCTCTGGTAAACGGGGGAGTTGAAGTAATACGCCCAGGAGCATCTCCACGTCCCGAACTCCAGCTCGTTATGCGCGTAGATGGACCCAGAGTCAAACGCGACTGAGCTTCCCGTCTCCATATCCAGTCCGATGTTCTGCTCCCACAAATCACCATGGATCAGGGTTGGTTCAATGGATCGACCCTCGGATTGTAAGACACCCAATAGTCTCGGGATCACGACATCGACAGTCTGCTTGAACACAGCGTCGAGTTCTGGCCAAGTGCCATTTGTCTCCGTGTCGTACCCGATGACATCGTTCAGTAGGTTTGTGAAACACTGGGCCCAGCTTGTCTCCCATTTGACGGTGCGCTCAAGGACACCGGATACCGTCGTGACAGGGAACCCAAATTTGCCTGTTGGCGATTTCCCGTTCAGATGGAGCTCTGCGATTTTGGCGGCGAAGGTTTCGGGCTCCGGGGGCGTTCCGAGGTCCATATCGTGAAAGTTGCCGAGAAAGAAGTAGACTTGTGAGTCACCATTGTGGTATTCTCCGTATCCTACTGGGCTGGGAACCAAATCTTGAACGACGGCTTCGATCGCCTTTGCTGAGTGGTATTCTCCTTTTACCAGCGACTGGGCGCCTCGTCCGGACGCAACCTGAGGGCAACAGTGAGAAGCTATATAATATGGGAGGGAATTGAGCTCAATGTTTACCTTTAAGAAGTACCTTTTTAGGCTCTTGTCCGGTAGGGCTACTGTAACCTTTGCCGTCTTCGTCCATGCTGACGCCCCGGATGACTCTGAAGCGATAACCTCTGTACCAATTGGCATTACTTTCCCTTGGGTTAGTGTCTTCCCCGTAGCGGAGAGCGACAAACGTACCGTGAGTAACAGCCGTATGCAGGGGGAAGTTGCCCTTTATTCCCGTCACCCATTCTGTTGGTGCTTCCGACATGGCTACTCGTCTATGTGAAGGCAATTCTCCAAGATTCGTACAGCTTGGACAGTCAACAGGAAGTGGGAATGAGAAAGGTCCTCTCCTTTTCGATTTTCGAGCCTCAAAACGAGCCTAATGGATGCGAATGTGACAAACTCATCGATATGCAGACGTGGGTCCCCCTAGGCAGACATAATTGGATTCCTCGAGCCGCTGTCATATCCGGAGCGGGGTAAAGGTTGAGTAGATTGGCTAGCAACCCCCGCTAAAACCCCTATCAGACATTCCTTACTGGCCCCAAGTTTAGCTGCATCTGCGGGTTCCTTCGCGTAGCAACACCCCTGAACGGATTGGCTGACCGACCCGCTGGATTCCGGGGTCTGGGAGGGGGGGTCGCACTTGAACTGGTGTTTCTCAGCCGCATCGCTGTTGGCCATTTAACGGTGAGGGAGCAATATGATGATCTCACTGTTGAACCTCCTTGCGTTCTTCTGCGGTCCCCCTCTGTAAATTGTGCTGCCCGTGTTACCGTTATCTTTAATGGTGGGTACCTTATTACACTCCGCACGCCACTGCAAGAAAACCTCTCACGCTCTTTACTAGTTCTCCAAACGGCTCAGTTTCCGGCGGAAGAGCGCCCAAGATAACTCGTCGCTCGCACCCTCGAGCAAGGCCCATGAAGATGATGGAGACTCATCGAGGCCCTCTTCAAGGAGGCATTCACAGCCTCATAGAGAACAGCTTGATTTGAACCCACTGGGCTTGAATGTTATCTACACACCCCAGAATGGTCACAAGGCGGACATCGTCTTTGTCCACGGGCTAGGAGGAACGAGTCGATGGACCTGGTCGAAAAACCACGACCCCGACCTTTTCTGGCCTCTGACGTTCCTGCCGTTGGAGCCGGATCTTTGCCTGGCCCGGATACTGACTTTTGGGTATAATGCGAAATTCCAGCAGCGGGGTAATGCCAGCACGACCGTCTTGGACTTTGCAAAAAACCTCCTTTATGACCTCAAGTACACTATTGACCACGAAGCAGGGAATCTTAATATCGGCACGGTAAGTTCCGCAAAATGGGGAAGCAATGAGGGGTGATGGCCTGCTGATGGGTAGAAAAGGTCCCGCTGCTGTTTGTCGTTCACAGTATGGGTGGACTTATTGTGAAGGAGGTGAGATAAAGCGCACCTCCCCCCCTTGACTCGGACCTTCCTTACCATCCCCAGGCATATATGCAGGGGCAAAACGACCCGGACTACGAGAATATCGTCAAAGCCATCTCAGCAATCATCTTCCTCGCAACGCCACATCGAGGAACCAACCTGGCAGACATTTTGAATCGAGTGCTGGAAGCCACCTGGTTGACTAATTCCAAGTTCTACATATCGGAGCTCTCCTCCGACTCCTTCACCTTGCAGAAGTTAAATGAGCAATTCCGACATGTTGCCCCTCGATTGGACATTGTATCCTTTTACGAAACCCAACCGACTTCAATCAAGGGTGCCCGGGTGGTCAGTTCAGTACGAAGTAGAGGTTCCGAGTTCGCTGCTGACTTGTATAGATGATCCTGGAAAAGGATTCGTCGGTCCTTGGCTACCCCGGAGAGATATCCAAAGCCCTCGATGCTGATCACCATGGCGTATGCAAATACGGCGATCGACGTGACCCGAACTATATCACCGTGCGAAACGCCCTCAAATCAATTGTTAGCAAGATTATTTCCACCAACCGTCCTAAGGACAAGGCCGTAGGCGTCGAAATAAAATCCAGCGATCTGAGGAGCGCGTTGGACCTCCCTCAATTACCCGACAGCGATTACATTTTCTTCCAGGACCAATGGACTGCAGGAACAAACGGTTGGCTTTTGGAGGAAGAGGCCTTCGCCCAATGGCTGGCGCCTCGCCAGTCCACTGCCTCCATACTGTTCGTACATGGAGGTGCAGCGAGCGGAAAGTCGGTTCTGGCATCCTTCGTCATCGATCATCTGGTGAAACGGGAAGTCAACTGTCAGTATTTCTTTATCAGGGTTGCAGATCGCAAAAAACGCACATTGAGCCTCATGCTGCGTTCCATCGCCTACCAAGCGGCTCAAAATATTCCCGAGTTTGCACTTCGGATCTCGGAGCTGGCCAATGAAGGAATTGAGTTTGGAGCGGCAGATGCGCGAACGATCTGGGAACGATTGTTTAAATCTGTCTTGTTCAAGCTAGACGCTGACCCGTTGTATTGGGTCATTGATGGACTGGATGAAGCGGACGACGTTCGAGCGACTATTAGACTCTTCTCGGATCTTGAGTATTCCTCGACGCCAATCCGTGTTCTTCTTCTTGGTCGCCCAACCTCTGAGATTACCACGGCACTGACGAGGATTCCATCATCCATTGACCAGGGAGCGATCAGAATTGACGGCCATGTGGAGGACTTCTACGCACATATAGATCGGGACCTCTGCATAGGCGGCGGTGCTGACTTCAGACAGGATATTGTGGAGCGTATAGTAGCGGGCGCGCAAAATAGCTTTCTTGTATGTATGTCCGAAACCTCTGGCATCTATCCTATTGACTCTCTTCCAGTGGGTACGACTTGCCGTTGAGAAAGTGAACACATGCCATACTATAACAGATGTCTCGAATGCCCTCGAGGAATTTCCCCCGGGTATGGAAGCGCTCTACGATCGAATGGCCCGTTCGATCGCCAACGATCCCTCTCTCAGTGCGCGCAACCTGGCACAGAAAGTACTCCAATGCCTAGCCTGCTCTTTCCGGATCTTGACGGTCGGTGAGCTCTCCCAAGCTCTGAATGAAGATTTCTCGGGTATCCTGGACTTCGAGCAGTCCATCGTGGGAATCTGTGGTGGTTTCGTGGTCCTGGATAATAGCGGCCATATCGGTATAATTCATCATTCTGCCCGGGAATATCTGCTTGGCGAGGAGGGGAGGCCAATCTCCATTGATCGGCATGAAGCCCATGAGCACATGTTCCTGAGTTGCATGAATTGCCTCATGGCACCTGGTCTGCGAGGGAAACTCCGTCGAAACCCCAAGCCGGAGTTCTTGGACTATAGCGCCTCTTCCTGGTCGTCGCATCTTGCCTTGGCGCCCGCGACATCGCCATCTGTCGCAAAGGCTGTAAAGCAGTTTTTGACCGGGAATTGGGTCCTGACTTGGATCCATGTCTTAGTGCTGACGAAGCACCTACGTATCCTCGTTCGGGCCTCGAAGCACCTTTCAAAGTATGCTGCCGCACGGCACGATATGCAGGCCACTAACACCAATCAGCTAGTCGAACACCAGTTACTTGAAAGCTGGGTGGTGGACTTTGTGAAGATCCTTGGAAAGTTCGGTACGAACCTGCGCCTTAACCCGGAGGCGATCTACAAAAGCATTCCTCCATTTTGTCCGACGAATTCAGCCATCTTCCATCAATTTGGGAAATCCGAGAGCAGCTCGCTTACAGTGTCTGGACTCTCAAACCCGGATTGGGATGACTCGATTGCTCGGTTATCGTTTAATAGCTACGCCTCGTCCATCCTGGCAGCCGGGAAGGTGGTTGCAGTGTCGTGCTCGTCCGGGGATATTTTCCTTCACTACGCACAAGATTTCGAGGAGCTGCATACCAATCCAATTAGGCATAGGGAGCGTGTCTATCGGGCAGCGTTGAATAGTGGTGGAACCCAGCTCGTAACGTACGGCTATAAGACCACAAAACAATGGGAGATATCAAGTGGGAGATGCCTATTGACGGTTGAAAATATCGAATCACGCCCTCGACCGCTTGTCATCCTCTTCTCCGATAACGGCAATACCCTCCTGGTCGGGTTTGAAGACCGTAGGATTCGATCGTTGGCGTTGAGGGATCCCGCTCCAACTTGGCAGCTTGTGGCGGAGCTCGAGGAGCCCGAGCTGGACGGGCATTATCTCAACTCCTCCAACTGCATGGCCCTCAATAGCGATGGGAGCTTGGTAGCCGTGGCTTATAGAGGCCATCCATTGTCCGCCTGGGAAGTAGATGGCCCCGAGCATATCAACCACTGTTGGCGGGCCCGGGAGGAAGTTGCCAGGGGCGAAATCCTCGAGGTCATCTGGCTTCCACATTCACCCGAGATCCTGGGTCTTTATATCGAAGGCATCGTGTTCAAGTGGAATCCGTACGAGGGGGGTCCCGAAGAAATGCAAGTGAATGCGTCCCGGCTTGCGATGAGCAGGGATGGCCATCTTTTCGCAACTGGCGATGTGCAGGGGACTGTGAAGGTGTATACCACGTCGGAATTCCAATTATTGTTTCAACTGGCTTCACAGGACCCGGTTTTGGGATTGGCGTTCGGGCCTAGTATCTATCGGTTCTACGACGTCCGGGGGTTGTATGGGAATGCTTGGGAGCCTAATGCATTAATGCGGTATGCGGAACGTCTGAATAAGGCGCCTGATGGTGATACCGATTCGTCAAGCCTGAGCATCGCCTCTGCGACGTCAGCTACGGTTGTGAGAAGAGTGGACGCCATCACTGCTATTGCCACATCCCCGCTTGGTCGCCTTTACTGCTTTGGGACAGAGTGTGGAGCCGTGGTGCTTTATGACCTTGAGCGTGGGAGGCTGGGAGATCTGCACGCCTCCAGAGGGTTTCTAGGGATTGAGCAACTAGCCTGGAGCCCAGATGGTCGGTATATCTGCTTTTCGGATTCGAGCAAAAATGTTCTTGTCAAGTCAATTATCGGTCAGGGGTCTGGGTCTGATTTTTCGGCCGCGGAGACGGTCTTCGAGATGTCGATGAACAATAGGATTACGGGGCCCATCGTACAGCTTCTGTTCTCGGATACTGGCAATCTTCTTGTCTCTTCCCCATCTATGGCTTGTACTATCTCTCTGGGGCAGGGTGAGGTGACCAACCGGCTCGAATGGCAGTCAGATGGACGTAAATGGATGCTTCATCCGCTGGACGGAACTCTGGTGACCCTTGAGCCAACCTCCATCTCTGTCTGGGATTGGGCGCTCACGGAGCTAGGGAGTTGCCAGGTTTCGTTGCCCCTCGAGGAAGAACCACCATCACCGACATCGGAGGTTCCCGCAAATCAGGCAAGAACGATCGACCGCGTGTTCACAACCCATGACAAACGCCACATTGTGGCCCATATCTCTCTTGGGATAGGTATCAAGGCAAAAAAGTATGTTTACTCATTTACAACAGATTTTCTCGTGTCATATAGAAAGTCATCGCCCGAAACCACGACTCATGCCTCGAAGATGGCCCCCATCCTCGATCCAGCTCTGCTCCCGGAAGAAACCACCTCCCACATCGCCACTATTCTTTCCTTCCTCTCCCATGACCGCATGATATTTCTATCAAAGGAGTTTTCGATATGCTCCTGGAAAGTTCCATTTAGCCAATTGCATGCAGCATCCCGCCATCCATTTCTGGGCCCATCATCTTGGTCGTCGTCGAGCAAAGCCACCTCCAATAGGGTGAACAACGGAAGCTACGATCTAAACTCTCAGGTTGGCCACAAGTCCGCTTTTGAGAGTCTTTTCACGCTACCAGGTGACTGGATTGGTAAGGAGTGTCTCACCCTGAGCACAATCTGGAAGAAAGAACGGAGCCTGCTTTGCCCCAGGAACGGAGAGATAGCAGTGGTCACAACACCTGGGTTGGGCTGATATTCGGTCTTGGTGGCCCATTGCAGACCGTGTGCAAGTTATCCTGCCCTCAGCTGCCCATCCTCCCTCCGTCTTTCCCTCTGACTGTATTTGAGTCTCCAATCCATACCCTTACAGTAATCTATCACAAATAACCCCGTAGCCAGCAGACACAGGCCACCCATAAATGTAAAGGTCCACCCTATGCTGAGTGCGTCAACTATGTTTTGTAGAAATGAAATAGCGACCGCTGAGAGTGTGCAGCGAAGCATATTCGTCGCCGCCTGAGCTGCGGCAGGAGATCGGTGGTTTTTGTCAATTAACAGCGTGTTGTAGACCTGAAATCACCACAGTATCAGCCATTCCTCCTCTGCATCATGGGCATAGGGTTGGAAATACCCACGCTGAAAGCAAGCTGCATTACGAGGCCAGTAAAGAACTGAAGAAGTAGAGGGACAGAAATGTGCTATAAAGGCCCTGTGTCAGCCCGAAAATTGCCTCACAAAAGCAACGGGAGGGAAAGCGAAAAAAGAAAAGAGAAAAAAAGCTCACAGTATGGAAATGCAACACCCACCCAAAACCCACCACAAATGCCACTGTCAACCCCATTGGCACCCAAACGACACCCAACCGTGCCCTCTCAACTGGAAAACTATCGAGATCGTCGCCGCGCCCTTTATCAACCGGCAACCCCCTCTGAAGTCTTGCATCCCGCCACGCACGGTCGAGTATCTGCCCTGAAATAAATGTTGATACAATCCCCCCAACCCCAAGTGGAATGTAAATCAGCCCTGCCTCCCACTGACTCAGATCATAAATCGGCACGAGTAGTGTAGCCAGCGATGCAGCAATGCATGTGTACACGGTATACAACAGGCTACAGGCTGTCGCTATCACTGTGTTATCCGGGCGCGCAAGGATAACTATCGATTTCAATGGGTTGGGGAACCGCCACACTCTTCGTCCTGATTGCACTTGTATATCGTTATGTCTGCCTGTAATGTCGTTGCGACCGTGTCGCATTATACCCGGAACAAGGGGCTGGAGATATCGCGGCACAGGGACCGAACCATCACCTACTATGCCCCGACATGTTTCGGGGAGGAATAGGATGATTGTAACCAGACAGACTCCTGAGGCTATGCATAGGAACCAGAAGATCCACGACCAGCCGGCGGCGTAGGTTAATGCGCCGCCTAGAATTGGGCCCATGGTTGGAGCGACACCAATACTAGTTATTCTCCATGAGTATAGCGATAATTCAAACGGGGTATATAAAGAAAGGATTAAGTCAGAGGACGCACGCAAACGAAACCAGCGCCGCAAACGATCCCCGCTCAGCTGGAGCCGCGACATCCGCTATAACCCCGTACGCAATCGAGAATGTGCCCGAGATAGAAAGCGCCTGTAATGCCCTTAGCCCCAATAGTGCCGAATACGTTTTGGTCAAGGCAATTGCTAGGTTAGTAAGAAAGTAAAGCCCCAGGGTGAGGATGTACACCGGGCGTCGACCCAGTGTATCAGCTGTATCACCGACTAGGGCGGGCGCAATGCTAGCGACGGCCATGTACACTGTTACGGTGAGGTCGATTTTGTCTGTGGACTTGTCCAGGGCGGATGATAGGGCGGGTATGGCGGGGTAGTAGATTAGGCTGCTGAGGGTTGAGAAGCAGGCTGCGTAGGAGACTATGCTGACAATGAGCCATTTTTGGGGGGTTGTGAAGATGGAGTGTCTTTCATTGCTGGAGCTGGCTTGATCAGTGGAATTGGGACTGGATGCTTCGCCTGGTGATTTCTCTTCCGAAGACATGGTGGGTGTTTGTGTCGGCTATCAAAGTCGGTGAGGGGACGAGAGCAGAGAGATTAGGGGGAAAGGTTGCGTGCTTTGTCAAAAAATCGACTGCTTGTTCACTAACGTGGTTGTCCACTAAGATGTCATCATATGCCGTGCGAGGCCGGGGGCGCAGATCAGCCCTTTCGACTAATACGAGGAAACTATTCTGCCTCGTGTGTTGGCCAAACCCAAGATGGCGGCGTTACATTGCGAACCTTAAGCCTCATCCATACTTGCTGGATTTATGTTACAAAGGCTGAAGAAAAACGCTATATGAATTATCAATATGCGTCCGATGGGAGGGTCGCGTACCCCGTAATACGCAGGACGTTGATCCAGTGAAGCGAAATAGACTATAGATAGCCCTCACTTCCCTTCCCCCGATATTTCCTTCCCATTTTGCAGTATTACCACCTTCCAAGCTAGTCAATGTGAATACTTGATATTATATGTCGTAAAGGTCGGCGGAACCAAAATTATCTTACTCTTCCCAGGTCTATCAGCACCCTACAATTCATTATCTTTTATTACTATCTTAGTAATAGGCAGAGTAATAACGTATTTCACCACCGAACCGTCCGCCATCTCAAAAAATCGCGTAAATATTATCATCAAATTTTTGATCAGCCACCATGCCACCAAAAAACCCTTCCAGAAGACAAAAGCCTACCTTTTCTGGTATGCATGGACGTCAAGGTTCATCAGTTCCTTTCGATCCCCCATTGTAAGCTTATCAATCTCATCTTGTGAAATCCAGTGAACCAGGTCGAAACTCTGCCGTTTGAATATCCACTCATCCTCAAAATCGTCGATATGAAACCGCAAATTGTCGTGGATGCTTGAAATTACTGTCAGATTTGATTTGATAAGGTATTCATAAGAGCTGTGGTCGCACCCAAATGAGAAGCTCGTGCCTGTCTCCGTAGCAATCACATGCACAAACGGGTATCGCTCTGCAACTTCGCTCGCCCATTGTCCATCACCAGCGCCAATATTAAGAATCCGTCGTGGAGATTGAAGCGGGGATAGATGCAGTTGTCCGCCCAGGGTTAGTTTATGAATTTGGTGTTCAAACTGGATGAGGTTGATGTTCTATATTCCAAAAGTTCGGCGGGTAAGCCATGGTTTATAAAGCGCTTGCCAACGTGTGCTTAGTAGTTCAAGGCACACACCTTATTATTGCATTGTTCCATGGCCCCTACAGAACCCATGATGCGGTCTGGGATTGAAAATGTAGTCTTTCAAATATAGAAACTGCCTTCTGCAGACACGGCAGACTGGTTCAACATATGCAGCATTATATAGTTCACCCCAGTCATCCTGAACGAGTCGCACCCCAGCCTTAGCAAAATGCCACCTCCTGTGGCGTGGAAAAGGTGAAAAAGCTAGACAAGATTCAATTTTTTATTATCTGAACACATCATAAAATAAGAGCGCGTTGTAGAGGCCGCCTTGTCGTGGAACGGTGAGACGTGTTTCACCTTTAGCCCTCCAGTTGAATATAGAGCTTCGTCCTTCCGTTAACCGTTGCACGGATAGTGGCATCTCCATTCGAGTCGGCTGTAAAACACTCCTCACCAAACCGGTACTTTTCATTGGGCTTCAATCTCTTTAGCTGAATATTAGAGGTAGTTTTGCCATTTCCATCATACAGAACGAGTTCAAGATCTGTGCCCGTGCTCCAAGCCTTGGCCACCAGGATATCAGGGTAGGGAACATCGGCCAACAGAGGACCTTGGAAGGTGTACTCCGGTGGGCCGTTAGAGATACAGTTGTGGAAAAAGTTAAATCCCACAAGCTTCGCGGTGGCAAAGGCAATCGATGCGAGTGTTGACACCGAGCCCGCAAATACTCCACCTTTGCCGTCAGGGGATAGCTTCACGTTGTCGTCCATGTCTTTGGTTAGAAATTCAGCAAGCTCCTGATCACCAAACTCCTTGGCGGTAGTCAATATCCAAGACTTGCCAAAGCAGCCATTAGGATCCATTGTGTAATTTCCGGGGTCCAAATTTGCCGAGGAATTCATGTTCAGGCCAATTATTTCCCCCTCACTATCCCTCTTAATGCCCTCTTTCCGGAAGAGAGCACGGATCTGCTTGGAATACCGGGGAAGAAATGACTTGCAAAAAATCGAGGTCAGCGCGAACGTTGAGGGAGAATCAGAGGCAACCGTCAATCCAGTATGGGAGGAAAGAAAGACAATGATATTGCCGTCTGGCTGAATGAAGTTTTCTTCCCAGCCTCTTTGGAACCCGGGAAGGATGTCTTTAAAGTGAGATGTGCCAAAGACACGGTCGTAAATTTGAGCACCGAGTGCGCCATACGCGTTCTAGCATTGTCAGCCACGCTGAGATCGATACCGAAGACATTTGATCTCGCTTACGCAAATGGTGTAAACCCAATTGGGCTCGCAGGCATACAAGGAATACTCAGAGCGTTTCCAATTATCCACCAGGGCAGTGACAAGAGTTGGGATACTATGCGCGTACTTATGAAACGGAGTTACGCGGAAAAGGAGAGCGCTGGGCTTTGTGTATCGCATGTCGCGCGTGTTGGATGTGTACGCTGGGAAGGTGTCAATTCATATCATTGGCGTGAGGACCGCTTCCTCATGACTTACCCATCAATGCATAGAGGTACCATCCGGTAACCATGATACTGAGACAAGATTTAGCAAATTTAACCAGGTTTGTCCAATAATCTTACTTTTCGTTCTTCACTGGGTCCCAGTTGAGAGAGCCCCGACCCCATAGACTTTCCAGGGCCCAGTAGTACAAAACCGCTGGTTGAAGGGCTTTCTCTAATGCCGACCGTTGAGCTTCGCTGAGGTACCCGTGGAAATTGGGCATGACAGAGCATTGAACGGCTGACAAACAGTACACAATATTGTACAACTGGTACCGGTACGCGCTCTCACGAAACTGGTCGTAGGACTTAAATCCCTCCCAGGAGTTTAGCGGCTGGTGGACAAGATTGACCAAATATTGGAGATGTCTGAGCTGTTCCCTGGATAATTCATGCTGCCCCGGGGTGGAGTTAGTTGCTCTAGCTGCAAATACCTCCTCATCCTCCGCTACCTGGGAGGTAATCCAGGCGTTTCGGGATTGTCGGCGTTCTTCCTTCTTCTCCATCGCCTCCCGCTGCTTGCGATGGTAGTAAATAATAACCGTGAATGTGAGAGCCCAGGAAATATAGGGCGTGTGAGAGAATAAACCTGTCGGTGGCCTTGTGCGTCCGACCCGGGCCGCTAAAAGAGCGGCGCCATAATGAAATCCCAGGGGCAGTGGTACAATACCAATGATAAACCATCCGATTATAGACACAGGAAGTAAAATCTTTCCCATCGTAAGTACATTTGCTTTGTCATCTGGGCATGGTTTTTGCCTACCGTATTCAAGAGAAATGCGAGCAGGTACCAACGGGAAAGCGCCAGGTAGCCCGCTCCGGGGAAGACTGTGGTCCGTCAGCACCCCAATACTCGTCGAGATCCACACAGGGGAGTGCATTACCTAGACCAATTCCAAAAGTCCGGTGTTGGGTGTTATTGGAGAACGCCCAGAGACCGGTGCCAAGAACCTTTGTGGCGTGTTAGCCATTGCAATTCCGTGTGTCTGGTTTCATACCGCGCCCAAGATATGCACTATCAACACATTTCTGCGAGATGCCACAGTGGCCGGCCCATTCAGCTTCTTCTTCGGGAACAAATATGTCTCCTCCCCTCGTTTTGACTGGGCATTGGTATGAGGTATGACTTTTGGCATCATTCCCGGCGTCCTTCTGGTTCGATAAGCTCTTGACAAATTCAAAGGCTCCTAGCAGTGGGAGCCAGTGGAAAGAGTCAAAATTATAACAGTGGTGCGAGTGGTTGATGAATAGGTGGGTTATAGAATTTTCTGACTCGACACGGCAGCCTCAGAACGACTTCTTGGACAACAACAGTGGCGCCGCATTTTCTCTAGACCGGACTCTAGAACGAGGCCGCTATCCGGCGGTGATGTTTCTGGGTTGTTTTCTTTATCATTCCCATCAGCCTAGCAGCTCCTTTTCCATTCCATCACCTTCGCATCCCATTGATTTCTCGAATGCTTGGATACTTCTATAACAATGATCCTACCGTTCCTCGGGAAGTGTCCGGCTGGATACCTAGGCCAAGACTGCGGAATTACGGGGCCGATCTCTCTCCGTCTCTGTCAGTGGCGACTGAGTCAGTGATCACTCACTCATGCCCATCACCGTTGCGGGCCGTAGAGCCACATGAGGGGAAATGCGAATGCGAAAAATATGAAGAGGGATAATCAGCCCAGAATTTGCTCTGCTTATTTGGCAAATGCGGGGAAAGCCCGCCGCGAGGATGGCTTTGAGGGGGAGTCCAGGCACCCTTAATGAAGGTAGCACTTCGAGTCCGGATTCCTTAGGAGCTGACGTCAATGCATGAAGGCCATTGAGCTAACCAGAAAAATAATTCCTCAATGGTTTCAGGACGGGCAGTTTCTTCCCTCTTGTCTGTTCCCAGCCTCGTAGGTAATGCAACCGCTCAGCCCCTTGTTCCACACCACGTATGGAACCGCCAATGAGTGCCGATGATGAAGCTGTTACAACCAGCATGCGGACGAGAGCGTCTCGATCCACCGACCAGCCCTCCGACCGCCAGCTGACCCGAAAAGAGCGCAAGCGGATCTCCGACCGGCGCTCCCAACGGAATGCCCGAGAGAAAACGAAGCAACGGATGGCCGAGCTGGAAAGCACCTTACAGCTCCTCATGGACGGCGATACGCAGACCCTTCTCAACAAGAAGCTGCAGGAGAATCGAGCGCTCCAGCAAGAAAATATGGCTCTTCGTGCTCGATTGCAGCAAATAAGTAGCCTTTGTCAACCTTCCACTGGGTCCGCGCTATCAGCCCCTTGCAATAACCCATCTCCTGCTCCGGTGGTTGGCATTGACCCAGCCATATACAAAGAAGCCCCTCAAAACGAAACTTCCCCAGCAGATGGGGCACTCCCTCTATCACCAAAACTAACAGACCTCGACCTACCAACCGTGGATATGTTCGAAGGCGAAGACAATTTCCTACAATGCGACTGGGCGCTCTCCCCCCCTCAAAGTTGGCCGCTGGAGAGCATCAGTCACACTATCCGAGCAGGGGATTTAGACAGCCTGACAAGCCCCCAGACCGGAGGCCCGTGGGCCATCGGATACTGCACCAACCTTGCAGATGATACCTTCTCCCAGGTGCAAAACTTGCTGCAGGATTCAACTACTATGAACAACGGGATCCGCTTAGGATGTGCGGTGATGAACTGGCAAAATACAACCACTCCAATGGTGCCAAACTCGGATCTGGCTACGATTGCGCCTGTCATCGGTGATGCTGAGCTTGCCGGCGTCACATTGACTTCTATCCCGCGATGGCGGATGTCGCTTGCGAATGCCTTCAATGAGTGGTTTGAGCATGTCCTGACAGAGTGCCGCCAAATGCCACGCACCCACATCGAACGTCTCCTTCCACCAGAGCCCTGCCTGGCCCCAATTTTGCTCTCCAAGAACTGTGAGATATACCTTGGCCAGGCTCTAGCGGATATTATCCGTTCAACCTGGCCAGGCACCGGATTGTCTCTGGTTGGAGCATACTGGTGCATCTATCACCTCCTCCGCTATCTCTTACTCCCTTCTGAAGCCGAGTTGACCAACATGCCAAATAATATGCGAATCACCCAAGGGAAGAACCTTCTCTCGCCCCCGTGGGTAACCTTCCTCCCATGGCCCCATATCAGAGCAATCTTGCAAAGTGGTAAACCAGACAGTCAAACCCAACACCTTATCTCCAGGAATATTCATCTTAGCTGGCCCCACGGAGAAAAGGAAGCCATCGATATGGTGGCTATTCCAAAACCACCCTCTATGAACAACCCGCATTGTAGCTGCAACTGCATGCTGGGTTTAACCGACCGCTTCAAGAGAAGCATATCGCAAGGGAGCAGCTGGTACCTGCATCGGGGTGCCTTACCACTGGCGCAGAAGTTTCCCGAAGTCCGTACTGTCCTCAAGTGACGAGCCTTTATGTATAATGTGGATTATCCAGGTTTCTTATTTCCTATAGTGAAGGCGTTGCCTTCGTGACCTGCCCTTGGTTTGGTTGTGTGTGGTTATTGTAATCGAACTCGAAAACATAAAAATGAAAATGAAAATGAATTGCCTCCATGTGACTCGACTAGGCCATAACACAGCGAGCCATACCGTAACTCTAAACGACAACGTGAAATATTGTCCAAGGCTGGTTTACTCCTAGATATGGACTTTCGTGGGAGTTGTTGGGGCATGAAATCTGATTCTCTGGGGTTGTGACTCGGTGATGGCTGACTCGGTCAAGTCTTTCTCAGACAATTAGGCTTCATCTTTACACCCTCCAACCCTTACAAAGATTTAATTAGAGCTCTCTCTCCTTCTTTCGTAGGCTATTCCACTGCCACCGAATCGTTATCAAATGCCAATTTTAAGGTTGCATCAAAATACCAAACCAGGTGGAGGGCAAAGAATCACCCATCCTATCCCACAATGTCGCAACCACAAAAGCCATTTACCGTCATCATCATCGGTGCAGCTGTTTCTGGTCTCAGTCTCGCCCATATTCTCGAGCGAGCTGGGATCAACTATATCGTGCTTGAGCGTGGCAAAAAAGTCGCATTTCACGGCGGTGCCAGCATTGGTCTTCGACCCAACGCCCTTCGCATCCTAGATCAACTTGGTCTCTACGAGGACATCGCCGCTCTCACAGTCCCACTAGTGCTCAAATACCGTCGCTATCTCAACGGTGAAGCATTTATCAGGTCGGATGAAAATAAAGAAATCACGCGTCGTCTCGGGTACCCTACTCTCTTCTTTGAGCGAGAGGAGCTTCTCCGCGTCCTCCACGACAGACTCCCGGATAAGTCGAAGGTCATCTGCTCGCAAAATGTGGTAGAGCTGAGTAGCACTGAAGAAGAGGCTATGGCCATCACTGCGGACGGGAAAGAATACCGCGGAGATATTATAGTGGGAGCAGATGGTGTTCGCAGTCTGACGCGCACAACAATTTGGAGGAATATCTCCGCTGAAGAGCCAGAGATAGCCAGGCGAGAAGAAGCTAGTAAGTTGCTATCCACTATTGGCCACCGGGGGGGTAGAGGGTAACGGCTAATGTCAGCCGTGCAATTCTGTAGAGATGACTTCGGAATATGCCTGCGTGTTCGGAGTTTCCGAGTATGATACCGATGACCCCGACATGGCACCTGGTACCTCACACCTTGCCTACGGATATGCCGTCTCCCATCTTGCTGTGGCTACGAACCGCCGACGGAAGTTTTGGTTTCTCATCGTGAAACAAGATCAGAAATACTACGGTCATGACATCCCTCGTTACACGGCCCAGGATGCAGAGGACACAGTGAAAACGAATGAATCACTTATGATAACGCCCCGTACATCTCTCGCGGAGCTTTGGAAGTATCGGATCAAGTGTGCCATGGCATCGCTGGAGGAAGCTCATTACTCCCGATGGTTCGATGGCCGATTGGCAATCCTAGGCGATGCTGCCCATAAAGTGACACCCAATGCAGGCTTTGGAGGGAACACTGCCATCGAAGGAGCGGTAACGCTTGGGAACCTGCTATTCAACGCCGTCAATTCGGATACTGATCTACCGTTTTCAACCACATACCAGGGAATTCTCGGCGTCCTTGAGCAATATCAAAACTCCCGCTTAGGCCCTAGTAGACGAGTATGTGCAGTTTCCGCGCTTGCCACCAGGGTCCAGGCATGGGATAACTGGATGTTGAAGAATTTTGGCATCCATGTCTCTAGGATCCTTGGGGATGAGCATGCGGCAAACCTCGATATGAACTTAATTCTCGGGGGCGAAGACCTGACTTTTCTCCCTCCGCCAAAGAAATCTGGGGCGTTCCCTTGGAGAGGGTGGACGGAGAGAGAACTGACCGGCGAGCATTGCCCCTTGTACAGGAGTTTGCCGACCGCCTTCAAAACAGTCTTCGATTTTCTTTCTATCAGCACCTTCCTAGGAGCGGTAGCGTATTCCTGGTACCGGAGAGACTTCGTTGAAAACAGGTCGCCAGGGTTAGAGGTGAACAATGCATGGCTAAAGAGTTACTATCAACCACACCTTCTCATCTCAACTAGTGCTGTTGGAAAAGAACTCAAAGCAGTGCCTGAGGGTTCTGACTATTACTTTCATTTACTAGCCGTTTGCTTTGAAGCACTTCCCTTTATGGTCATAGCATCGATTGAGTTTCTGCGAGTGGGAAACAGGATGCTCCTAACATTTCTGTAAGTGCATCATCCAGGTCGAGTTTCCATCTTGCCAAGACAATGGATAAAGGCTTACACATTGACGAAAGGCCTTTTGCGGTATCTTTCTGCATCTCACGTACAAATATGTTGGTCTGCGGTGTCCTATACCTTCTCACCTTGCGTTTGTACAAGTCTACTCAGCCATCCCCTGCAGTCAGTGCTCGCATTGTGTTACCATCACATGCCAATCTGCTGTTCTATATAGTTGTGGCCTTGGGAACTGGTATCACCATTGCTAGCCTAATCCCCGCTCTGCTGAACTGGCCATGGCCGCCCTTCATGGGTCATGTAGACGTTTGCCTATGGCTGCAGCTATTTTGCATATCTCCCATGGCGTTGTGTCTGCTTTGCGGTAAATTACAAGGAACATTGAGTATCGACAGAGTGGACACTCGCATTTTCGGGTATCCGGACCTTATTTCCCTGCAAAAGGCGTGCCTCACATCAGTCGCCTTTTCTGCCGCCTGCCATATTTTCACATTAAGCCGGCTGTTACTCTTCGGAAACACTCATACTATCACAATGCATCTTTCTGGGACATGGTACTTGCTTGCTGTAGTTGGGTTGGGTGTTATGGTCATCAATACTGGTCTGCACATGTCATCAAACGTCTACGGAATAGTGAAGTTAGTGATGGGCGTCTGTCTAGGGTCCCTGCTCCTTGGGCCAGCCAGTATGGCTTCTTTGCTGTGGCTATTCCGGGAGAATAGGATTCGTTACATGGGAGATTCCAGCTCCTCATGAGGCAGTCATATTACCTGCGAGTATCTTGTGAACGGTTACACAGCCCTGAAGCAGTGTACTACTAGTATATCCTAAGATATCCGACTTCATACGGCGAACAGGATAGGAGGAACAAAGTTTTTATAACATCAATCACACCTCTCTGCTTATCTATCTGGAGATCGGTAGATTAATGGAGTGGGCCATGAATCTCCCCTCAATGATTTCAGATATCAAAGTAACACGCAAGACATCTCGTTGCGGCGACCGCGGCCCTTAGTATGCTCCCTAGCACCGCGAATTGCTCTGACGGCCAGCGCAGTGGATACCCCGCGGCTACCAACTTCTACGGGTATTGTCCCATATCTCCAGATTCGAGTGAATTCCCACCCGCCATCCAATTGCTGACTCCTATAGAGAGTAGTCAAGTCCTGGTCGTTTGGTAAACAGAGGAGCTGTGAGGCCAGAACCCGAAGTGCGCACCCTATAACATCCCTGTCTCGGCCCACCCGCTCCTCAAGCCGTTTGGTGAGGATGGTGTGAAGGTCCGCTAGCTCAGGGTTCGTACACTGCGCACACATTTCAGCAAGATGATAGAACATCCAATCTTGTTGAAAGTAATAACGTGTTTCAAGCTCGTAGGCTCGCGTCTCTAGAACTAGGTGCAGGTATCTTAGTGTTGGTGCCACCTTATGACCTTGGCCATTCATGTAAAAAAAGCGTAAGATGTTCGCGCATACGTGTGGACAGATTCGAGGCTTGAGGGGGTCAAAGTAAACCTATGGTACTCCAAGATTTAGTGGGCCAAAGTCCGCTCGTTGATAAACGGGTCCGTACCAAGGGGATGTTGTCAGCTGTCTGGTTTGCCAGAATAGCATCAATAACCTCCTGCCTTTCGTGGCGGGGGAGGTCCAGTGTCGCGTGCGCGAGACAAGTTGTATCGGCATCTTTGGGGAATGTCTTTTCAACAAAGACTCTGTCCCCAATGAAGAACTGCCACAGGCCTCCTTCATTCTCCAGGGTGACGATCTCTCTGTAGCTCAATTAGGGTTGCGAAACCATCATACATTCATCCAATGGAACACTGTTCACACCTTTCTCCTATGCAATCTAGGATCAAAAGCTGCGAGAAATTGTCCCGGTCAATAATCCCCTTGTCTGTCTCGCAGAACAGATTTCCAGCATTCGCTCGTAGGAACGCCATTCCTCTTTCCACGGAATCGCCCAGCAAATTATATAGTTGCGCGATAGCGGAGAGGGTGTCCTTGAACACTATCCCGCGGTTCCCAAATAAATGCCCAGTGAAAACATGATCGGGTTGCTCTGATACCAATATCGTCGATTCCGCAATCAATCCCTTAGTGTCGCAAAGGACACGATACGACTGGAAATCAGGCATGCGGTGCCCGAGTGTTGATGATAGTGTAGTACTGTCAAAAATGTCCCACCCGTTGACAGCAATTTGCAAACTGTCGAAATCACTTTGAGCCAGGTTTGCAAATACGTGAACCCGTAAATGTGTGAACGTGGACTTCATTTGCCGAATAGCCTCGATGAGCTCGTTATTGGGGGCGAAAGTAGACTGGAACTGCTGGATAGATCTTTTCCACGCTGTTAGGGACACGTTGAACTCGCGCACGACTCGATCGTAGCACTCTTTTTGGGAGAGTGCTCCTCTTTCATAATTCCGGTAATGTGGTGAGTTGAGGATTTGCTTCAGAGTACGGGCAGATAGAAGGCCCTGCTGCTGGACGGGGTACGAGTACGTATATAAGACCCCCGGGATATCCAAAACAACGTCTGTAAACCGGGGAGCGTCCTTTGGATTACATCCGTAGTTCATGTTGAGTACCCTTCAATCGTCCTGTTGAAATAATGAGGACCCCAATTCCAATGTCGTGGGACCTGCTAGGTATGTGTTTTTTTAAACCCTTGCCAGCCGAACACTAACTCCTCTTGGATTGTGTTCCGACGGCGGAGCTGACATGGCTCCAATCCTTCAAGCATTGAAGAAAGCCATCACTTTCCGACTGGGTCGCAGAACAAAGCTAATCAACCCACTCAATCGATCCCTTCCCTGACGACCAGGGTGGCTAGGTCCTGACGAGACAAACAGTTGGATAGCAGAGTTTGGAAGGATTCAGCCCCGCCTTGGTGACAAACCCATCGGGGCCAACCAGAGTACCATGCGCCCTCTGGCTCGGAGATTCTCAGGAGAAGGAATATCAGTTCGGCCAAAGAAATGCCCCGCTAAACAGATCTGCGGCTAAAGAAATGGAATGTTTAGGGGGTGACCAATGCACGGGAAATAAATCCGGGGCCAGTGAGATGTTTGATGCGACCAATCGGGGTTACAGGAATACAACATCCAATAAAGGCAGGGTTGGATGCATGCCACATCATCGGCCCACACGTCAGCCAAGTTGCTCTGTCCAAAGTATCTGGTCAGATCTGAAGTATGTGATTCTGCCCCGCTCCCCGCCAATATTTATCTTCTTTCGTCTCAATAACCGTAGCTATACAAGTTGCTTTTCCCACATCCAGACGTGACGGGTGATACAAGCAAGCATGGGAGATGAAGGCAATCGCAATGTGTGGCGCGATGAGCCCGAAAGAGCGCTTGTTGCTGCAAAGGTCACCCACTTTCTCGATAAGATGGGATTTGACCTGCATCCCACAAGGGCCCGAGATGTTCACTTGGAATCCAACATGCGGGAAAAACTGATCGATCTCGGGCTCTCCGCCTCGGATCTAGAGAGCCTTGAAAAGGTGGCCGAGTGGTCTTGTTGGTGGACTACACTGTGCTATAGACATGCAAGTATGGATGTTAAAGTGAGCAATATCCCCCCCATATCTAGACACGATGGAATGTGCGACTCACGCGGATAAAGACTATCGCGGCAGTCCACGTTGCGCTGCTTTATATGACTGAGGTCATCCTCGTCGATACCTCCGCTGTCCAGCTCTTCATTCACAACCTTCTCAACAACAAACCCCAGCCTGACCCGTTTCTGGCATGTCTGGCAAGGGTGCTGAAAGACGAGACCCTAAAGTTCTTCGGCACATTTGGAGCCGCCGGCATATTGAGCTCGTGCGTTGATGGCTTCAACGCCTTGGTTATCGAGTCAACTTTTCCCAAAGTTCCACAGACCGTGATACCTGGGTTCCCTGGCTGGGTCCGGGCCAAGAGCGGATTCTCGCCGGCGTTGTCCTACATCTGCTTCCCAATAGAGGATTTCCCTGAGGCCAAATTAGCAGACTACGTGCAGCTTATTCCGAGTATGAGTACAGTGGCCGACTTCATAAATGACATTTTATCTTACTATAAAGAGCGAGTTGTGGGTGATGAGGCTTGTTACCTGTCCTTCCTATCCCGGGAAAAATCATGCTCTGAAGTGGAGTGTCTGGATTCACTCATCGAGATCACTCTCTCTGTGTATAACGGTACTTTGAGTCAGACGGATGGGAGGATTAAAGATATCTACACGGGTTTCCTCCTGGGCATTGTGGAATGGCATGTGCGTAATCCCAGGTATAAACTGTCAGAATTGGGTATTGTTTTCAAGTCTTAGTATAATCCAATCCACTGTTTTTCATCCCAACACAAACTTATAATCAACGGACATACAGGTTTTGAATATCGTATTATATCCTACTAGATCTAAGCTTCGCCAGGTGTCCGAGCCAAAAGTCAAACTCTCTAGGATTGGTTGTATCTTTCGCATCTACCAAAATCATTTGCTTTCTCCACATGCTGCACGCTCGGAGCCTCCTCGTCCTTCTCCGGTTGCCTTGATTGCAGACCCTGTGCCACGTCATTTGTGAGGTGCGACGAGAGCTAAATATGGAGTAGTGATCAGTAAAAGGGTCTCTATCGGTAAACAATTGGAACTTACATCTTTTGTCGCCAGAGAGCACGCAAGCGATAGGACGGCAAACGCGATCGAGGTAAGCCAGATGTAGCGGAATGAGCTCCTGTACGCCTCCTTTAAGGCATCTCTCGATACGTGGAGGATCTCCGGGGTCAGACCGGGAATGGTAGCCAGGGAACTTTCAGCCGTTGCCCCTGTCAAAACTTCAATAAGTTCTGGGATATAGGCATCAGGCAACCCTGCCTTTGTCGCAGCCTTATAGACATATTCGGGCACAAGTTCGCTGGATTTACTGAGGACGATGGTACTGTAAATGGCGGTGCCGATCGATCCACCCATGGAACGCAGTAAACCCAAGGCCCCAGTGGCGAAGCCGATCCAGTCATCTGGGGTCGCTAGTTGAATTAGGAGTATAGTAAGCAGCTCAACGATTCCGATACCTGATGGCTTTCATGTTAGTACTTCAGGTCCCCCGCAAAACAACAATGTTTGGGAATCATACCGACTCCGCCGAGCGCTGAAAAGCCAAGCGCCATCCCCCTGGAGTGGATTCCGGGCACGCACATCAGGGGAATAAAGATGAATTGCAGAATGACTCCAGTGGTCAGCATAGCGGTTGTCCCAACACGTGGTCCGAGGGTGGGTAATAAGAATGATATCATCAAACCCCCAATGTTCGTGCCCGCATTCATCGGCATGGTATCAATGCCAACTTGTATTGCATCCTCTCCATAGACCATCTCAAGATAGAGGGGAAACCAGGCTTGCAGGGAATAAAATAGCATACCACCTACAAAGGCCACGACAAGTATGGCACTGAATGTCCGAATTTGCCGGAAGAGGAACGGGTGAAGGAGGGGCTTGGGGGCAAAGAAGGCTTCGTAGATTCCCACGGCAAAGATGCATATTGTGCCACTGATAAAAGGGCCCAGGAAGTGGGCGTCTTTTGCTCCGTAATTGGGGATATTGAGGATTCCCACAAGAAAAAGGGTCGGTCCAACCTAGATGGTACCAACAGAGATCCATGGTTAATCTTGGTATGGCCACAAACGGCAAGGGCAGGTGGGAGATGGGTTGAACGTACGATAGTCCCAAAAAGCCCAATCCAGTCAAACTCGGCCCAGCTCTTATAGGAGTACCCGTGAACCACAGCCAATGGCTTCCGTGGGTAATACGTGAGCGCTACAACCAGCGCACCGGCCCCGTTGCAGGCGAGTGTCAACCAGAAAGCGGACCGCCACGATTGAGCAGTATCAGTTGTCATCCGGCGCCCAAAATAAGAGCCCGCCACGACCCACAGAGTGGCCGCCATGTTCATTATAGCTGCGAGATAGCCACGGTGTTTGCGTGAGACTAATTCGGCCGCTGCCGCAAAGGAATTCATGGCCCCGGCTTGGTTGAGGCCCATGATTGCGAATGCGGCAATGACTTGTAAACACAGGCACGTCAGTAACAAGCCAACAATAAGGTGACAACGCGGCCCTGGGACGAGACACGGGGAAACCTCTTCACTTACTGACCTGAAGGAATATTTTGTGCCACGCCTCCAACAATACCCGCCAGCATTCCTAGCAGACCAGTACTGATACAGAACCACCGCCGGCCAACGAGGTCACTCAGAGAACCAGCAACAATGATACCCGTTCCCGCAGCCACTGTCCAGGCTGGAGCTATCCAGGTATATGCCTCACTCGGGCCCAGATCGGCGTTCATGATCCCAGTCAACGAAACAAGGCACATATATGAACCCAGAGACATGGCGTAGAGAAACACGATCGCCCCAACTGCCACTACCCAGGTCAGTGAGCGTTTTGGGCGATCACCACGTACCCCTGGCTCTTCAGAATCGACATCCGTCCTCGACCCATCCTTCTCCAAGGACTCTTGCATGGTGCACTTTATATTCAAAAAACGGGGTAATTCTCGTCAACGTGATTTGTCGCAATGCTCAAGAAAAAGGGCAAGAGCGTAATACGATGCTTAAATATTTAGGACGTACAGGTTGGTGCATTATCCGAGAGGACCCTGGATCTTGCATCACCGAGATTGGCTACTGAGGCGTTTGCGGAACACGGAATTACAGGGTCACCCCTCTTCGTTTTTGACACTACTTTAGTATATCGCTCTCTTCCCCCTTCCAGTCCCTCGGCACATCTGCCCCAGACAGATAGCCCTAGATTTGCGGGGTAAACCAGGTAAATTCCGTTCCTTGCTCTATAACTTTACCGGGACGGTAATTATCTGGCAGACACTTTGTGGCGTTAGATAACTATGCACAACCCTTATTACAGGATCCTTCGGAGAACCAGGCCTGGGGCGAGTGTATACAGAAATTAGGCCAATACAGTAATTCCAGTTATTGAATCAGCTATCTACCCAACTTCCACGAGCAATCGAGCTTCAAGCTTAATTCTCGGATATGGCGAATCCGCTATGCCTAGTCAGCGGCATTTCTCTTCCGTTAACAGGAAGACTTGGCTCACTTATCGCAAATCAAGTTCTGGCCGTTGACAAGACTCATCATGGAGCTAGAAAGGGCCACAGTGGCGGTCCCGACTTCCTCGGGGGTAGCCTTTCGTCCCTGCCTGGACTCATAGCTCTCCCAAACGGCCTGTTTCTCGGGTCCTGCTTTGCTAAGACCTGCTGCCACAAGAGGGGTATAAACAAACCCAGGTGATATACAATTCACTCGAATGTTCTTCTCCCTTGCTTCCAAGGCCGCCTAGGTGGAAATTATCAGTTTAAGGTAGCCCGGCTTCAATGGAATGGCATAGTACCGCTTTAGTAATCCCGACGACGCCGTGCTTCGATGTGGTGTAGGCCGACGTTTCACAGCTAGATAGAATCGAGTTAACTGAGGCACAGTTTACAATCGAGCCCCGCTGATGAAATCCGTTTTCCTCACTGTTCCATGTTAAGATCAATCAAAACCATATAGACTTTCTTACATGTTGAGTAAACGCTGGTTTTCCATCTGCCGGAGCTCCCATTTAGTGCACAACCACACTCCGATGGTGTTGACGTCGACCGTCTTTCGAAACTCCTCCAGAGGCGAGTCCGTAATGCGTGATACCGGACCCGGAATGCCGGCAAAGTTTCTTATATTCCCATGATCAGTATAAGCCGGTGTAGCCGAGGCGAAGCCAAGTCAGCCGAAAATATAACGTACACAGCATAGTCAATCCGGCCAAAGGCAGAGGCTGCTCTCTGGACAGCTTCGCGAACTTCATCCTCGACGGTCACGTCTGCGCGAATAGTGATGCACTAGGGAAATCTCACTAAGGCTAGCTATACTGGAGTCAAGCCGTTTCTCTTCACGTACCTTTACGCCATATTTTTCCACTTCGGCCTTTGCTGCTTGTAGCACCTCGTCTGGGTTGATATCTATCAATACAATCCCCGTCGCGCCAGACCTTGCAAAGCTAATGGCTACTGCAAGTCCTAACCCCCGCGAGCCTCCGGTAATGAAGGCGACTCCCGGACACAAATTGGCGTCGGGCTTGTTCATCCTGTATGATCTGGTTTAGATAGGTGTTCGATAAGTCTTAGATAGGTCTTAGCCATGAGCTCCGGCATCACCACTTAAGTACATACTTTGCCAGACACTTGGCGACGAGTATATCGACTCCATGATGAATCGGCCGGTTCATGCTTGCGCAAACGCCTGCAATTCCGGGAACAGGGCGGTGCATCTTCCGATCGTTGAACCAACAAAACCACGACTCGTTCGCGACACCGCAAGAGACAATTCAGGAGACTGACCCGTGAGCCTTAATTCTACATGTCCCCAGTAAATTGGGTGTTGTAAAACCACTAGTTCTATCGCAAGAGAGTATTGCAAGCGGGAGATATTGCTCATGAAATGGCCGGCTCAGGCACAACTATTTCCAGTTTCCTCTTAGGCGGGGCCTGTGTAGTGAGTAATTCTCATATTTGTATCTGAAGCAGCCCGACAATACTTAATTGACATCAGCTCCTCACGGTGCCCATCCTATGGATGCTCTACAATGTTTACTTCCACCCCTTGCGCAAATACCCCGGGCCCACGAGCTGGGCAGCGACTCGCCTGCCTTGGATCCGGGCGTCAACGGCGGGTCGTCTACATCGAGAAGTGTTACGGCTGCACAAACAGTATGGAGGAATCGTTCGGATTGGGCCCAATGAGCTTTCCTATACAACCGAGAATGCCTGGAAGCAAATGTGAGACTCTGCCTACCAATCGCCCCTGTCTTGTGTGTCCCTAACTTCCTGGTTCAGCTACGGACACCGTCAGGTGGAAATGCCAAAAGATCTCCGCGGCGCCGGACTCCTCCCGACTTTTAAAGGGACAGACTCGATCGTCACTGCTCCACGGCAAGACCACTCTCGGATGCGACGTACAGTCTCCCACGCTTTCTCCGACAATGCCCTGCGGGAACAAGAGCACATCATTCAGCAGTACGTGGATCTGTTCATCAATAAACTCCGACAACGTGCCCCAGAGGGTCCCCAGGATCTGGTAAAATGGTACAACTGGACCACATTCGACATCATGGGTGACCTATCCTTCGGGGAACCATTCGGCTGTCTGGAGGCAGGCCGCTATCACGAATGGGTCAGTATGATCTTCAACGGCGTCAAAGTCTATCCGTGGATGCAGGCGGCCGTTTACTACGGCCTCGCATTCCTCCGCGAGTACGTGACCCCAACGCGACTAGTCAATGCAAAGAAGGAGGCCGATGCACGCGCCTATGCCAAGTTAGACCGTCGCCTGGAGAAAAAGGACCTCGATCGAAAGGACTTCATGAGCTATATCCTTCGCCACAACGGACAGGGCACTCCGTCTATGGAGAAGCCAGAGATCCAGGAAACTGCCGTGGTGCTGATTATCGCAGGCAGCGAAACAACCGCCACATTTCTAAGTGGCTTTACATACTGCCTACTCCGGAGTCCACGGGTATATGCAAGGCTTGTCAAGGAGGTTCGGGATAAATTTGATCGATACGAGGATATCACGATCCTCAAGGCTCAGCAGCTGCAATACCTGCCTGCTGTCGTCGAGGAGGCTTTCCGGGCGTACCCCCCGTCCCCCAACAACTTTCCTCGCATTGTTCCCGGTGCCGGTGAAGCGATCGAGGGCCGTTGGGTCGCGGGCGATACGACGGTGGGCATTAATCAGTGGGCTACAAACCATGATACGGCCAACTTCTACCGTCCCGACGACTTTCTGCCAGAACGATGGCTACGGCCAGAGCTTCATGAGAAGGGCGACGTGTCCCCGGAGTACTTTAGTAAGGATAAGAAAGGGGGGGTGCAGGCTTTCTCTTTTGGGCCCCGAAACTGTTTAGGTAAAAGGTTTGTGTTTCCATAGGCGGCCCTCTTGGAGCACGCGCTGACGAGATGATGCAGCATGGCCTACGCTGAGTTGCGGGTGATCATATGCAAGTTGCTGTTCAGTTTTGATCTGAAACTGGCGCCCGAGTCCGATAATGCTAGTTGGATTCAGGACCAGGAAACCTATGTATTGTGGGAGAAGCCCAAGTTGATGGTGGAGTTGACTCCAAGGGATGCCTGATGCGGTGATCAGTTACTCAGAGAATTAGGATTGACCAAAGCCAATTGCATTTTTGTGGTCCAATGGCATAATTCAGACCTTTGACACAATTACCTAGTGCCAGTAGTTACTCCTCATGTATCTGCCTATGTACAATCTATCCAGTACAGGAGGGCATGTAACGCCTACAAAGCCCGATCCACCCCAGCATCATTAGTCGTCAGTTGATCTGGCGCTGACTGATCATTCAACATATCCTCTAGCGGTTGTGTAAACTCTTCCGCTGCCCCTTCAAATCCCGTAGTCCCCAGGCCCTGTGGCCGGACTCCCGCACTCGGGCCCTGAGGAAAACCATTCTGCCCCGTCCCAGTCGCCCCGTGAAGCTCCAGCTTTTTGTTGACCATCGTCAGACTATCCTGTAGCCGTGCTAATGTATGTCGAGCATAGGCAAACGACGGAGAGATTCCGTGCATAATGGCCATCGCTTTCCTGAACGGCTCAGCGGCCAGGTGGAAGAGGGAAGAGCCCGGCCTCTCTTTGAGAATCACACAGACCAGAGGTATTAGGGCGCCAGCGAGGAATGTAACTGAGGAATGTCGTTCCACCGGACGATGCAGGAAGGAGTAGTGATGCAAATGCACGACATCAATGGAGTTAGTAGCGATAGTCACACAGACAGCGGCAGCATCGCTTTTATACTCCTTGTTAATGACGTCCTCCTGCCGGATCAAGAGGCGGAGGTAGTTTCCTCTCTGTCATGGATGGTTAGCGTTATTCTTGCCAAGGGGTTATGAGCAAGCTTGGCTAACGTACCAAAAATAAAATAACGCACTGGCGGAGAATAAAATGTGGCAGCGAGGCAGACTGGTCGAGGATCAATCGGTCCGGGCTCCAGGTCAAATGTGGTGGTAGCGCCTTCATCCACACCAGGATATTGTGGTCCAAAGCCTCGATGGTTTCTGGCGGCACTGATGTCCCGGACATGGTGGAAACCGTTCGACAGGTGTCGGAATACAGACGGGCCCACCGGACCATTTCGTGAAGATAGGGAACCGACGACGAGGTCGGTTTTGCGGGTGGTAACGGTAGGCCAGGGGCCAGTTGTCGGTCATCTAATGGAGCGGGCATGTCGACATGGATCGTAGAATCCTGGATGATGCACGGGGCGCCAGAGGCAAGTGCAATGGCGCGATCGAGGCAGTAAAGGGACCAGAAGATGCGCTGGCACATGGTGGATTCAAAGTCGCTGTGATGCCGCCAGAGGCGTTGGTCGTGGAGGCCCAGCTGATAGGCCACGCGTGCGCTGGTAGCCACCGTATCGTAGGCGAGATGGGCCTTCTCCAGGTAGAGTAGATATGACGCCTTGGTGATGAGGCATTGGATGGTGAGGTAGCTGACTTTTCCCGACCATAGGACATGTGAGAGGAGATGCTCTGCCTGCACGAACTCGGTCCAGCCGGGGACATCGGCAAGGTCAAGGGCTGCCTCTCCAAGGATCTTCACAACAGATGTCATGAGATGGATGAGGGCGACAAGTTGCATGGATTCGGAGTTCCGTGGTACCTCTGTGCCACCACTGACAAGAAGAAACTCAAAACAGGACTGGAAGAGCGTCTCATTAATACACGGATCTTAAAGCAGTCAGTGTTTGTTGATTAACCTCATGGACAAAGGGCTACATACAATGAGTGTTGGGGCCATCGAAAAATATCCGGAATGTAGAGCGCAGGGTAGCGACATCGCCCGCCTTATTCACTGGACTCCAGAGGGTTAAGTCGCGCTCACAGCACGGCGCAAAGGTAGAGTCTGACGAAGAGCATCGCGGGCCCATGAAGGAGCGGTGACAGTCGAGATGGCCGACGGCTGGCTCTAAACCGAACTTATGAGGCCGATCCATTACACCGATGGACTTGGCTAGACTTGGACCCTGCTGATGGCCCTGTCCGACATCCGGTTCGCCAGTAACTAGAACATCCAGATCCAGCAGGCCAGAAGGGTTCATGGCCGCCAGCAACGACTGCACGGGATCCCCCAAAGGCTGCCAACCGCTCAAAGATGTGGGCGGGCTGATCATGAACGGTTCGCTCCACGCATTCTGCTCCGTCAGAGTGGTCAGGTTCTGCTCCAGTCGCTCCAGACGTGATGTCATGCGCTCGAACCGGTCATCGCTAGCTAGATGATTTAGTAAGTGGACTCTTGCCGTTTCCGTCTCATTGACGTATCCCGTTCCACTAGTCACCGAATTAGCAATGAAATATAGTAGGCGTCGGTTAGTACAGTACCTAGATGAGTGATCTTCAGACTCCCCTGAGCCAACAAACTGAATTGTACAGTTCCCGCCGACGGGATTAGGCTTGGACGTAGTACGTGGTTTGCGTCCCTTCTCGGGATACTTGCACTCGTGGGAATTCCGACAGTGTTGACAAGGCTGGACTCCCGAGCACTGGCAGCCATCAATCCATTAGACCATCATCAATTCCGAGAAAGATGCAGGGGAAGGGAGTCTCATACACGGATTTTACGTTTCTGGCAGTGGAGGCTAGTCCATCGTTAGCAATCCATTGCCCCATTAAAGGTAGATGAGGACGAAGTACCATGCACGAGCAACATATCGGCCCCTTCTAGATGTCGAACCGGGCTCAGGAGCTGATCTGGAGGTGTCTTCCGGCACCTCAGGCGATGGGATGCCGCTCTGCAGGTTCACCCCGGAGCCCTGCGATGTGTCTGCGAGTGGGCCTGACGGCGTAGGGGACGGCATCTTGGTCTGGGGTATTTGTTCGTTGCAGTGTTCACTCGACGGTGGTTGATTCCATGTAATTCCTTCCCTCCGCCGCCATGGCATTAATTGTAGTCCCCATCCATCTCCACCCCGTGTGATCAGGATCTTGCCAAGTTCTCAGGCTGTGCGGGGACCAGAGTTAAATCGTGGAGATACGAGTCGTTAATTTGCAGGGTGGCCACAACCGAGCACTGAATCAGCGCTGATCCAACTGCCGCACAGCCAATCACCAACTGAACCAAAGGCCAAAGGGAGACACTAACCGCATGAGAGCTTTGTGAAGTGCCTGCCTCATTGTGAAGGCCAGAAGGTTCTCATACGATGCGTATTTCTCGATCTTTCCGCAACATTTCCGAAATGGAAGAGAGACAAAACTCCCTATGTTAATAGTCATGGAGTCGATTATATGTGCTCCAATTCCTCTGAGCAGGACATCGGGCAGAGCAATTCCTCCATAGATGTTTCTGGCGTTATCAGCAATGACCATGGCTGCGAGACGCAGTTACCAGAGCTACGATGATATGGTCACGGGCAAACCCATCGACGAGCCCCGTCGGATCAAAGTGGTCTGTATCGGGGCCGGGGTTTCGGGAATTCTCACGGCGATTCGACTACCGCGAGAAATCCCCAATCTAGAATTAGTTGTCTACGATAAAAATGAGGATGTCGGAGGAACGTGGCTGGAGAATCGGTGAGTGCGGGAAATAAGCTGGTCAGAGTTTGAATGACCGCAGCTGATTCCGAATTGTCAGTTACCCCGGAGTGCGTTGCGATATTCCCAGCGCCGGATACCAGTTCACCTTCGAGGACAATCCAGAATGGACCGAGTTCTACGCCAGTGGTCAGGAAATTCAGGCTTACTGGGCCCGAACTGCGCGGAAGTACGGAGTCTACAAATACTGCAAGTTCCGACATCGGTTTGAGGGAGCCCAGTGGGACGCTACAGAGGGGAAATGGCACCTCACATTGCAGAATACAGCTGCAGACGAGGTAAGCAAAGATCGAATGGATTCGTACTGGACGAAAGTAGCTGATATGGAAGCAGACAATTACCGACACCGCAGATTTCGTGATTTCGGCGACGGGACTGCTCAATCGCTGGGAATGGCCCAAGATTCCGGGACTGGATGAGTTCAAGGGCACCAAGATGCATACCGCGAGGTGGGACACGTCAGTCAATCTAGAGGGTAAAAAGGTCGCCCTCGTCGGGGCCGGATCGACCGGGATACAGGTCTTGCCCGCAATTCAACCCATCGTTGAACGTCTCGACCACTACGTGCGCGGTCAAAATTGGATCTCCCCAGTTGGGATTGGAGGCGATGAGTTGGGCCGTCGACAAACAAAGACAGGCAACTGTGAGTGTGGAATTATACAGGAACCCCTTCCATCCGGCGGGACCAAGCTGACAGGATAACAAGTTCGCCATTCGGAGGAGGAACTGCATGAGTTTGCCAACACACCAGGGGCCTATCATGAATTCCGGCATAGAATCGAAGGCGATATTAACCAGGCCCCTCATGCGGTCTTCGTTGGACACCCGTCGCAAAAGTATATGCACGAGATGACCCTCAAATCGATGCAGGAGAAGCTGGTGTCAAAGCCGGATATCGCGAATGCTCTTGTACCCCAGTGGCCTCCCGGTTGCAAGAGACTGACCCCAGGACCTGGCTACCTTGAGGCGTGCTGCCAACCCAATGTGGAATACATCAGCACGGGAATCGAGCGGGTCGGTCCATCAAGCATTCAAACGGTTGACGGCAAAGAGCGAGAGATCGACATTCTCATCTGTGCAACCGGGTTCAACGTGTAAAGCCACCCCTTAACTGTGGCCGCAAGAGCACACTGACTAACTCCCGTAGGTCTCGCCAAGGTGGCCCTCAATGGATTGGCCACGATGGAGTCTCGCTGGACTCGGTTTGGTCGCCTGACCCCGTGGCGTATCTGTCGATTTTCCCACCCAAGATGCCGAATATGTTCCTGTATTTCGGGCCGAATGGAGGGCCACTGACGGGAAGCACCATGCACATGCTGGAGTGGAGCTGTCACTATATCATCCAAACCATCCTCAAGGTGCAGCGCGAGTACATCAAATCCATCACACCCTCGTAAGTTTCTCTTTCGGAGTCACGGTCGCGAAAGTTATAACTGACTGGTCGCTCAACAGGGCCCGGGCAGTTCAAGGATTCCAAGATCACTGTGAAAGATTCTTCGATCGGACGGTGTTCATGCAAGAGGTACACACACCTCATCAGCACTGTTGACAGGTATTGACTGACATCCCTTAGTGTCCTTCGTGGTTCAAGCGCGGCAAGCCCAACGGGCGTCAAGTTAGTAAGTATCTCCCCGATGACCCCAACTTAGCGGAATCACGAAGCTGATAAACTACAGCGAGCTGGCCAGGGTCGGGAGTGCACGCGCGGAAGGCCCTCCTCAACCCTCGCTGGGAGGACTTCGACTACGAGTACCAGGAGACGGTCAAGGATATTCCATTGGCCTGGATGGGCAACGGAATGACTGTCGCTCAAGTGCAGGGGGCCAGGACAACCGAGTATCTGGATCCACCGCTGGTGGTTTCCTACACCCCGAGCGACAACTCTGAACAAGTCAAAACCAACGGATTTCGGCGGTTGTGATCAAGAAGTGTTCAGAACGCGTCGCTGTCATGGCTGCCTGAGGCATCAACTGGGTTTGTTTTGACACGCTGGTCTATTCCAGGTCAGTTTGTTGTGTTTGACACAGCAATATCAACAACAAGAAGACGCGTCGAGAAGCATCAACAGATGATGGGCATAGGAATCCCTTTTCTACAAGTATATAGACTTTGAAATCTTCTGAAATGTATCAATGATAAATGGAATGTTGTTAGAAGGCAGTTTCGTACGCGTTTTCCCAGTTTTGTCGTGATAACCGCCAAATAGAGGCGATCCGTAGCTGTTGGGCAAATCTGTGCACAAGAAATATATATTGTGTTGGGTTTGCTAGATCATAAGACTTTGGAGGAATACTTGATTGTGATTGGCTAAAGTATAGATGACTCATCAAATAACTATTTCCGATTGGTTAACCCTATGATGAGTCAGCAATTACAGACAGGGAGCAATTTCCCAAATTCTTCCGATTTCCCTCATCTCTTGCCTCAATGCTTTCTGTCTCAATGCTTGTTGCTGTATTCCATTGATCTGGACGATATTATATGACCATGTACATCTTACTATTCCTTAATCACAATTGACATTCTCCATAATTAGATACAGGACTCTGTTAGTACCTCGTGTCTCCTAGAACGACCTGGTTGGTAAACCCCCAAGGGATACCGAGTCCGTCCTCTGGGTCAAGGACAAGAAGAGATTCGTCCTTTGCCAGCATTCGCAACCCCTTGCTCGTCAATTGCCGCTTGACCTCACTCAGATCCAAGACCTTGAAGGTGAGCGCGTGGTAGACATCCTCCGATGGGGAGGCGCGATTTTGCAAATCAACGCTGGCGTACGAGTTCGGGGAGATCGGCACCGCGAACTCGTACACCGCGTCGGCCAGGAGAATAAATGTACTCTCTGTGCCACGAACCGCGTTGACGGCAGAGTGAATGACCTTGCCTCCCATTGAATCCACATACAGTGCCTTTGCTCGACCCAGATTGTTTGTCAGGATGGTATGGTACGCGCAGAATTGAATGCCCAGGCTTCCCTTGCCCTTTTCTGGGTGCAGCTTCCACACGGGGTTCTCGCGATGGTCGTAATGACCGACACTCGTGATGGGGTAGTACTCATAACGCACGCCAGAGTCCTCCGCCAGAGTGTAGAACAGTTTTGACTGTTTGAACGAGGCAACAGGACAGCTGGCCGGGTCAGCCACTCGATTGGCCTGGTCTGTGCAGCGGATTCCCCGCTTCCCCGCGACCTCGGCGTAGATCGCATCGATGCCCTCCACGGCCCATCCCAGTCCATTCAGATGCGGCTTCGTGATGCTCTCGTATCGTTGGACCCCGTCAATGACGTAGCGAGCTGGATCAATGCAGTCGAAGAAAACATCCGCGAGCTCGGTGAAAATGCAATAATCGGTGGGGTAGGTTGGGTATTTGGGATCCGGTTTGGTGTAGAGCGAGGATCTCCAGACGCTGGGAAGTCCGAACACATCGAAAAAGAACTTATCTGCCGCTTCCAGGTCCGGCACGCGATGACTGGGGTGATAGAGCTTACAGATGCGAAACGACATGTTGATCAGAAGAACTTGAACTGCGGTGGTACAGTGCAGGCACTCTGGGGTTGGCCGTACTTACACATTTATAGCAAGGCGAATACGGAATTGATTTCTCCCCAGACGGAAATACTTGGATGATCGAATCTTGTCTTGGAGTACAGGCATTACACAGCTAGATACACAGTCTTCAGTTCCGTCCATTCGTCGACCCCGTGGAGGCCCAGTTCCTTGCCTTGTCCACTTTGCTTCCAACCCCCGAAGGGCATGTCGTGCGTCATCATAGGGCTCGTCACATTGACGCCTACATTGCCGGATTCAAACGCCTTTGCAAATCTCAGGGCTCGGGAGACATCCTTCGTATAGATACTAGCATAGAGACCGAATTCAGTGTCGTTGGCGCGCGCAAGCACTTCGCCCTCGTCTTTGAATGTTGACAGACACTGTACCGGCCCAAAAATCTCCTCCGACATGATTCGGCTTTTCTCCTGTGGCTGCCAGACCAGGGTAGGCTGCATATAGAACCCCTTGGTACCCTCTCTGGCTCCCCCGGTGAGGATTGTGGCCCCTTCCTTGCGCACGCCAGATATGAAGCCCTCAATACGTTCGAACTGCGCGCGATCGGCCTGAGGACCCCGTTTTGTGCCCGGTGATAGCGTACTGTTGTCAGACGCTGGGTTCTGCCCGTGCTCCTCCAGCGCTTGCACGAGCTTTTTCTGGAACTCCGCCGCCACGGATTCCTGTACATACACCCGAGAGCTCGCGATACACGCCTGGCCGGAGTTTAGCAGGATTGACATGGCAGCTCCCACCGCCGCCTTGTCTAGGTCAGCGTCGTCGAATATAATCAGTGGAGACTTTCCACCGAGTTCCAGCGTCACTTTCTTCAAGTTCGATGCTGCGGCCGCTCTCTGTACGGCCTTCCCTGCTCCCACTGATCCGGTCAGGGATATTTTGCGGATGTCCATATGCAAGGCTAGCGCCTCCCCGCAGGTTGGCCCGAAACCGCTGAGGATGTTGACAACTCCGGGAGGGAACCCTGCCTCCTGGATGAGTTTGGCAATGTGCAGACTAGTCAATGGTGCTTTCTCTGACGATTTGACCACCAGGGTATTACCAGCGATCAGCGCCGGTCCCATCTTGAAGGTAAGCATGGTCACCGGGGCATTCCAGGGGGTGATTGCGGCGCAGACCCCATATGGTTGCCGCAGGGTGATACTCACGAATCCCGGGGTTTGTAAAGAGGATTGCCCCTGGATGTCTGTGGCTTTTCCAGCGACGTATCGCAGATATCGAGCACTCGCCAATGGCTCCTCTGCAAAACACTCGGAGTTAGCATCATCTGCGTAGTACTGATGTGGGGTTGCAGTACGTACTGTATGTTCCTACCGGCCTCCCCATACTCCGTGCCTCCAGCTGCGCAAGTATCCCGTAGTCCCTCTCATAAAGATTAGCCAGACGGTAGAAATATTCCGCCCTTTCAAAGCCACCAAGGGCAGACCAAGCAGGGAACGCTGCTCTGGCGCAGCGAACCGCTTCGTTCACATCGTCTTGCTGCGCCTCGTGGACATGTGCGGTGATCTCCTCTGTCGATGGATCAATAACGGGAAACGTCCGCCCGCTCTTGGCTGGAACGAATTCATTGTTGATGAACAACCGGGTCTCAATCTCGCTCGTCATGGTGTATGCTCAAGGGTGGCCGGTACCATGCTGCCCTACTGATTACCTCTTATAACGCCCTTAGCATCATCGGTTTAGTACGATCGTATGGCACGAGTCGACCTTTCCTCTCCTACGGTACGGGCGTAATATGGATAACACAAGCCGCAGGACACAAACGTATGGATTTGGCGCTTAGTCTCCCTTCTGTGCCCCTTCTATACCCCTTCTGACGTCATTCCACTGGCCGTATCGCGGGGTAGAGATACGGAGCTCTGTTCAAAGCCCCGTATTTTGGCTCGTGAGTGGATTTGATTTTCACATCTTTCCGGTTGTTTAGCCCTGATGTCAGCGCTGACTCGCCACCGACTCCGTCACGAAGGAACTGAAGATTCAAGTTCGAAGAATTCAGTAGGATGCTCTAGTGTAACGAGATTGACCCTGCATAATTCTGAGCAATAGCCTGTACATGGCTGCAGTGTTTGTTGTAGTTTTCTCGAAATTTTATTCGGGGTCTTTGGATGGAAGTAGAACCCTTGTATGACAATAGAAGTTCCAATATTTGTAGTTTGTAGACAACTGCTAAAGCCCATGTATCTGGACGCATTTAAAACATATTATATTATCATCATACAGATAGCTGAGCTGCAAGTTAAGGAAAGTTGGCATGGAACTCATCAACAACATTGGCCTGGGTGGTCTCGTCCTCTAGATACGACTGTAGCATACTCTGAACCAGCATGTCGGACTCGATCATCAGCGCTTCCCGGCACCCAAACTCAGCCCACGACGCTGCCATGAAGGTGGTATTGGCCACCTCCCCACCCGTACTATCGGTTGAGTTAGGCATAATCAACGCATCGTCAAAAAGTGAATCATCTGAAGATGGAAGTTGTGTGGCTTGAAATCCCGTGGTTGGGAGATTGGCAGGTTTGACTACCGCGAGAGCAGAGTCGTCATCTATCGGTGAGTCGACCTCACTGACTGTCCTCTGAGAGTCTGGGGATTCCGGAGAGGAGGCCTGAAGGGTAGAGGGAAGGTCTGAGTCCTTGGGGAAGTAGCCCTTTGCCAGGGCTAGGTCCATTGTCCAGATTAGGCGCAGATATGCTCTGGGGTTTTTGGCGAGCACATCGTCCCAGCCCACGATGGTGTGGTCTTCGACGACGGATGGGGCCTCGAGGCTGATTCGATGTGCTGTGCTTAGGACGTGGTCGGTGTTGTCGTAGATGGACTGGTAGACTTTCATCGCTTGTAATACGACTGTCAGGCGGCTGTGCACATCTGAACTGTCCCTGTTCCAGTGTCTGGCGAGACTTTGATCCAAGAGATGGAGCACGAGGGGTTGTGCGGTACAGGTAACACTGGTCAATGAGTCAATATACAAGGCGCAACGCTGAGAGATATGGGGAAGGGCTCTTACGCGCTGAACGGCAGGTATTTCACTAGGTCGAGGCGTACAAGTTCACGAAGTAGCTCTACTATCGACACACTTGAGTCTCGAACCTCTGCCTTGGTTTGCTGCAGGCGTGCCTGGTCTTGTTCGCCGGGAGGAACACACTCGACGTCCAGCTGGATCTCGAAGTTGGCGAGTAGGATTAGGGTGGAACTACCGGGAAGTCATGGATAAGTATACGGTATCAACAGCCAGGCCACTTGTTCCGGGAACACGTACTGATAATACATCTGGAGCAGGCATGAGAAGAGTGTGATTGAGGGGTGGGCGCGCTCGTATGAAGGAATCATGGGCAACCGGCGTGAGACCTCGCGATACCACGCTTTGATGTCTTCCCGGAGACGCAGGATTTGCAGGAAGTTATTTGAGCGGCTTTCCACCGGCCGCAGTGGCACATAGCCGGCAGGAGGGTAGACGAGGGCCAGGACGTCGGTCAGCAGGGAGCAGAACTCCGAGAGGGCCACCGTGATGAGGATCAGAAGTCGATTGATATCCGTCTCGTACACCGTTGGCCCGTCCTCTTCACCCAACAGATCCTCGACGGTCAATGGTCCCGCGTCGAAGTTGAAATTGTCGCGAGTTATGTGCATCGCGCGTCGAAGCCCGAGAGACATGACACGATCGCGGAGCATACATGCCCACCACAGTCGCTTGAGGTTCGATCGACTACGGGGGGGAAGATGTGTGAGCTCCGTGTAGCAATGAGCCTGCGCCGCCCGGGCGTATTGGACTGAGGTGGACAGCCACATAGTGTTAATGCGGTGGTCATTCACGCGGGGGCACCACAGCGAGAGCAGCAGACATCCGCGGGCAAGGGATACCGGGTCCGTTTCGGTGTCTAACGAGTATAGCAACTGTGAATCGATTAGCATGCACTATCTACATATGATAGTCGACTGTGAACGTACCTTGGCACGTCGGTAGAGACATCGTCGAGCATGACGGGCGCTTTCGAACCCCAGTCGACGCAATTTACTCGACCCGACGAAGCTGCACGCGGCAAACAGGATGGCCTGGATCTCAAACAATGACATCGAATCCCCCCGGGCCACTTTGCTGCCATACTTGACTGGGTGATACATGAGCCAGAACCGGGTTTCGTCGAACATCGGCAATAACGGATGGATATGGAGGAAGAACTGCTTCAGCATCTCATCCATGATCTCCCGCTTGGGGACCCGAAAGCATGCCTGATCCTCTAGGTACTTGATATCATCCTGCTGTATTGCGACGATAAACTGGGTTTTCACAAAGCGATAGCCAATGAAGCTGATATCGGCGGTGCCAGGGCCCCAGGGCGCATTGGGCTCCGCGTCCGGATCTTCACCGTTTTTCAACAGGTCTGCCAGGGCTTCGGGGATCGGACGACGAGGAGGCGGTTGGGGACGTGGTATCTCATGAGTTGCCGGTTTCAGGGTATTCAGTCGTCTGTTATGTCTGTTATTTTGGGTCGCGGTTGGCGGGGTTGTTGTTGTTGTTGTCGCTGCAGGGGAAATCACGGCGGGCTGGCGCTCCCCGCCCTTGCGACGACGGCCACACCTAATGCATCGCAAAAAAGGCCATTAGCGAGAAAACATTAATCAAAGGGTAGGTGGAACTTACGCGCGAACGGTGTTGTCTACACGGCATTCCTTTCGATCCAGGAAGCAGTTTGTGCATGGGGAGCCACGACAGGCGACATCGCAACGCACTTTGCGCAGGCGGCAGGCCATGCAGGCAATCTTGGCCCGCGCTGTTCGGCCCGATGACGTGCCAGGATGAGTACCCATCGTGAGATAAGCAGGAGACTGCGAACAGACGCAATTGACCGAGGGTGGATGGGACGCAACGTGCCGGTAGATATCATATCGACCCCGGCAGCCGGGTCGGGTGAGTCTTAGTATGCGTGAACTGATTACGAGTGAACTGGCTACTAAACGTTGGAGTCACGGAATCACGGAATCACGGAAATGTCTATCATCTATGGCATAATGTGCATTGTGCCGCTAACGAGTAACTAGTCGGGAGTCTAGATGCGCCCCCGCTCCAGGAATCGGACGGGAATATCCACCACTTTCGCCCGGATGTACTCGCCTAGGTTCTTCCCCAGCGAATCTAAGCCGGCCCCCGCGTTATAGCCGCGGTCCAAGTGATCCTTCAACAAAAAGTGGACCGCCTTCAGATGAGGCATCTCGAATCGCTGGATGGGTTTCCCCGAGAAGTCATCCCCCAGCAGCGTTTGCAGCCGGGCGGTACTCAGTGTGCTCCTCAGCCATTCCCATTCATCCTCATGCCGCACGAAAAGCCCCATGTTGGCATCCGAAGATTTGTCCCCGGAGCGTCCGAGACACACGTATCCGAGTGGAGCCGGAGCGACGGGACCCCAGGCGTCGGCTGGGAACGTCTCGCTGGGCTCGTAGGACTCCTGTGTGGTGGGATAGGCCTGCGTATGCATCGGAGGAGGAATAGTGATCACAGTTCCATCAGGCAGATGCACGCGTTCGTTCACCAGACTCTGTTTCAGGAGCGTCACCCAGTACTCGAAATAGGCCCGCGCCACTCCTTGCCGGGGATCCGTTGTCGGAGTTAGCCCAGGACAGCTCTGCAGGATATTCATCTTACACCACGTCAAGAAACCTTCTGGGCCCAGTAGATCTGCTCTGGGCGACTGAGCAAAGATCCGAAGGTCCACCGTAGCCCGATCTTGCGACGAAGGGTTCTCCTGTGGCACTCCGACTTGGGTGAACTCTAGGAGAGTGAAGTCACGGAGGTTCGCCTCCCCGATAGCATGGAGAGTCTGGTTCTTGACCATCTCGATCTTCTCAGCAATATCCAGTCCGGTCAGATACACATGATACTCCGCACAGTACCCTCCGTGTGCCGTAATCCCTACTTTCGTGGTCGGTGGGGGCGGGAGGCCCTGGATTCCGGACACGCGCACCCGGTTGGGACCGATATTCTCGACGCGAATCTGGTCGATCTTGGCCACAACGTCGGAGTTGAAGTATAGCGGGCCTTGGATCTCGTATACCAGCTGAGATGTGACGGTTCCTACTGAAATCTCGCCATCACGACCTGGTTCCAGGGAGAGCTCGATGCCGCCAGCAACATCGATATGGGCCAGGGGGAATCCTAGATCAACCGCTCGACCTTGCCATTTCTTGAAGCCGGAGAAGTATCCGCCCGTTGCGTATGTGCTGCATTCGATCAAATGCCCCGCGATCAGCGAAGATGCGAGCTCGTTGATGTTGCCACGCGTCCATCCGTGCCACCACATGGCCACGCCAATACAGGGCGACGAATCCGCGACTCGCCCACAGACGACGATATCGCAACCTTCCTGCAGTGCACGACAGATTCCTGATGCGCCCAGATAGCATTGAGCGCTAATCATGTCCTTCCCCCATTCCGCGAACGGTTTTCCGGTGGTCAAGCTTGTGAGCGGATCCTCGTTGGCTTCGATCAGCGTCCGCACGGCGTCGGTCACATCATCGCCCTCAACCCAGCCTACCTTCAGCGGCAGGTTCTCCTGTGCTATCAACTCCTTAACCGCTTCGGCTAGCCCATGAGCATTGCTCCCACCGGCATTGCAGACAACCTTGGTGTTGTTCGCAGCGAGATGCTTCAAGGCTAGCTGCAGCTTAGTAAGGAAATTCGCATGGTATCCCTCGCGAACGCTGCCTAAGTTTTGGACATCGACGAGCTTTTCCTTGAGAGAAGTCCTTTTTGCGCCGTTGCGTGTCATGTCGGCCTCAGACATCCAGTCACCAACAATCGCGTCCAGTTGCGGGAGCTGGGATAGGCTGTGGAGGGCACGAGCCCTGTCCACCGTTCCTATAGGTAGGGATAGAGTTAGAGGAATGAGCATAGAAAACACCGTATTTGCAGGGCCAACCAACCTCCAGAACATCCAGCGATTACCACCGGCCTTTTGGCAAACGTTTGTGTCATCTTGAACGGCTATTCCGTGCTCGTCTCGTGCCTCCGTAATAGATCGCTCCAATTGCTATCGTAAACTGGAGCTGGTCTTTGAATATATATCCAACATTCATTCAACCAGTTTCTGCTACCTGTGGGCCTAAGAAGGCTCTCAAGACTATTTTCTGCGATCCTCGGTCCGTTGGGTTTGTGGTCAACAACATCATTCCGCTAATTCCGTGTCCAGTTATTGTTAGTGGGGAATGAGCTTGGATCGGAGAACAATGCCCTTATCTCTATCAAAGCTCATTCTGGTGTCATTCTGTATTCATTCACTTTGTTGTTGCTCTCTTTGCGTTTACTCTGGGTAAAAGCTGCTCTGTTGTGTGTCAGGAGACCTAAGGAAGTTTGGGAGATACGATGACCCCCTGAAGGGTGAACAAAGTCATGAATATACTGGGTAGTATTAAACCACTAGTATATGGAGCTAGGAACATAGAACTAAGAGTGCTTTGTGTACTCGAAATTTCACCCCATCGCCACTGGCCCTGGCAATCTTGAATATCTCGTTTATTACTTTAATTGCCGTCCGCGGTCTACTTGGCTTTTTTATGGTGGAGCACAGGAAGCCGAGGTTGATATGGCTATTTTTGAGTATTTGGACTTGTTCTCTAATAATCAAAAAAGACATTGTGTAACTAGCAAGCTAGACATTAGGAACCATGTGAGAATATGGTCCTGAACTAAAGATTCACACTAGTGTGTGCCACCCATCTCTTTCCCACTTAATATTGGCCATTCAGTATGTCATACTATCAGATTTCGTTAGCAATGTCCTATATAGTACGGAAGATAGACCGCTTACTTCACAAATACTGTTTTAGTTTCAGTGTACGCTTGGATCCCAGCCTAAATACGTCAGTAAACTGCCTCAACCGGGGGAGTAGGGAAAGAGTACCTTGCCTAGTTCCCTTCCCCATCCGCTCTGTTTGTAGCCGCCAAATGGCACTGTGGTATCAATCATAGTACAGCAATTGATGCACACTGTCCCACTTCGGATTTGACCGGCAACACGCAAAGCACGATTCACGTCCTGGCTAAAGACGGCACCTGCAAGACCAAACTCGGTGGCATTTGCGCGGGCGAGGACATCATCTTCATCTTTGAACGTGGAGATGACCACTACCGGACCAAAGATTTCCTCTTTGTATACTCTGGCGTCATGTGCCGGGTCAACGAAAATGGTTGGCGCGACCCAGCAGCCCTAAAATGGGTGAAAGTGGGATTAGTATACCGTCTCGACTCTAAGCACTGTGGTGCAGAATGTAAATAGGGGCCGTACTTGGTCGAATAATGCACACCCACCCGTCACCAAAGTGCTCTGCTTCTTCCCACCCTCGATGAATCCCAACACCCGGTCAAATTGAAGCTGATCAACAAGAGGGGGAATAGTTGTCGTATCGGCAAATGGATCCCCAAACGATGCCTTGGTAGCCTCGAATGCCGCCTTCATGCCCCCAATAAATTGGTCCTTGATGCTCTCGTGGACATACACGCGGGAGCTAGCGATACATGCCTGCCCAGAGCCCCCAACAATGCCTTGAGTGCACCATTTCACAGCAACATCCATATTAGCATCTGGGAAGATGATACTGGGACTCTTCCCTCCAAGCTCAAGGGACACGCGTTTGAGATTTGATTCAGCAGCTGCCTTTGCAATCCGCTTACCGGTAGCTGTACTGCCAGTGAACGAGATCTTGTCAATGCCATGATGGCTGGTTAGAAGTGCGCCGGTTGGTCCAGCCCCAGAAACAAAATTTAGAACACCAGGAGGAATTCCAGCCTCATTCGCGAGTTTGCCTAGGTACAGGCTGGAGAGGGGTGTCTTTTCGCTTGACTTGATGATCATGGTGTTGCCTGCAGCAAGGCAGGGTGCTCCCTTAAACCCACACATCACCAGTGGGCCATTAAAAGCGTTGATCGCAGCACATACCCCAATGGGCTCGCGGCGGACAATCTTCAGGAACCCATTGTCGGCTGGAAAACTCTCACCTTCCAGCTTGTCGCACCATCCAGCGTAGTCTATAGACAAATGCGCCGTTAGTAAGCTGTGGTTATGAATTCTAAGGATAGGAGCATCATACATCGAAAAACGCCAGACGTGAGGGGGATTTGGGTCGCTTTGCTGACGCCGATGGGCCTGCCACCACAAAGTGCCTCCAGTCTGGCTAGCTCATCGCTGTGTGCATCGATCAATTCCGCAAACTTCCAGAGGATCTTTGCACGCTGTGCAGCCGGCACAGCAGCCCACTTGGGAAAGGCCGTCCGTGCTGCGGCCACTGCGGCATCAATATCTTGCTCCAACGCTACGTGAACATCATCGGTGAGGACAGAATTGTCCGTTGGTTGGTAGACGGTTAGCCGCGTGGAGCCTTTGGCCTCGACGTACTGGAGGAATATTAGTCGCAGATATACGTGAACTTTAGTAAAGTTGCAGATGCTTACTTCGCCATTGATAAAGAGCCTTGTTTCAAAGGGAGCATTACTGGTGTCCGCCATGGTTCCTACTTGTGTATTGTATTGGTTTCAGTGTGGTCGAGCTGTCAGCCCATAAATCTCCAATATCACTTATATAGAAAATTGATGGTTAGACGCCCCGGGCCCCACTGCCCCTCATTTGGACTCCAACCACTTATTCATTGATGTCTATAGGCCTCTCTTTTCTCCAGCTTTATTTCTCTTTACCCTACGGATGTGCGTTGTCCTAGGAATCCCGCTTTAATTCCGCCAAGCAACCGTACCCTGGTCGCGTATTTGCCGCCAAAGAGATCGAGGCCATTCTGTGATATATCTTGATGAACTGCAAGGACAAAAATGCCCTCGAACCTGGCCAATAAAATGATTCTTGCGCAAGACGAAAGAGCAGCATAAATGAAGCCTGAGGCACCCATGCACAGTCGGACCGGATTAACTGAGCTTCCAGGCCCAATATAGGTTAGTGCACAATGCACCGACCCCAGCCTGGTATAGTGCCATCTCTTCCTCAAGTCAATTTTGCCTTTGATCACAAATGCTGGCCCTGGCAGACATTTCACGTCATCACTTTTTTTTTTTTTTTTTTTTTTCCTTTCTTTTCTTTGCTACTTCTGAATCCCTGTTAGCATTATATTCTTCTCCTGTATACTTAAGCAAGCTCTGGCGCAGCCTGGATGCTGAAAAATATATCTCTGTAACCTGCACCAACACTCGGGACCACTCACAGTCATCTCTGGAAGGCATTTCCGATTCGACTTTAAACGGAACTTTCTCCTTCCGTAGGCTGGTATATCTGGGATGTAGCCTACCTGAACGTAAACTGGCAGGAGAACTTGGCTATCGCTACAATGTCCGGACGACCCCCCTTCTCGAGCTTACCCTACCGACCTAATGACCCCCCATTTTCCGCATGGGGGCTTTACGGTGACGATGACCAGCTGGGCGCCTTGAACCTCCTTACCCCCGAACTCACGGTAGAAGCGGCAAAGGAGATCAAGTTCGGGGTTCGCGTGTCGTTGGACCCTCCTATCAATAGGTTATTGATTCCCAATGACAAACGACTTGCCCTGAAGCACACTATTTTTCAACGGGGAGAGGACTACCCAGTACACGATGACGAGATTTCATTCAATACGCAGATTGGCGCTCAGTGGGATGGCTTTCGGCATATCACATATCTTGATGGGCGAAAGTTCTACAACAATACCAGCTTGGATGGAGTGGTGAATGACCCCACGACCATGGACAAGCTAGGGATGCATTGTAAACATTTACTTTCCCCATACATTATATTGATGCAAGCGAAACTAAATTAAGCGGTGAATAGACTGGGTCGAGAACGGCGGCATCGTGGGCAGAGGTGTCCTCCTAGATTATTACTCCTGGGCTCAATCACAGGGGAAACAGTACGAGCTGATTGGAGATAACGCCAACTATGCAATTACTACAGCAGAATTGAAGGCCGTTGCCAAAGCACAGAATGTTGAGGTCCGGCCAGGTGACATCCTTTTCGTCCGGTCCGGGTTCTGGGTAGGCTATGACAGACTCAGCGACGAGGAGAAAATTGCATTCAGCGAGCAAACTCCTCTGGTATGGGTGGGTGTCGAGAGCACGCGAGATATGGCCGAGTGGCTCTGGGACAGCGGAATTGTCGCTGGAGCGGGCGATGCGCCGGGCTGGGAGAGGATTCCGAATCATCCCTCCCCGCCTGAAGCTGGTCTTCAGGGAAGAAATTTGCACGAGATCATGCTGGGTGGGTGGGGTATGCCGATTGGTATGTGATGCTCCATTTAACCTGAAAGGGGGGGTTAACGATCACTGACATAATCGGGTGGGGGTTTAGGAGAGATGTTTGACCTGGAGAGGCTCAGTAAAGAGTGCAAGAAGCATAATCGATGGAGCTTTTTTGTAACCAGTGCCCCGCTGCATGTTATCGGGGGAGTCGGCAGTCCTCCGAATGTTCTGGCGATCTTTTAGTTACTGGACTGGATTCCGACGACAGAGATACGTAATTCCGTGAGGGGAAGAGTGGCAGAACGCAGCCAGATAGCAGGGAGAGAGGAGGGGGTTTATGATCTCACAGCGATCCATAGCAGAATATAACTCATTAGATGTTACATAGAGGGTCTAATTGGCAGCCTATTTGCTGAATACTTGAATTCACGTAGCAATTATGGAGATCCCCGAGTCACACAAAGGTAAGTCCCCCTCTGGGAACGGATTAGGAGACTAGTAGACTGACAATCTGTGCTTCTGCAGCAATCATCTATACCAACCCAGGCACCCTGACCACAGCGGTTGTCGATGTGGAAACTCCCCAGCCAAAGAAGGGCGAGGTCCTTGTGAAGTTGTGAGTACCCTGTTGACAGCCCCTCGCATGGGCTCAAGATGTGGCTAATCCACAAGGGGTATCTAGGACGCATTCTGGCGTCTGCCACACGGACCTTGCATTCATCACAAATGGCTATGCGCATATGCCTGAACCCACGCCAACAAATCAGGTGAATACCCTGTCTTCTGCGCACCCTTTTTGTACTGTCACATCCGGCGTCTCTAACTAGTATTCGCGATAGATCGGTGGCCACGAAGGCGTCGGGTACGTTGTCCAACTGGGCGAGGACGTAACAGAGGTCCAGGTTGGCGATCGAGTCGGGGTCAAATGGATCACATCCGCCTGCCTCACCTGTCAGCAATGCATGGATGGATTCGATAGCAAGTGCAAGAAGCGCCGGGTCGCAGGGTTCAAAACACCCGGAACATTCCAGCAGTACATCGTCACTGATCCACGATATGCGACCCCAATCCCAGACGCGGTCAGCTCGGCAGCAGCAGCTCCGCTGCTATGCGGTGGAGTAACAGTTTGGTCTGCGCTGGCAGATGCCGACCTGAAACTAGGGAAATGGCTCGGAATCTCCGGGGGAGGAGGTGGACTTGGACATCTCGCTATCCAGTACGCCAACGCGCTGGGTGTTCGTGTTCTTGCCATCGACCACCCCTCCAAACGTGAATTCTGTATTGAGCAGGGAGCCAATGTCTTTGTCGATTTCACTCAGTTTACGGATGAAGCCCTGGCAGCCCACGTCAAGGAGGTGACAGGAGGCGGATGCCACTCCGTCCTTGTTTGCAATGCCAGCTCGAAGGCGTACGATCAGTCTTTAGATTTTCTGCGATATGGAGGGACTCTTGTCTGCGTGGGAATTCCGGAGCGAGACGTACATCCGCTGAAGAACTCGGAGCCATACAAGATCATCACCAACCTTTACAAGATTAAGGGAGCTGTTACGGGTAACCGGATACAAGCTGTAGAATGCCTGGAGCCGGCAGCATTGGGTAAAGTGAAGCCAGCGCTGCGCATCGAGCCGATGAATAAGCTCACCCGGGTATTTGAGGAATTAAAGGGAGGAAAGATTAATGGACGAGTGGTATTGGATCTGGAACGTGTTGAATAGAAGTACTGCTTGTAGATTTAGGTGCCTGAATGCACACGAGAATTACTCCGCCAAAATTCTGTATACCATTTCCTTAAAGCCATACAAAATCTACAGGAAAAGCAAATACCTTTGAATTGCATGCTGAGAATAAAATAAAGGACAGAGAAACCAGACATAGAGGAGAGAACTAGGGGAGCAAAGTTGCGTTGCTTTTCTGTACCGCGACTCGTCGTTGGACGATCGTGGCGGAACGCAAGGAATACAGCAGTGGCCTGATCACCTTTTACGACTTTCCAATACTGCAGGATGGATTTGAAGATATCGCCGAGTTATTATCGATGGGATTGAAATACGTTCTGGATCCTACTCCCTAATAGCATTTTGCGATTCCTGCAAATTATCCCCGGCTCTCCTATCCATCTCCTGTACACCCATAACTCAACAATGGGCTCAATAGAACCCCAAAAAACGCTCACCTGCGACGTTCTGATCGTCGGTGCCGGCTTCAGCGGAATATACGGTCTGCACAAACTACGAAAACTGGGTCTGAATGTCAAAGTGTTCGAAGCTGGTAGTGACCTCGGGGGTGTGTGGCATTGGAATCGCTATCCCGGAGCTCGCGTTGATTCAGAATGGCCCCATTACCAGCTGAGCATCCCAGAGGTGTGGAAGGACTTTTACTTTACTGAGCGATTCCCCGGTCGCGAAGAGATCCGCGAGTATTTCGATCATGCCGCCAAAGTCCTTAATTTGAAAAAGGACATTGAGTTTAATGCGCGGGTCAACTCTGCCCGCTGGGACGAGGTGAAGTCGCTGTGGACAGTGACAACCGAGGCAGGCCATGTTGGAGTCTCTCGATATTTGTGTCTATTCACAGGGCTCCTGCACCGCCAATACTTCCCTGAGTTCCCTGGATTCAATAGGTTCAAGGGCTCTGTATATCATTCGGGAGCCTGGCCGGAAGGTGTTGACCTCAGTGCGAAGCGAGTAGCTGTCATCGGTGCGGGAGCCACAAGCGTACAGATTGTTCAGGAGCTCTCGAAGACAGCTAGCCATCTTTCAATGTACATGCGACGACCTAGTATCTGCATGCCTATGGCGAACCGTGCAGTCACTCGGGGCGAACAGGACTCATGGAAGCCGTATTTTCAGATCTTATTTGATGCTGGTCGAAAGTCCAATGGTGGTCTTCCTATCCCACAGCCCAAGAAGGGTATCTTTGAGCTATCAAACGAGGAGCGGAATGCCTACTATGAGCAGCTATGGCAATCCGGCTCATTCCATTTCGGAGGTGGTAATTTCCCAGAGATCTTCACTGACCGACGGGCCAGCCGCATGGCATACGACTTTTGGGCGAAGAAGGTCCGCGCACGCTTTACAGACCCAGTGAAACGAGACCTCATGGCCCCCTTGGACCCTCCCTTCCCCATTTTGACTCGACGATCGCCCTTGGAGCACGACTACTATGATTGTTTGGACCGGAAGAATGTCGAGATTGTCAGCCTGGCCCAGACTCCTTTCCAGACCTTCACCAACACCGGAATATTGACTGATGACGGTCAACATCGTGAGTACGACGCTATCATTCTGGCAACCGGATTTGAAAGTTTCACTGGATCGTGAGTCATTCCGTGCCCTAATAGGCGTACCGAGATCAATGGCTGACAATCTCTTAGGGTGGCTACCATGAATGTTCGAAGCAAAGATGACGTCGACCTCAAAGACATCTGGAGTCAGGGAATTCGAACCTATCTCGGAATGCTGATCCACGGTTTCCCTAACTGCTTCCTGAGCTACAGCCCGCAGGGTAAGAGAAAGCCTCATGCAACCCCATTCTTTATTACCGTCCATTAACGCCAGATACTATAGCACCTACCGCATTTTCCAATGGACCTACGATCCTCGAATGCCAAGTGGACTTCATCGTCGATGCGATCGCGAAGATGGAGAAGGAGGGCCTGGAGACTATTGAGCCGACAGCCGAGGCAGAGGAAGCATGGAAAGATATGATTGTCGAGCAGGGGAGCAAAACGCTGTTCGCGGAGACGGACTCATGGTGGACCGGGGCCAATGTCCCCGGAAAGAAGAAGGAATTCCTGACTTATATTGGAGGTATTGCAAGATATGAACCGGAGTGCCGGGCCACTTTGGACGACTGGAAGGGCTTCACGATTAAGAAACGAGGTGGAAAGGGGTCAAAGGCTGCCTGATTACCAGGAAGGATAGCGACAGTAATATCGTCATCTTAGGATATGTTTGAATATACTACTGTAAAGTTATGATGGCGTTTACAGCTACTTCCCCAAGATGCATCTCCCGCACTTCCAAATGGATACCGTAGAAGTGATTCGAGGACTGGTAACTTTTTCAAATAATGTACTATCACGCGTTTGCGTTAGTAGGCCGGTCATGTTTGTCATTGCATGATGGCAGAGCCATTGAATACAACGACTCTGATAGATATTGAATCTCGGGTACATCTTTTCCTCGATTATCATTCGCGGTAGAGCACAGCCTCTCAAATCTCGTTGAGCACGAGAGTGGTCGAACAGTACGACTCGTGCACTGTTGTTAGGGCCCGACTACGATCAGGTGGGGGTGGATTGGGAATTGAATAGCTACGAATCGTGTACAGGTTTACTCAGCCGAGACGCACGCTACTAGCCTAACCAAAGTGGTTGAACTCTTGGTGTGTTTGGTGGTTGCTAAATACATAGGAAGAAGCCAGTTGCCTCGAAAGATAGCACAACACACTCTTGCACCCCACTATCCATCATGTCAAGCTCAAAAGATATTTGGACTGCTGCCGTCACCGGAGGCGCTGCAGGGATTGGAGAGGCCGTGGTTCGAAAATTGGCCAGTAGAGGAATCAATGTCTTGATTGCAGATGTCCAAGTTGAAGCTGGAGAAGCTCTGGCAGCCGACGTCAAATCCACCTACGATGTCGACGCTGTTTTTGTTCGCACCGATGTATCCAAGGAGAGTGATATCGTCAACATGATCGAGACCGCTGTCCAGCGATGGGGGCGCCTAGACTATGCGGCCAATGTTGCGGGAATCTGTCAGGATCCTCCGCAGGCAGAGACGGATCTGACTCCAGATGTTGTTGATCGGTATGACTCTGCCAGTACCCTCACCCTCCATGTGATCACGAAGATACTGAAATTTATTTAAAACTTTTACAGCCACTTTGCGATCAACCAGCGGGGCGTGTGGCTCTGCCAAAAGCTAGAGGCTGAACAGATGCTTAAGCAGGAGCCACGGGCGGTTCAGCTTTCACCCGCCCCATCTCTAACCATCAAGCCCCAGAGGGGATCAATTGTCAATGTGGCTTCGACGACGGGTGTAACTGGCATGGGATGGGGGGCATATGCGCAGACCAAGCACGCGGTCATTGGAATCACGAAGAACGGTGCTTTTTTCTATGGACCCAAGGGCATCCGATGCAATTCTATCGCCCCGGGAGCCACGTTGACCGCAATGGCTCTCTCCAATTCTAGCGAGCAGGCGGTCCAGGAGGAAAGCGAATATACCAAACCGATCGCTCTCAAAACATGGGCCGTACCGGAGGAGCAGGCTGCGGTAGCGAGTTTCTTGCTCAGTTCAGAGAGTAGCTACGTCACTGGGATGAATATCATGGTGGATGGGGGCTTCTCAAACACTCGGTCGTGAAGGATTCAGGGCGTATTTCTTTGCATGATGTTCACAATCAATGTTAGAGTTACGAGTGATTCCATTGACTTATTGCCATCATTTCTCCTCCTATCTCTCTTCTTTCATCTAAAATACACAGCGAAGGGAAGAATCATCCGTGCACTCTGATTGGTTGGGGAGCTGTTCCCCTCTCCGCACTGGGCAAAGTTTGACCGCCTTTAGAGAAGGCTTAGCCGCTCTTGGCACTCCTTCCCAATCAGGAATAGCTGGGTGGGTTCCCCGCATAACTCGGGTGTTCGGTGTCCAATGGTCCGGGAACTTAAATTATATGCTGGGAATTGTGCTGGTTCTTGCCTCTTATTCATTCTTATCCAGCTTATTTGGTCTTATTCGGAGTTAAAGAGTTAAACACAAACTCAAAAGCCTCCCTGGTCCTGCTTGATAAACAGCAATTCCCCAATTCCCCATTCCCCCTCTCTCATCCACGCATTGCCACGCCTTGCCGCTCCCCCATTCACCCTCCTCCCACAGTCTACGACGTTATCTTTTTGCCACCCCCAAGTACCGATGCGAAAGAATGGGCTCTACTACGGAGAAACGCACGGCCAGCTCCTCTGAAAAGAAGCGACTGCGCGATCGGCGTGCCCAGCAAAATCTTCGAGACAAACGCCTCCGACATCTGAAGGGACTCGAAGACCGCGTCGCCTACTGTAAACAACACCACGGGGTACAATGGGTAGACGAACTCCTTGACAGAGTGAAACGGCTGGAAAATGAAGGTCAACTTCTCCGTACGCGTCTGACAGAGATACGCGATACAGCCGGCGCCTTCGACGACGGTGATCCCCCTGTTAAGCGCACATCAACGGGGGCCACATTCACCCCCACGAAAGAGTCCCTCACGCCACCAACAATAAATAACCAGTCCACGACGCAGCGTACCACAACGCCATGCGCATCAGTTTCCGCTACCTCCCCAGTACTCACAACCCCTTCTCCGACAATGCTCGCCGATGATACCTTATTCCCAGCATGCATTGATCCCGCATTGACTGCCGGTGAAGAAGCAACGCTCGTAACCATTTCTCCTCTCGCTCCCGCCTCAATCGTAGGCACCGCCTGGAGCTTGTTACCCCCCAACGACGACAGTGACCCCAGCCTAGGCGCGGCATCATGCCCGTGGCTTCTCAACCGGGAGCTCATCACAGCGTGTCCACTAGAGCCAGATCCGCTGAGCCTTTTGCATGGCACGCGCGAAAACTACCTCTCCAACGCAATCTGGCTATCCTTACGCGGCTGGCTGTGTTGTGATCCAGAGAAAGTAGCTATGGGCTACATCATCTATGTGTGGAGCAGGTGGCGGGTATGCCCAACCCCAGAAACGTTCTCTTTATTGCCCACCTGGCTGCGACCGGTTTTGGGGCAGCTACAAAAGACACATCCCAGCTGTATAGATCAGTGTGTATGGCCACAGCTGCGCTTGAATATGATCAATCACCTGAAACCGCATCAAATACCAGAAACAATTGGTCTCCTAGCTTGTTGCTTAAAGGTGCGATGGGCCTGGGATGAAGACATCCTCGAGCGCGATGAAAGGAACACACTGCAGATCCGCCAAGAGTACCATGCAACCTTTATGCGTGAAGATGGATGGGGTCTGACGCAAGACTTTTTCGAATGCTTCCCCGACCTTGTGCAGGGTTTGGACCGGTCCAAGGTGCTGTATAGCCTAGGTTCTGTATAGCTTAGTGTGAAACTCGATTTGGTCTTTCCGTTCGTACTACATTCGCTCCTGATACTCTTAACTGCATTCCCATTAGAAAATAATAGGAAAGACTATATCAGGCATTGCCCTTGCTCTTGACCTGCCGTTCCGAGTATAATGAGTGTATTCCGCACGGCAGCCATAATTCCGAATCGAAGTATTTCCCCAGAGGTTGCCCCGCGGGTCATCGGCCGAGAGCACTGAATCATCGATTATTTGAAAACAATTGGTACATTAGCATCCTTTTTACCCTGTAGTATCACTCACTGTCCTTTTATCTTCTTTCTCTTATACACAATTTCAAGCTCTTTTCCACTTTGACCTCGAAGGTCGCAAACTACCACCTTGTTGCTCCTCCTTCTCTTCAACGCATGGTCCCCAAAATGTCGACTCCAAACGAAACACCCAAAATGACAATCGCTCACTGCTCCCGGAGCGATCAATCATCCGTCAATGCCACAGAAGCCAAGAAAACCTTCAATGGCGGAACTGTATGGGTGGAAACAGTCATGGATCAGGAAGGATTTCGCATCCATAATGTCCTGTTCACCCCCGGGGCACGATCATTCTGGCACTGGCACGAGAAAGGCCAGGTCTTGAAAGTTACGGCAGGAAGCGGATGGGTTTGCGATAAGGGGGAGAGACCAAAAAGGATCAAGACTGGGGATGTCGTCTGGTGTCCCCCGAATACAGTGCACTGGCATGGGGCGGATGATGGGAACTACATGGTGCATGAAGCTGTTACTATCGGGGAGGCCAAATTTCTGGAGCCGGTGGAGGACAAGGAATATCAGGCCAAGGATAGCAATTGAACTACCTGAGATGTTATTTTCAAAGCATTTATCATATTTCTGAAGTGTATCTATACCGTCATTGGCAACAAATGATACGGATTTATGTCAATTGTTCCTGGTTCCTAAGTAAATTGATTGATTTATGAAAAGACGAATATATCCATACACAACAGACTTCTCAACTAGCGTTCAACCATGAGTACAGGAATCTACGTAACTACCCAATCACGCATCGCACTCCAGGGTTGCCAACCAACCGGGCTCATGGGGAGGACTAGTGTGGACCGGCGGCTGATTCCCCACGCCCTGCTCAATCATCGACTTGGTCACTTGCTGGTAGTGCTCCTCGACGTCATTGTCCTCAGCAAGGAAGTCGACGTCATTCGACTTTCCAGGTCGTAGGGTGTTAATCCTGTGTCGGGACCATCTGGTCGTATTCTCATCGATTTTTTCCAGCGTATACGTGGCTTCGATGTCGACGGGCATCGCAACACCGTACCAATGCACGGACTTGAAACCCCATTTGTAGGGCTTTTCGCAGACAGTGACAACCCAGTCACCCACAAAATCAAACCGGCCGGGATAGTTCATGTACTCCAGGAACCGCTCGCCGGGCTGCATGGTCCTCTGTACTGGCGCGAGATCGTCCTCTCCACCAAGGCCGTGAATCTTCCAGGTTCCCAGCCCGAGCTTGATCCAGTTTGTGGGGACGGTGACATAATTCCAGACCTCTTCGATGGGCTTGTTGATGACCTGCGAGGTCCGACTATGTGTGACTTCAGCCATTTTAATTGGAGAGAGAGAGGCAGCGCAGGGTGTTATAAGCTCGGAAAGTCAGATAGAGCGGTAGAATGGCAAGGTAATGGTTATAATAAAATCAAGATGGGAGGATATAGTATCCAGATAGCCACCCCCGCGCACTTACTTATATATGCTATGCGGGGAGAAGTCGGTCGTTGAAATCGAGTCGTTTCGAAAGACCTCATCGCCAGGCACTGAATCAGTGTACCCCTCACGGCGACCCCGCGACTCTCGTATTTATCTGCATTTGCCATAACGGGATGCTATCTTAATCGTAAATTATATCAAAGCTCTTGGAGTAGATGGTGCGAGAGATTTCCTTGCAAGCTGAATCATTCCAACAGTATTGTGAAACCATATCTCTGGCAGCCTCCCTAGTTACTTCACATGACGTCAGTGAGATGAACTCGTGATGTATACAAAATAATAACAGTTTTGTACACTTCAGTGTAGATTTTAGAAGTATCCCATAGTAATTCCATGACATGGAGATTGCTGAACCGTAGTCTACATTACGTGTACTTCTCGGATCAATCTCAAAGTGCGTCGTTTAGACAGAATTCTTATAACACATATAGCTATTTTAAATACAGCTCCAAGCATTATCAACCGGTACAACAGCACCATTAATTTGACTAGCCAACGGTGAAGAGAGAAATGCCATAAGATGCGCCGCTTCTCGTGGGTCGGCACGAGTTCCATCAGGGCGCTTATGAAGCTGGAGAACCGGGCTGGAAATTGTCAGCACTGTTCATATAGGAGAAATGTATAGCGCACCTTAGAACCTCCATTGCCCCCTTGTCCATTTTACTCCAGTCGAGAGACTGTGTGCCACCAGTTGCGAAACCTAAAAGAAATGAATGGTCAGTAATATTCATGGTAGGGAAGGGATCATTGGGGCTCAGTACCTCCTGGGCAGATGGCATTGCAGCGAATGCCATCGTTATGAAATCGCCAGGCAACATTCTTTGTGAGTCCAATCTATCCGTAAGGGCGAAGAACGTGTTAGATATTTCTCCCGATCAAATAGCATATGAGGACATACAATTGCATGTTTACTAGTGGTGTATGCAGTTCCAGCAATGGCACCACTCAACCCCGCTTTGCTGGATACATTCACAATACTCCCAGGACCTCCCTGACGTTTGAACTCTTCCACCGCATATTTTGATAGCAAGGCTGGGACCGTAACATTGACTGTCATCACTCTGTTCCAGGTTTCCGGGTCTATGTTATCCAAGCCGGCAAAATTGTCTCTGGCCCCGGCGATATTGAGGACAATGTCAATTCGACCAAACGTGTCCACAGCACCTTTAATAATCTTCTCCGGTGTAGATGACTCTAGGAGGTTAAACGAGCCGTATTTAAACCCATCTTGGCCCTCGAGGATGTCAGGTGGTTGCTGTATATCGATTCCATAAACCTTGGCCCCGAGCTCCAGAAAGAGTTGGGAACTGGCGAGTCCGATCCCAGAGGAGCAGCCAGTTATCACAGCAACCTTCGCCGAATATTAGTTTCAGAAACAAGGTAGGTAGCAAGCAAAGGAGCTGACATGCCTTATCTATGAGTGAAAGCATTTTCCTGATGGTGATCGTGCGGTCTTTTGCGCACTTTCGAGATCCGCAGTACCAAGGAGCTTTAAAGTACCAGAGTAAGGAATCGGTTTCTTGTATATTTACTTACATCAAAAATGGTTGTTCCGCCTCAGAAGGACACTTGAAGGACTCGCGGAATTCCAGCCTGTGGACGGAATCCTCGACATGCCAGTTTGATATACAGATGATAAGAGAGCGCAAGGGCACGGACTGAATCAGTGGTAGTATGGAAGGGAAACGGCTGAATCAGCTCCCCAATCATAGACAAAAGCATCCCAAACAACACAGTGAAAACATACAAGACGTGGAAAGTGTTGGCTTAATATCCTACTTCATACCAGTGCTGTTCTTCTTTTTTTTCTATCGACAACAATCCTACCAGCTACCTAACCCATGTTCCATAAAGATGGCCATCCTCGAAGCCCTAAATATTGCCTCTACATCCCCCTACGGATGGTCTCTCTTAGCGTCATCTGCCGTTCTCTTGGTATGCGTGCTCCAGCGGTCTTACTTTGTGTAAATGCTGACCCTAACGATTAGCCGTTTGTGTACTATTCTGGCCTTGTCATATACAATTTGTATTTCCACCCGCTGGCACGATACCCAGGCCCACCACTAGCAGCAGGCACCAACTTATGGCGGCTGAGGGGTTACCTTACCGGTTGCGAGGCGAGTGATATTTTGGAAGCGCACAGAAAATACGGCAAGGTAGTTCGGCTTGCACCAGATGAGCTGTCCTATGCCAATTCGACCGCATGGAAGGAAATCTATGGCCACAAGCTAGCAGGGCAATCCGAATTCCCTAAAGACCCGAAGCATAATGCAGAGACAGTAGTAGAAAACATTCTCAACTCGGGTCAGGAATATCATGGCAAGCTGCGAAAGCTGTTTGCCCATGGGTTTTCGGAGAAGGCGCTGAGGGAGCAGGAGAATATCCTGCAAGACTACAGTGATGTGATGATCCAAAAGATCGGCGAACAGGGCACTAGTGGGACAGCAGTGGTCGATATCGTGTCGTGGTACAATGTGAGAATAGAACACTCCCTGTGTGAGGATACGGCACTGCGACTAATGACTATAACATAATCAGTTCTTCACCTTTGATGTCATTGGATATCTGAGTAAGTGAGCCACATCGATTCTGCCATCCTCATGCTTACATACGATACTCCTTTAGCATATGGCGAGACATTTGATTGCCTGTCCAGCTCTCACTTGCATCCCTGGATCGAGCACATGTTTGAAATCGTCAAGCGAAAAGGCTCCTTTCAAGCCCTCTCGCGCTTGCCTCCGTTCATCCGGCCAACATTCCAATCTCTATTCCTGCCGAAGATGTCCAAGACGACGGCTCAACTGATACAACAGGTAACCAAGGTACGATCATGCCAATTTCTCCTTCACATTTCTTAAATGGCAGAGGCTAAGGCTGTTGTTTCTCGAGAATAAAATCCAACATCGCCTTGGAGTCACACCGAGTACTCCCGGTTTTATCGACAAGCTGATTGTGGCTTACGAAAAGGGAACCATGTCAACCGCACAGCTTGAAAGCAACGCTCGTGTTTTGATCCTGGGCGGGAGCGAAACGACCGCGACGCTGCTCTCTGGTTAGAACCTCTATGCTAGAGCTGATATTTCGAGTTGGTCTGACATGTAATAGGGGCGACTTACTATTTACTCACGAACAACCCGTGTCTGGATAGATTGACTACCGAGATTCGATCCACCTTTGTCTCATCAAAAGAAATCAACTCTACAACCGTTACCAAGTGCAAGTATCTCATGGCCTGTCTTGATGAGGCGCTACGTATTTATCCTGCATCACCACAAACGCACACTCGTGTAATACCCAAAGGTGGCGCAACCGTTGACGGCCAGTTTGTTCCAGAAGGGATCACCGTGGGGGTCCCCATCTATGCCATTAACCACTGCTCCTGGAACTTCCGTCAGCCGGACCGGTTCATTCCGGAGAGATGGCTGGGTGAAGATGCCGCCTTTGCCAGCGACAAGAAGGAGGCATCGCAGGTTTTCGGGGTTGGACCGCGGGCCTGCCTAGGACGCAATCTTGCATTCCTGGAGATGCGCCTCGTGCTAGCTAAGCTTGTCTGGCACTATGACCTGGAGAAGGCTACCGATAAGCGGTGGGACAATTGGGCGGACCAAAGGATTTTCATGCTCTGGGACAAGGCAGAGCTTCTGGTCAAATTGACGAAGCGCCAGTAACTACTTGGGTAGGGTTAATCCTACATGCCGATAGGACTTTTAAATAAAACTTCGTTGGATCAATTCCAGTTTGTTGTTCATTTGTGAGCTTATCTCCGATATCCGTCATATTCTGGGTTCCCTGAAGGGGGCATCCGGAGGCATGTAGCAATGAATCAGCGATCGTGATAGCAATGACCTCGATGTTCTTAACTCCGTTACTACCGGTCAGCATGCCTCTCTTTCTGCTCAATTTACAGCGACTTTAGTGATTAGGGTTTATTGAGGTACGCTGGGTAAGCCATTGGAGATGAGCTCATCCTGTGCAATGCTGGAGAGCATACAAGATCGGGGTTTAAGCCCCTTGCATTTGCAGACCATCCAGAGTAGGTAGCGTGTGGTCTTTGGTATTTTATTAGTTTACACGCCATCTTGTCTTCATCTCTGATCTGCAAATAAAATTTGAGCTTCTCTGAGACTACCACCATGGCTACACCACGTATCATCCTAGGTCTGATGACCGTTGGACCAGACGTACCTCTCGGGGCACGTATTACCTCCCTGGATGAGTTTAATCGGTGTCTCGATTTATTCCAGAAGAAAGGGTATACCGAGATCGACACCGCCCGTCTGTACATCGGAGGCAAGCAAGAGGCCTTTACGCGCGAGGCCCACTGGAAAGAACGTGGGCTGGAAGTGGCGACGAAATGGTACCCGATGGGTCCTAATGCTCACTCTGCCGACAAGCTCACGGCTAAGCTGGACGAATCACTCCGCGAGCTGGGGACGGATTCAATCGACCTGTTCTACCTGCACGCCGCCGATAGAACTACCCCGTTTACGGAGACATTTGAGACGCTCGACGGGCTGTACCGCCAGGGAAAGTTCAAGCGGCTGGGCCTCAGTAACTTTTCTGCTTTCGAGGTCGCCGAGGTCGTGACGCTGTGCAACGAGCGTGGCTGGGTTCGGCCCTCTGTCTACCAGGGCCTCTACAATGCGATCAGTAAGTAATTCAGCCCCCTCCAGGCCCGGTGAGTTAAAATTAACAGCTGTTGCCACTTTTCTCTACCAGGCCGCAATCTCGAAACGGAGCTCATTCCAGCTTGTCGTCGTTACGGCATTGATGTCGTTGTCTACAACCCGCTCGCCGGAGGATTCTTTTCTGGCAAGTACAAGCCTGGCGATCTACCCACCGAAGGCCGCTTCAGCGATGGCAAAACAATGCAGGGCAAAATGTATAGGGGCCGCTACTTCAGAGACTCTACATTTGTGGCACTGCGAGATATTCAGGCCGCGGCAGAGAAGCATGCGCTTACCCTAGTGGAGGTGGCCCTTCGCTGGTGTGTCCACCACTCGGCATTGAACTTTGGGAACCGAGGGAATGATGGTATTATCACCGGATTCAGCAGCTATGGGCAGTTGGAGGGTAATCTGACGGACCTGGCAAAGGGGCCACTCCCTGAGGAAGTTGTAGAGGTACTCGACCAAGCATGGGATCTGGTCAAGGGAAACACGGACAACTTCTGGCATGGGAATTTGGAATATACGTATGACACGCAAGGGGCTCTCTTTGGAAAGAAAGTATGAGAACAAAGATGTATGTCTCGCACGTCTTCCTGCGTAGGAGATATAGCTAGAAACACACGAATCTACGCAATTCCATTCAACTCGAATTAGTATATCGGATGGGGACTCGCTGTGATAGTGGCGATCGATGCATACTCAATACAGATATCTTCTGCTTTTGCAACGCCCTAGGGGAATCTTTGGGGTTGGAAATTTCTGAAATGTATGGATGCGGCCTGGATAGATAGATTCATCTGCGGATACTTCGCAAATTCCCAAATATTGGGCCTTCCCCTCAGCCTTTAGCTCAGCCATCACTTTCACAGTAAGCTCAATCGCGGTTTCTTGGTACACGACTAAATATCTGGCCCTTAACCCCGGCGCCCGGTCATTCAATGGCGCTGAATGGGTGGATCTAGCACTGATATCAGCGTACTGAGGTCATGCCAGTAGGCGAGCTCACTTGGGACATGTGCTTCTACAGAACCTGCCCTGGACCCTGTAGCTAGCCTATAGCCCAATTATGCGGCCCTGACAGTATCGAATTGGCTAATCTGCTGACGTGAGCCATCCCTCAAGCTGAGAAAACAGCCCTATACAATCTGGATATTTCTTCAATTCCGTTACATCTTATGGACAACATTTTGAATGGTGCATACAAGCAATTGGCTCATGAGACCAACGCGAAAATCAGTCCCCCCCCCCCCCAAATATCCTCAGCCACTAGGGGGCCGAACGCAGGTCGCTCGATCACCTTCTTTCCCTATGATTACCGCATGGCCGGGAACATAAGCCACCGAGACCTCTTCACCTAACAACCGCCTTCCAACCGTATACCGGACGTAAGTATCACCATCAATACTAACGGTTGTTTCATCTCCATCATGCTCGAAGGTCATCGCCGTTGTCGTACAGGACTTCACCGTGCCAATGGTTGGGGGATTCTCGCTCCTGGTAGTAAGGCGATGATCCATCGACAGCCGGAATAAATTGCCACGGTTATGTAGGCCCGTGTGTGGTGTCCAGGGGTTCATCATCAGAAGGTCTCCGGCTTCGTAGGTCGAGCGTCTCCACCGATCTTCGGGGATCGCATCTTGTGAGATGTACGAATTGGACCCATCCTCCGTGATTGGGTGCCGATTGACTTCCTCACACATCCCTTCTGCCAGGGCGAGCCCACCCATTTCGACGTCGATGTGCGCCAAGGGAAACCAGCAAATTCGGAAGGGAATACCTGGACTATAAGGGCCATCCTGATGGATGCCAGTAGCCCAGGCCTTGGACACACGTTGCGCTTCACTGGCTGGGGCTGTCGCTCGGTACTCGACAATCGGGATCCAAAATGGCTCATCTTGGAGCAAGCTGGAAAAGAATTTGCGGATTGGGGGCTCTGAGGTGAAGCTTTCATGCAGGCCCTTATTCCAGAGCGTGTCCATCCGACGTGGAAATTCAGCCAGTGAAGCCCCGTTATAGGCCACGCTGCCCTCGGTCGAACGGTCGCCAATGGGGTCAATGACACCGAGCCGTTCCAGCTCATCCGTGTACCTTTTGCGGAGGCGTGCTACGGCCTCCTTGTCGAGAACATTTCTAAAGAACCAGTAGCCATCTTGCTTCCAGGCCTTCTCCAAGGCATCTCGGTTGCCGATGAGGTCGTTGTGGACCTTCAATTCACGCATGGGCGGCTCCGTCAACTTGGTGCCAACAATCGTAGCTCAGGTGTAGTGCAGTGCTTTCGTCTGACGAGGTCTCGTATAATATTATTAAGGACTAGTATGAGAGAACAAGAATACATACAATTCTATCGCTTTGAATTCATGACTACTCCTTTTATGCCCAGGGACAGGGCGGAACTAAGAGCCAAGACGAGGAATGGAGGACTGTACCAATTTCCGCACGATGACGTCGAAGGGATTCGATTACGTCTTCTTGGTCGTTTGATGTACTTTGGGAATCGAACGCAATATCAGCATAGGATGGAACAGCGTGGTGGATTCATCTAATCTATCTACCTGGAGGGCCAGCCCGTCCACTTGATTGGACTACGCCGCCGTCAACAATGATCTCAGTGCCAGTGATGTACTTGGCCTCCGCACTCGCCAGAAACAAGACCGCGTGGGCAACATCCCACGCATCCCCCATCCTTCCCATTGGGCACTGTTCATTCCGTATCTCTATAGCGGCTTCGTATTGATCGCCAAACGCATTCCTTAGAAGCGGAGTGTCCATCATTCCGGGTACCACCGTGTTGAGTCGTACCCCCTTTCTCGCGAAGATCAGAGCCGTGGCACGAGTGAAGCTCAAAACCGCCCCCTTTCCTGTCGAATAGCCAATAGATGAGCTTCCGAGATGGCGAAGGCCTGCAATGGAGGAAATGTTGACCACCGCTCCCCCTGCTGCCTGCTTTTCCATGATTCCTAGCACAAAGTGGCACGTCAAGTAGGCACTCTTGAGGTTTACGTCCATTTGCTGATCCCAGACGTTGGGGCTCATTGTCACCGGGTCGCCTGCAGCAGAGGCTCCCACGTTGTTCACCAGGATATCGATTCGCCCGTGTCGTTGAATGCAGGATTGCACGAGGGCCTCTACTGAGGCAGCGGACGTCACATCGGCTTCCAGAATCGTCACATCTGCCTTGGGATTCTCTGCCAGAATGCGTTGCCTGGTATTTTCTGCAGCAGTTGTACTCAAGTCGCAGCCAAAGACCTTTGCTCCCTGTCGAGCAAATAAAGTGGCGATGGCCATTCCATTTCCCCAGCCCTCCCCCGTACAGCCCGCTCCGGTGATGAGCGCGACCTTTCCAGTTAGATCGTGTATCTTTGTAGTAGAGGCCATTCTGCAGCTGCCTGTGGGCAAATTTACGCAAGCCAAAATAAAGAAAAAAAAAAAAAAAAGGAATTGTGGTCTTTCTTCTTCTTGGAACGAGTGGAAGCCTTATAACAGATACAATAACTAGGGCTACTTAAGAGACCAGATGCGTCCAAAGATACCCCCACGCCACTTCCATTGTCTAGCCAGAGGAGAGGTCATCGCTGTCCTAGCTCCTTCGACGGAGTCCCAATTGGTCTGTCTGCCCTCCTGCCTCGGAGTCTGGGGATATCGGTGCCACCGACTCGTTTGGATGTTGGAGCGGGGTTAGCCATAGTCGGGAGCATCACCTAAGATATTTAACGATGAATAACTCTTCCACACTCTGCAAAGCAGTGTCTATTCGTTCAGATTCATCATTGTAGTACCATCCATCCAAATTTTCTTTAATTATCTGATTATCTATCAACATGGGCGCCGTAACCGAAAGTCGCACTTCCCAAGTCATCAACAAACCGATCGAGGAGGTTTGGAAATTCGTCACCGTCCCGACCAACTGGATCAAACTAGGCATGGGCACTTGGAAGGTGCATGGGCCAGCTGGGGAAGATGATCTGGAGTCTGTAACCCGCACCATGGTGGCTGGAGAACACTTTCTAGAATACATGTGCATCCCAGGCCGCTTCGACTTTGTCGGCGACTGGGTCGTGACAGTGTCTGAAAAACCGCATAAATGGGGATTCAAATCGGTTCACTGGCATGGCCCTCCTCTTCCTATGGATATTGAAACTACATACACTCTGGAGGCGATCGACGAGAACACTACCCGCTGGTCCCGTCTTCGAGTGAACACCATCCGACCCGGCAAAACGAATGATACAGACTTTCTGACAGAAAACAACGACACCGAAGAGGAGTATCAGTTGAACACCAAGCGTTATCTGGAAGAAGGAACTGGCCGACAGCCTCATATCCACGAATCCCATCCCCATCCTCCAGGGTGGCTTCAAACGCTCCCAGTCGACGCCTAGGCGTGTCATGCAATGTGCACTCCTTTTTTTTCAAGGCTGACATGATGGATTGGAGGCCCAGGAGACGTATTTTGCTGATATTCTACCTTATAAATCAGCTTCCATAGGTAAAGATAACAATATGAAATCAAATTCCGAGAAACAAAGGCACTCGTAGCAGGTAGGTAGTACGTAGCCATCGCTCCACGGCCTTGCGATTTAGCATTCACCGCGATCAACAGTCGCTCTTTGTAAAGTCGAAGGAACAATAGTAGATATCGGAAACAGAACTCGTATCCTCAGCTAGCCCGTGCAGCCTTTGGCTCGATTGGGCAGCATATCAATTGCATCAGCGCTGATCTCGCACACACCACCCCTGAATGATTCCCACCCCATGACAGTTTCTCTCGTCCGAGAAGCTGTAACTCCGCCTGCTCCGGAGTGTGGGGAAGCAGGGGCTGGTGAAGCTCTATTTCGACTTCACAGAGAGGTTAAAGTTACGATCAAGGCCGACCAAATCCGCGGACAAAGAAATGAAAAGAAACCCTGGCCGTCTCTTTTGCTGATCTTACACTGCCCACAATGTTGAGTACGATTTCCCTGGTTGGCATCGGGCTCGTCCTGCTTCTCGTCCGATGGACTCTGCTTCCCTCTATCAAGACGCCCAAGGGCCTTCGTCTGCCTCCCTCACCTCGGGGATGGCCACTGCTGGGGAACACGCTCCAGCTGATGAGCCACCCCAAGGAGAAAGTGCGGCAATGGGCACAGGACCTGGGTGAGGTGTACTCTCTGCACGTTGGTGGTTACCACTTCGTCATGCTGTGCACCCCCGAGGCCATCAAACAGGTGATGGAGAAACAGGCCGCGTCCACATCCAGTCGGCCTCCGTTTCCAGTTTCTCAGCATGTTGCTTCTGGGGGGCTGCGCACGCTCCTGATGGAATACAATCCCCGCTGGAGAAAGCTGCGGACGATCATTCATAAATTAACCACGCCGAAAGCATCCGATACTATGAGACCAAGCCAGGACTTTGAGGCCAAACAGCTGGTTTATGATATTTTGACCGATAATGCGCGGGGAGACAACTTCTACACCCATTGCCGACGGTACACCACGTCCGTCGTGATGACTTCGACTTATGGGAAGCGGATCCCAAGCTGGGTCAGTCGGGTCTTCTTTACCGTCGTTTCGAGGATCTTGTTGTCGAGTTGCTGACCCTCTCTCCGTGGACAGGAAAACCCTGATGTGCAGCAGGTATATCAGATCATGAGGGAGCTCTCACTAAGCGCTCCCCCAATGGGCTTTCTGGCAGACACCTTCCCGATCCTGCTCAAGCTTCCCGTCTGGATGCAAACCTGGCGCAAGAGGGCGCTGGAATACTACCAGCACCAGGAATCCCTTTGGACCCGGCTGTTTGAAGAGTTGAGGACGCACATGAAAGAAGGCCACGCCCCCGACTGCTTCGTCAAGCAGCTCATCGAAGCCGATCTGAAGAAGAACGACATCAGCGATATTGAGGCGGCCTTCGTATCCGGAAGTATGCGTTCTCTTTCCGACCCAAGTTTGTTTTTCATTTGTATCTATACTAACTCGGCATCCAGGTATGATTGAAGCCGGGTCCGAAACGACGGCTTCCACCCTGAACACCTGCCTGAAGCACATAGCCGCCTATCCACGCGTGCAAGAGGTCGCTCATGAAGAACTCACGCGGGTTGTCGGCGACGACCGCTCCCCCAACTTTGACGATTTCGACTCCCTGCTCTATGTCCGTGCCATTTCGAGGGAAATCATGAGACTGCGGCCGACCAACGCAGACGTGGGTGTCCCACATTACAGCACGCAGGATGTAACCTACAAAGACTTCTTCATCCCCAAGGGAAGCATGGTGACGGTGGCCCAGAACATCGTGCAAGTGGATGGCCGCTACGAGGAGCCATTCGAATTCCGACCCGAGCGGTTCATGAAAAACTCCTATCGATTTGGCCAGTCCACGACCTTGCCTGACCCTGCGGAGCGAGATCACTTTGGTTTTGGGGTTGGTCGACGGATCTGCCCAGGGTTGCATATTGCAGAAAACAGTCTTTTTATCACGATTGCGAAGATCCTCTGGGCGTTCAAACTCAAACCTGCCCTGGACGCCAACGGAGAGGAAGAGCACATTGACATCTCCGACGCCATGTTTGAGGATGGTGCCATCGTGGTTCCCCGGCCCTACAGGCTCAGGTTCGTGCCTAGAAGCCCCCAACGCGAAAAGGTAATCCGCAGCGAGTGGGAAGCGGCTAAGAGGGATGGCTTTTGGTTGGGCGATGTCAAGGTCACTGTCGATGGAATGCTCCAGAGGGAATCGAAGTAGATGCCATTTCAGCTCACAAGGAAATATCAAACTGTGGCCTGGTCTGAGTGAAGCATTTTACTTTTTTTTTTTTTTTCTGGCTTGTTTTGTTACTATCAAAAGCTAAGCAAATTGAGCAGTAAATGACTCCTAACTGTTGCTTCCATATAAGTCTGTCAAGTAAAAAGAGATAATCCTTAACAGATATCTCTGTATGCGTTTACTGCTACTACGACACTACCCCATTGACGTTGCCAGTATGTGAGCCCCGTCCAAGGCACTAAGAGAAGGGCTACAAGCGAATTCCAACTTTGCCCACCGTCTCGCCCTTTGCAAATGACTCCATGAGGGCAGGTAAAGAATCCAGATCCTGCAAAGCGACCTCCGGAACAATGGAATGCTCTCCGGCCACCCTCATCATCTCCTTAGCATCGATAGGGTTCCCAACCTGAGTCCCTCGCATTACAATTCCCTTCTTGATGAAGTCCAGAATCGAGATAGGGGTAGGTACTCGGGGCACACCCACAGCCACAATTGTCCTATCCAGGTCAGCATTCCCACTTATTCACAAGCCACAAAGACCGCGTTTCAGGCGGGGAGAAAGTACCCTTTGAACCTCACAAGCTGTGTTGCCGATGTATAGGCCTGGGGGACGCCAGTCGCGACAATCACACCATCCAGGCCAATCCCTCCCGTCTCCCGGTCCACCAGCTCGCGCATCTTCTGGTCATTAGAGGAGTCTGCCACATAATCCGCACCATACTCGAGTCCCGCTTTCAGAGCGGCCTGGGATACATCGAATCCAATCACGCGTAACCCCATGGCTTTTGCAAACCGGACAGTGAACTGCCCGACACCTCCGAGTCCCATCACGCCGATCAATCCAAATCCAGGGAGCCCTAGCTGCTTCACGGCCCGGAAGCCGGTAATGCCAGCACAGAACAGGGGGGACATTCTAGATAGACACCGCAGTGAGCACCTGCTGCTCATAGCAATTGGGGAGCGGGATATACCTGTCAAGGGGCAGGTTCTCGGGCACTTTCGCAGCAAAGTCGGCCTGGACCAGGGCATATTCAGCGAAGAATCCGTGAAAGTCGAACCCTTGATTTTTCTTGCCGGATTCACAAAACTGTCCCTCTCCACCTGGAGGTCTATCAGCCACACATCGAGCAGTCAAGGATCATAAAGGGTGATGTCTTACTCAAACACGGCAAGCATCTACGGCATGTTCGGAGGGAGGTCACAAAACCGACCCGGTCCCCGACGGCAAAGTCTGTAACGTCGGGGCTGACTTGGGTGACAATTCCGACTCCTTCATGGCCCCCTACCAAGTCCTCATTTTGTCCAAGACGTGTGCCCTTGTAGGCCGCCAGGTCGGAGCCACAGATCGTGGCCGCCACCATCTTGACGACCATTTCCCCCGCTTGCAGCTCAGGGATGGCGATGGTTTTCACGACCATGGGCTGTCCGGGCTGCTGGTAGGTCGCAGCGCGCATCTGGGACGGATAAGATGCCATTGTTGTAGATAGAGAGTATAGAACGGCCAGGTATAAAGATAGGTATGCTAGGTATGGAAAACACAACCACCCCTCGAAGGGGGTCAAGAAGAATATATTCTATATCTACCTAGGCTATCTCCGACTCCTCTCCAGTTCAATCATAGTGCGGAATTCACCGCATCCAGCACCTCCGCCCCGTGTTAATCATTGTTCTTCCCCGCTGGAGTCAACTGGTGGGCAATCACTGACTCAGTGGCCCCCTTGACTAACTACCCCCACTATCGCCCGAGAAACTTTAGTGATACCCCTCGGCCAGTGAATCCACCAACAACGCTCCCAAAACGGCCAGAGGGAGGCTTGGAGAAGAGGGCGGGGAATTGCGCCGCGGCCCTCTGATAGTGCCGGGTCTTGACGTGAGCATCCAACGCGGCCTGGTTCTTGTACCTGCAATGTGTTAACAAACCATCAGTCGACCAAGGCTAGGTCAGTTGCACTTACTGCTCAATAAACATGATTTCATCAGTTCCTTCACTATCTTTCGTCTGGATGGCATAGTAAGCGAGCACATCAGGCTCTGTTTCACGCACAGCCTGGCTGAGCTCCCGGAGAACACGGAGCAGCTAAAGAAATCAGCCAGTTCTAGTTCACACTCCTTATGCCTTGGAAAGGAGATTACCTCATCTAATCTGTCAGCGCGAGGATACATCGTTGCAGTAATAGTAATCTGACTGGGGGTTGCCATCTTGGAGGTGCTCGCAAGGCTCGTCTCTCCCTGGTAGGCATTTGCTTTCCACTTCTTATACAAAAACCTGGAATTACGAGGATTTTCGGCACGGAATGTAATCATTTGAGAAAAATCGATCGCAGGGCTTGCGCAAACTCAGGTCATTATCAACTCCCTCATGAGCATGTATACGCAAATATATCCGCATGGGGTAGGTAGATTGTCTTGGTGATAACTGTTCAATAATCACAAATCCATGGTCAAGCTATTAAGAAGAGCCCCTTCCATCTTCCCATCAAATCGGGCCACCCCGTCTGAACTCAGCTGCGCGAGAAACTCGTCTCGACTGCGGCAGTACACCTCCTGGCCGACACTGATACGGGGCTTTGGGTCGTCCAAAGTTCCCCATTTGATCGATATGATCTCGCTCGGTCTGCCCGGCTCGGAGGTCAGGGGCGTGCCACAGTCGCCACAGAACTGTCGTCGAGGCTTGTAGGGCCCTTCGTCCGTACCATCCAGGAAGATCTTGGGGGTCCCCGAGAAAAGCTCCAACGCTCGGGTAGGGATGACGAGGTTACAAGAGAAGGCTGAACCGCTATTCAGCTTGCAATTACTACAATGACACAGTACCAGCTGATAACGCGGTTAGTATACTGCCCGAAAACAATTAATTCGATTGCCAAACACACCTGAGGAAAGGGCTGCTCTGACGGCAGACGAATCCGATATCGAATGCTCCTACAGGAGCATCCCCCTTCGTATGTCTTCGTGGTCATGGCGTTCGAGTGCAATCGTGTAGCTATGTTGCATGCTTCTGGGGAAATATGGTGCCTGAAAAGCCGTGAACAAATTAAATAACCAAAGTGAAATGCGGAATAGTATGCTACGCCGCCATTCATGGTTAACTAGCAGCGGACGGACAATTCCGTGGGCAACTCCTATTTTCCAAGGCAGTCGAAAGATCCGGGTCTTTTGAAAAAGTGTTGCCAAATCACTGAATCAGCGGCCTTCATTCTTGCCCGCAATCCAAGAAACATGTAAGATGGTGTAATCTGCATGTATTTTGAGTAAGGCACAATGTAATTGACCGTTTTCGACATATTATACTATTGTGGGGGGATAGGATAGCTATTTACAAATTAGAGGGTTATATTTTATTTCAAAACGTTGGTATGGAACACCTGACATGTAGTGGAGAAAAAATATATATATCCAGAAGACGCTTCATCTCAAAATTTTGGACACAACGAAAACCTACAGAATATCAATATTTTTGATCTTCTTTATAGACACCTATATCAATTACTCCATCTTAAAAATGATTCCGAAAAAATAATAGTAAATAATTAAGGGCAACGATGCTAAAATCAATAATCAAGTCAAATATGTTTGCTTTGGTTTAGATATCAAAGTCTCGCATCGAATGTTGAAAATATGCTCCACTAGCTTAGTGGTAAATTTTAACACCCTGGGAAAATAATCCCAGGTTCGAAACGTGGACTTCCAAATCTTTTCTTTTTCTTTTTAGATGGCTTTCTCCTCTTTCACTTTCACCTAATTGACCAAGATATTGTCCAATTTTCATTACTCGTTCCCGTTGACGGAGGCCAGCCTGGCTCATCCCTTCGTTTTTCCACCACTTAAGCGCTCTGGAGGGCATTCAACGTCAGGCGATGAACACATCGCTGGCATCTCTTACTACTACTACGACTACCTGGAAAAGAGAGCTCGGCCATACGATGGGAATACAGTGTTCCATACGTCGCCACTTACATACACAAAATTGATCACATTCAATTCTTTGCACTGATAGTAAACCCGCCGTCAATAAACAAGTTATGGCCGTTCACCAGGCTCATCCGGGGCGTACTCAGCAGCACCACGACATCCCCGACCTCGTCAAGCGAGCCCCGCCGTCCTTGACGGGATTCATACTCCTGCCAGGTTTGTTCCACCACTTCCCTATCGATGGCTCCGTATATAGGGTCCAGCAGCTTCGTCCGGAGGAAACCTGGAGACACCGCATTTACTCGGATGCCATGTTCCCGGGCCTCCAGTGCTGCTGATTTGGTGATACCCACAACAGCATGCTTTGCGGCACCGTACCCCGTCGAACGAGGCCCTAGCTGAAGAGACCCAACGGAGGCGCAGTTCACAATCGAGCCGCGTTGGAATACTCGACCCGGTTCAACCGCGATTGAATCCTGTTTCAGCATCTGCGCTAGCTCGTACTTGGTGCACAGCCAGACACCATCCTCATTGACTGAGGTCACCTTGCGCCAGGCCTCGTAGGGCATCTGCCAGGTGAAGTCCTCGCGCACCGCAATGCCGGCAAAGTTGGCTGCGTAGTCGATTCTCCCGAACTCTGCCACTGCCGCTTCGACTGCGCGCTTAACGTCGTCCTCCTTGGTGATGTCGGCGCGGATGGTGATGCACTGTTTCGTTAGCATTTACGACACAGGGCAAGTGGGAGGGGATTTATAGAGTTTACCTTTGTGCTATACTTTTCAACCTCCGCTTTGCCTTCTTGCATAGTTTTGTCGTCCGCGATATCAACGATAGCGATGCCCCGAGCCCCTTCTTTGGCAAAGGAGAGTGCCACTGCGTTTCCCAATCCTCGGGCACCCCCAGTTACGAAGGCGATCCCGGGGGCAACAGGGCCGGTGCGTAGTTCAGACATAGCTTAGAACGATATGATCTTTGGTTCTATCGTTGGTGATACATGAAGGATCCAAGGTCCTGATATATACCCAGGTCTTCTAAGACACGCGACATTAATTCCGACTCGGGCGAGAGCTGTGACCTCTTCCCCGCAAATGTTGACTCTGGGGGATCACCAGTCATCCGGGGAGGGAGAGGAGGGGGTATCTAATTCCGCTACTTGGTGGAGAGACGAGGGCTTTGACGTGGGGATTGGACGCTGTGAACCTCGAAGCGTGATCGCTTGTGCATTGGTTTTGGAGGTGTGGGTTTATTCTACAACTATTGATTCAGCGGTTGCTACCTATCACGAGTCATTACTAAAGCGGAAATAGAATGCATTAACAACTTAGGGAAATAGCAAGACACTAACTAAATACGATACAGACGGTCCATCTCAATCACGCACCAACCCACCGGCCCTGCTGGTCACCTTGGGCGATGCCTTCTTGACGTTGTACGTGCTCATCGTCCCCCGCGACACGGGGGTATCGTTGTCCTTGTCGCGAATGTACCATGCTGCATCTAGGGCTGGGTTGAGCTCCGTCTGCGCAAACCCATTGCCCAGGTAGGCGAACCGGTTGGACTCGTAGGCGATTTCAAAGTCATCATAGCGACGGTCCGCGAGGGCCTCGACGTAGTGCAACGTGCTGCCAGGCCACAGAGCCGTGATTGTGCCTGTAACCGGATTCTTGTACCAGGATAAACACTGCGTGGTCCACACCGTCTCCTGCATGAAGCGGTCTTTGTACGCGTTGAAATCGCGGATAGCTTGCTCCTTGGGATCGTAGGAGCGGATTCCCTGTTTCTGCCACCGATTCAAGAACTCAGCAAAGTAAGCACCCTGGGCTTCGATGCAGACAATAAGGGGGCCGACTCCGACTGGACAATTTGGGCCTAGGAACATGAAGTAGTTGGGGAACCCATGTGCTGCTACCCCTAAGTAGCTCTGGGGGTCGGTTGCCCATTCGTCTGCAAGATTCTTGCCACCACGGCCGATCAACGGGAAGCGTGGCTTGAAGGTGGTGTCGAAGCCGGTGGCGCAGATGAGCGTGTCCAACTGGTGCTCCACCCCGTCATCAGTAATGCACCCCGCAGGAGTCACCTTGGTGATTTCGCCGTAGATCGCTTTCACATTAGGCAGGGTGAGGCTTTCCAGGTAGTCGATTCCGGGCTGTCACCGCGCTCAACCTGTCAGTCATCGAAAGTATTGACAAGGAAAGGGAAACGGAGGAAGGGAGCTCACCGTAGGACGGCGGCATCCGACAGGGAAATCAGGAATGAGCTTATCAGCCAGCCCATCGTTGTTGATCTTGGCCCGCATCTCTTTGGCAATGTGTGCCTTCGCGCCCTCCTGCACCATCGACCCCCGGATGAACATGGGGAAGGCTGAGGTCATGGCGGCCTCTTCTCTCTTTCTCTCATTCAGCAAGACCCCAGGTTCGTCCCGGAATCGCTGCTTCTCCTCTTCCGTGTAAACGTGGAGGCCGCCACCGCTGTGGGCTGGGCTCACCCAGGTGGGCTCGCGGATAAAGGTCGTCACTTTGTCAGCTACCCTATGGACGAGTTAGACAAAGAAACATGGAGCTTTAATCCGGGGATAACTTGCTTTTGGACCTGCGGGAGGATCTGGATGCCGGACGATCTGGCATCACAAGCGTTAGCACTCTAGATAAAGCCAAAAGTAGAAATAAGACTCACCCGTTGCCGATTAAACCAACATGCTTGCCCTTCATATCAATAGACTCGTCCCACTTGGCACTGTGCAGAAGGGTCCCTCCGAAGCTCTGCAGGCCTGGAATTGCCGGCCACCGCCACGAGTTGAGGATGCCTGCTGCGCTAATGAGAAAGTCGCAGCGCTGCGTGAACTTGGCCCCGTTTGTTCGCTGCACCTGGACTTCCCATTCAGCATTTGCCTCATCCCACTGGGCATGTACGACTTGGTGGTTGCAACTGATATACTCGCGCAGACCATATTTGTCGGTAAAATCGGAGAAGTACTTGAATATCTCGGCCGAGGAGGCATAGTTGGCCGACCAATCCCACTTAGGCTCGAAGGAGTAGGTGTAGTTGTGCGCGGGCACGTCGCATGCACAGCCAGGGTACCGATTCTCCAGCCAGGTGCCGCCGATATCAGGGTTTTTCTCGTAGATATCGAGTGTGAAGTCGGTAAAGCTGTGCTTTAGTTTATACGCAAGGTAGAGGCCCGATGCGCCGGCGCCGACACAGATCACTCGGAGATGGCGGTTCGCATGAGCAGGACGCTCGATGTCGAAGAAGTCTGCACCACTTGGAAGACCGATTGAGCCCATTTTGAGGTTATATTTTGCTGAAAGATACGTACGGGAGACTATGGCAAGAAATCGGTCCCTATCGAGGGTGCAGCTTGGTTTTAACGATAGATTGAACAATTTATCGCCTGATTCGGCCGATAGAGGGCCAACTGAAGATGTGAAAGATGTTTAGCTGGCAGGCCTATACCTACACTCTTCGGGAAAGACACCTTCGAAGCAATGATTCAGCGATTGATGCCTTTACTGGGCGATGCATTCGCACCACCCATTCGCACTCCACTAGATTTACGACTCGTTGGTTCTGCAAGTAAGTGTTTGTATCCCGGATTTATAATTGGCACAGATGGAGGAACCGCAGTTACAAGGAAAGGCGAGCTCATTGAGAGTAGACACGGGCCAGAGAATGGTATATCTTCCGATTTGTCCGAGTCAGCGCAGGCGGCATCAGACGAGTAAGAGACGGTATTTTACCACCCTATAAGGATGTAGGCGCGATCGCCCTAGCTAGTTGCGCCCTCCACCATACGCATCGGGGTAGGCACTGAATTCTCCTGTCCTTTGCATCATTTGCCTACTACTGAGTCGGAATGAGCTTTACAACCGCGGAGGAATTCGACAAGGTACCGTAGAAATAACCCAGAGATCCCTCGTCTGATGAATGCTAAGCAGTATCTAGGCGTTCTCTCGTGTCAAGGCCGGGTTCGCCTCTGGCCGGACCAAACACAAGGCATGGCGCCGAGAGAAGCTGAAGAGGTGCTGGTGGATGCTGGAGGACAACCGGGAGCGCATCGTGGATGTCCTCCTCAAAGACCTCAACAAGCATCGCCAGGAGGCCTTCTCGTCCGACATCAACTCACTCCAGGCAGACATTCTACACACCCTCCAGAACCTGAGCAAATGGACGGCCGACGAGCGACCGGCAAGATACAATTTCCTTAACTACTTGGGCAACACAACCGTGCGAAAGGAGCCGCTGGGCGTCACCTTGATCATCGGCGCGTGGAACTTCCCCTTTACGCTCCTCCTAGGGCCTATGATCGCAGCCATTGCATCGGGCTGTGCAATGGTTCTCAAGCCGTCTGAAATCGCGCGCGCATCACAGGACTTTTTCATGGAGGTCATCCCACAGTACCTGGACCCAGATGCGATCCAGGTTGTGACAGCGGGACCACAGGAAATGGGGCATATCCTGGAGCAGCGCTTTGATCATATCTTCTACACTGGTTCTCCCAACGTTGCCAAGATTGTTGCTGTGGCAGCCATGAAGCATCTTACCCCAGTGACTCTGGAGCTTGGAGGGCAGGGGCCAGCAATTGTCACCAAAACGGCCGATATTTCACTCTCTGCCAAGCGCATCGCTGCGGCTAAGTTTACCAACGCTGGACAGGTTAGTCCCAAAACCAGCTTATCTAGCCATGGTGGTGATAGACAGTGATGCGATCGGCTAACATGGACTTGTGTAGATCTGCCTCACTGTCAACCATGTGTTTGTCGACCCAGAGATCAAGGACACCTTTCTGATGAGTCTTTGCGAGCACTTCGATACCTTCTGCGGTGGCAGCGATAAGAACAGACCATCGTATCTGTCACGCATCGTGAATAAGCGCAATTTCGACCGGCTAGACCGACTCCTCCAGCAAAGCGAAGGCGAGATCGTCTACGGGGGAGATCGCGACGTGAACACCCTCTATTTTGGTCCGACGGTGGTGACGGGTGTTGACTGCCATGATTCGCTCCTGTCCGAAGAACTCTTCGGTCCCATTCTTCCTGTCATAGAAGCCGATCTGGAAACGGCCATGGCCATGATCCGCAGCATGGAACACCCACTGGCTGTATATGGATACACGCAAAGCTCCGAGGAGAAGAAGCGTATTCTGGACGGCACCCTCTCCGGTGGAGTGACGTTCAACGACTGCTTCATGCACTGTGTGGCCCAGGATGCTCCCTTCGGGGGCGTGGGAACATCGGGTATGGGATACTACCACGGCCCTGAGGGTATTCGGGCGTTTTCACATCTACGCACTTTTATCGACCCGCCCACCTGGCTGGACAAGATTATGGCGGCGCGGTATCCGCCGTACACGGACGAGAAGATCAAGAAGGCCCGCTCGGTTAAGGCACCATTTGACCGTGATGGTCGTGAATATCCTTCCTTCCCTGTTAGGCTGCTACGAGGCGTCGTTTTTGCTGCACTGCCGTTGGGGGTGGGATATTGGTTCTGGAAGCTTAAATAGTCCGGGACTTTAGATATACTAATTTGCCGTCAAATAGACGTGAACTCACTTCACTACTTGTCTCTGCTTTACTTTGAGAATGAAAGATTATTCCTGCCTGTTCCTATCCATGTGTCCAAACAAGCTTCGGGGAATGTCCGTTGGGACTTGAGAGCACTGATTCAGCCCCGAACCAAGCCATGGAACCACGTTGGATCATTGCCAATGCTCCGACTCGGAGCGTGCTCACTCGGACGATAATAAATTACTCCACGGCACTTGAGAGCCTTTTGCTGTCTTAATTCTGATCCCTTACGGTTGGGCTAAAAGGAGGGAATGTATACGCATACAAACAGACTAAATTGACTCCTATAGCGCGTTTGTAGCTTGGTGTCATTCTACCAGAGTAGAATAGGCTTAATCGTTTCCCCAGAATGCATGTCCGCGATTGCCTGGTTACACTCTCTAGCAAGATAGGTCTGCACCATCTTATCCAGGGGGAAGCGACCCTCCCGATATTCGGTGACAAGATGGGGAATAAGCTTTGGGATATCCTCCAGTTAGCAGCCTCATATACGCACAAAACAGGGAGGAATAATCTTACCTTGTCGGGCACACTGTCCCCCTCGATGCACCCTAGGTACGACTGGCCCAGGGAAATAGTTGCGTTGATATCCAATACAAGTTCCGACTTCGGGGGAGCCATTCCAACACTCACAGCCTTCCCCAGTGTTCCCAGCGACTGCATCATTGTTACGATCACTCCAGGAACACCGGTTGCGTCGACTGCGAACTGAACACCTCGGGTGGCCTCTGCAATAGACTTGATATCCTGCACAATATCATCACGAGACCCCAGCAGCACATGGGTCGCCCCGAGAGCTTTTGCCAGTTCTAGCCGCGATTGTACCAGGTCCACCGCAATTATGGTGAGAGCACCAGCAGCCTTTGCTGCTAGGAGGGCTGATAGCCCAACAGTCCCAACGCCGAAGATGGCAATGCTTGAACCGGCAGTCACCTGTAGGCTGTTGATCGCGGCGCCGTAGCCCGTCTGGACACCGCATCCGAACGGGGCCAGACGTTGTAGCTCGGTGCGTGTGAGAGTCAGGCCGCAAGAGGTTGTGAGGTTCACGATACTTCGGGGAGAGACGAGCGCGTGTTTGGCAAAGGAAGACTGGCCGAAGAATTTGGCCCAAACGGAAGAAGAGTCTGAGGTTGTGTACAGCGGACCCTTGCCGTCGCTCCCAACATTCGACGGGCCATTGTTCTGGCTAAACCAGTGGCAGTAGGCCGGGTGATCTGCTTTACAACTGGTGCAATGTCCACACGAGTTGAAGGTGAGAAGAACTTGGTCTCCGGGAGAATGAGTTGATGTGACCTTCTTTCCCACTGCTTTTATTATACCAGCGCCTGTCCCCATGCGTTCAAAGTTTGTTAGCCAGATATACTCCACTTAATCCTCAGAATAGAAGAGGGGAGGAGGAGGAGGATGGGGGGGACAGTGAATCCCCAGAAACTAACCCTCGTGCCCCAAGATACTGGGCTTGGGGAAGGGAAGCTTCCCGGACATGCAGAGCAGATCTGTATGGCAGATGCCCGTGGCAACTATTTCCACCAGCACCTCATCATCACCCGGACCATGGACGAATAGGGTTTCCATTTCTAGATCTCCATCAAACTGCCGCAGAACGAGAGCTTCCGTAGTTGTCGCCATGATGGGCCCTCGGCGTGTCCTATTCCTACTTTTTGCCAGACAGCTGCGAGCATGAGCTGGTGCGTTGGTGGGAGTACCGGGTTCGGGATAACTTATAGGTTCAGAGCCAACAAGCTTCGGAAGCCGGAATTGTACGTGGGCTTGATTGGTGTCGGCTAGAGCGTATCAATTGGGCACAGATGCTTGAGTCGACGGGTGGAAAGAGTGTCTGACTCGGGGGATGCTGACTCGTAGAGCGTGTGCAGTCTGTCACCCTCGTCTTCGCCTCCTACCACAAGGCGAAGACGAGGGTGAATGACCGGGCGTACAAGCAGACACCCATATAGAAGCCGGCACTCCAGACCTCGCCTTTCCCCCCACCCTAGATGATAGGGCCCAGGGCCACAGCTAGATTTACTACACACGAAACATGGCCAGATTGACCATGACTGTGTAATGGGATATATTTTGGGATAAAACAGCCTAGATCTTTAAACGGGGTGAAGGTTGACTATATCACTTCATATAGAATTAACCCCCTGAGCCCAAGAACATACTGAACTGAAATAGCACACGACGTCTTGTAGCTTTTTTAAGATCAGGAAGACAACCACTGGCATAGGCAGCGTGATGGACACACCGAAAAATAGAGAAAACTATATTTTGCTATCTGCAAGCCGGAGACTCCAAATGTCCCTTCACCTTCTGCTCATACTCCTCCTCCTCCTCAAGGTCATTCTCCTGCACCAAGAAGTCCACTTTCTGCTGTTTGCCTCCCGGTATCTTGCTGACACGATCTCGGCACCACCTCGACCTTGTATTCTTGGCCCATGGTCTTGAGCTCAGTTTATCCAATTCACAATAAAATGGTTGAAGAATAAGAAACCCGAAGTTAGGAAGGGGGTGGGCGGGAGTCTATGCTTTGTTGTGGTGGTGGATTTATACGAGGTGGTGGACGTATTGAGATCCGTGCCAGGGCATCCCGAGCCCGGAAGCGCAACAACGAGTCAAGGCAGTCAAAGATAATAGGCGACTGACGAAATGCCGCTGAGTCGTGGTAGCGACACATAATCATTCAAAGTGGTGGCTGCGGTGTTAATGATTCGTTCCAACCGACTCGTTTGTAGCACCCTTCGCTGACTTCAAGGGCCTCTGGAGGTGAAAGGCCCTGAAATCGCGCCGACAAAGTCCCTCTGATAAAGGATACCTCGAAGAGCAAAGGTATGGCTTGAAGCTTCACAGCCCGAAATCTTTCGCAATCTTCTAGACTTTTTGTGGTAAACAACCCCTGGCTCCTTATCGCCAAACATGGGCGGTCTCACGACGATCGCAGAGCAGGCGGCTGAGCTCCCCCAGCACATCGTTCTAGCATGCCTTGTTCTCATCGGCGGTTTCTTCGCAGCCCAAAAATTGTTCTTCGGGAAGAAAAAGCAGCGCTTCCCAGATGTGGAGTGGTTGCGACTTTCTGATCTCCCTGGTACCGCGGGTGAAGAAGCAGATGCACAAGCCTACGTGCAGAATGGACACAAGGTGATCTGTGCTGGATACCAGAAATTCACCAAAGCTGGCAAGAATTTCATGATGCGAACTCCTGGTGGCGGGCAGCTGGTCGTGCTGCCTCAACACATCGAGGAGATCCGATCTGCCAAAGAGACTGACTTGCACAATCTCCCCGCCAATAACGAGCTGATGCAGCTGCGACATACCATGCATCCTCTGATGGAAGTCGACCAGTATCATTTCCAAGTCGTCCAGAAACAACTCACCCAGAGCCTTGGGCCCGCCCTTCCAGCTATTGTGGACGAGTGCTTTGGCGCCTTTCAGGACCGGATCGGGCACCCAAAAGGTATAATTGAAAACACCCAGTGAGGCAAAGTTCTATGGAAATGGATCAGGGTATTGACGGTCGTGATAGATTGGAAATCAGTTCATATGTGCACCGCATCATTCCGTATCGTGACCCGAACAGCCAACCGACTTCTCTTCGGTAAGGAAGTGTGCGCCAACGAAGAGTTCCTGACCCTGGCCGTGGAATACAGCGACATTTTCTTCGGGGGTGCCAACCTCATCCGCCACTACCCCGAATGGATGAAGCCTTGGGTGATGTATTTTAAGACTGATATCAACAGGCAGAAAGGTATCGCAAAGAAGCACCTGGGACCACTGATCACGACCCGACTGGCCGCCATGGACAAGGCCAAGCGGGAGGGACGCTGGGCTGAGTATGAGAAGACTAAGCCGTCGGACGCTCTACAATGGGTGCTCGATATCACTCCACCGGAGAAGCTCGATCTGGATCTCCTGGTTATCCGTCTGCTACACATTCTCGTCTCTGCCGTGCATACTAGCAGCGTTACCTTCCTGAATGCCATGTACGACCTAGCCCTTCATCCTGAGATCCACGAGGAACTGCGACAAGAGATTCGGGATGTCTTTGCATCGACAGATGGGCAATGGACCAAACCAGGCCTCACAAAGCTAATGAAGATGGACAGTTTTGTCAAGGAAAGCGCGCGCTTCCATCCCTTCCAAGCCGGTGAGTTCACTATCCCTGGGTCTATGAGGCTGGCTTTGACGAGTGCGGGAAATAACTAGGCACGATGGATCGCATTGCCATGCGAGATTACACTCTGAAGGACGGAACCTTTGTCCCCAAAGGCACCTACATGCTGACCCCTTCCTCTGCGGCTAATTTCGACCCTGATGTTTGGGGATCGGATACTCTTAAATTCGACCCATGGAGATTCCAGAAGATGCGCGCAGAGCCAGGCCAGGAAACGTTACATTCCTTGGTGCAGACGACGCCCAAGTTCACTTTCTTCGGGTACGCCCCTCGCATACCATCACGGACTAAGATAAACAGAACGCTAATTAATTTTTCTTTTTCTTTTCATAGACACGGCAAACACGCCTGCCCGGGACGCTTCTTTGCTGTCAACGAGATCAAGGTCCTGCTCGTCTACACGCTGATGATGTACGATGTAAAGTTCCCGGATAACACCCCCGCACCGGAGATGACTTGGTATTCGGGAAAGACTATGCCGGATATGAAAACAAATGTGCTGTGGAAAGCCAGAAAAAACGTAACTGTGCCGTGGAAGGATGTAAGCAAACAGTGAGAAGGTTGGCAGGAGGGACAAGTGATGTAGCGGGATGTGGTGGTCTACATCGGACACCAAATCTCTAAAACAGAGTACGGACAGCTGTACCTTATCATTGCATTTTGCGTTATTAGAGATCTTTTCTCTGAGACTCATCTCTCTACTTTACAAAGAATTCTTACTTTGTCTACTTTTTGGTGGGCAGCAGACGGTGAAATGAAATTGTGGACCGTAGAGTTAAAGAAAATGATCATGGCGTATTCTGGGGATTCTCATGCAAGTAGGCCTTCATTAGCATTACTATCTATTCTACCGCATTAACATTACCCCAATCCGTCATTTCCATTGGGGACATCACTAGTTAACTAATGGAAAGGTATCCTCGTAGCCAACTGGCTATTTGGGCGTAAAACTAGTTAGGATTCGCTGGGGGCGATCTGTAATCTCTGAGGCACCATAATCTTCTTAACGACGTGGATCTTTGTGCTTGATGTCCCGATATACAAAGAGTATTCGCCGGCGTCAATAGACCAGCTCTTTGCCGCGGTGTCCCAATAAGCAAGTGCTCGGGGAAGAATGGCGATATGCACCAACCCTTCGGCTGCGGCCTCGAGCTGGATCTTCCCAAACCCACCGAGCTCTTTCTTGGGTCGATCGACAGACGAGGTGTCGGGAGGAGCAACGTAGACCTGAACCACTTCGCTGCCCTTGACTGAGCCTGTGTTTCGGACCGTCACATTGAGGTTGATTGCGGCCGTTTCATCCGTCACCAACTGGTTAGAGAGAGCAACGCCGGCGTCAATCTCAAACTCAGTGTAAGAAAGGCCGAAGCCGAACGGGAAGAGAACACTCTCGAGGCAGCGGTCGTAGTGACGATAACCAATATAGATACCCTCCTCATACTCCACCACGCGGTTCACAAGATCACCTGGGAAGTTCTTGTGCGAGGGACAATCCTCGAGCCTCCGGGGAAAGGTAACAGGGAGCTTTCCTCCAGGATTGACATGGCCCAACAGCACGTCTACGATCGAGTACCCTGCTTCCTGCCCCGGGAACCAGGCCTGGACAATGGCAGCCACGTCGGAAACCCATGGCATGCTAATCGGAGATCCAGTGCAATTGACGACGATTGTATTCGGGTTGGCGGCGGCTACCGCGGCAACTAACTGATCTTGATTTCCATCCTTGGGCAATGCGAAGGTATCTCGATCCACGCCTTCCGTTTCCCACTCTGGGGTATGGCCAGTGAACACGATGGCAAGATCTGACTGAATGGCAAGCTTGATGGCCTCTGGGAGGAGATCGACTTCGTACTCCTGCTGGTGCATGAACCCGACCTTGAACCCGAGGAATGTCTTGCCCAGGATAGAGATCCCGCTGTCAGAGCAGTCACCTGCCTTGGCGTGGATATCGATCTTGTACTTCTGACCAGCCTGGAAGTCATATCGCGCCTCGAAAGGTTTGCCAACACCAAGCAAGGTTCCCATGATGTCATCTGTGTTTTCGCCGCTGAGGATCACTTCATCGTTGATCGAAATTGTAATCTCCCCGAACAGGGTGCAGCTCAGATAGTGAGTTCCGCTTTCGACGGGGCTAAAGGTGCTGGTCATTGCTACAGTATCGACATTCCTCAGCTCGATGGGCTGGAAAACGGCAGTGGCTTCCACGGACGACTGTGGAGGTTTGCCATCACTGAATGTCACTGAGACAGCAAAGCCCGGTTCGCCACCGGGGGTGGTGATGGACTCTGAGAGAACCGGAAGTGACCGGGCTATTCTCACCCCAGGAGCATATCTCAACTCGCAGGTGTCGCCAAGTGCCTCCTTCATCGCGTCGAACGGCGTGATTTTGTACTGGCTATTCACAGCGGCTGAACCACCCCCATGCCCGAGATACTCCTTGGCTAGGCCGAGGAGGGCGATAGACTTCTGCTGGCTGGACTGCAAGGGGAGGATGTTGTCTTTGTTTTTGAGTAGAACAATGCCGTCTGCACCAGCCTTCCGAATCAGCACGCGTCTTTCGGGGCGGTCAACGGTGCGCTCCTCGGTGGGCAGTGGTGGTTCCGCGAAGCATTTGGTCCACTCCAGCGACTTGAGAACTGTTGTTACGCGTTTATCGATAGTCTCAAGACTCAACGAACCGCTTTCCAGGGCCTTGTTGACTAGCTCAACTGTTCGCCAGTGAGGAGGGCCTGGCATCTCAAGATCCAGCCCAGCGTTTAACGACTCCGCGGTGGAATTCGTGCCGCCCCAGTCGCTCATGGCAAGGCCTTGAAACCCCCATTCTTCGCGAAGAACCTGGTTGAGTAAAAACTCGTTCATGTCCGCATGTGCCCCGTTGACCGCGTTGTAGCTCGTCATGACTCCCCACGGATTCGCCTGCTTGACAGCAATCTCAAAAGGCCGTAGGTATATCTCGCGTAGGGCACGTTCGCTCACTTTCGCATCGATAGTGTTTCGTAACGTTTCTTGTTCATTCGCAGCATAATGTTTGATAGTCGCGCCAACTCCACCCTCTTGTAGGCCTTTTATGTAGTGGCTGGCGAGGTTTCCGGCGAGGAAGGGGTCCTCGGAGTAGGACTCGAAGTTACGGCCACCAAGCGGGTGACGATGCGGGCACACGGTTGGTCCCAGTCTATAGGTTTGGATATCGTGCATCAGCTTCACTGTCCTTTTCCGTGCGATTATCGCTATGAGTAGGAGGGGAAGTCTTACAGGACGCGGGCGCCTTTGGCTTTCGTCTCGTCTGCTAATTCGTTCCCAATGGCCTCCAGGTGACCCAGGTCCCATGTCGCTGCCAGTGAAACAGCAGCAGGGACGCAGGCACTCGGGACTGCACCGAAGAACTTCTCGCCGCGTGCACCGTTGGGCCCATCCGTCACCTTCACCGATGGTATTCCTAGGCGCTTGATTGTGGTGGTCCTCCAGAAATCTGCCCCAGCCAGGAGAGAGCACTTCTCTTCAAGGGACATGGACTGGACCAGGGAAGCCCAGTCTCTTTTCGAAATCGACGCGGATGACATTGCGGGGTTTTCTATACACGTAGGATGAGGATCCAGATACTGCTTGTCCTGCTCACGGAGAGAGGAAGGAGAAGTATCATTTTATAACAGAGAGCATTCCAACATCAGTACCTGCAACGATAAGCTGGAGCAGGCTGACACAATCCCCAAATACGTCACTCTGATTCTCTCCCTCGTTCCATCCGGGACAACCGGAAAACCGCCCACCGATGGAAGGGAAGGTTTAAACGCGTCTCCACCAGCAGACGACGAGATCTCCGGCCAGAGGGCAATATCAAGCGAAGATCTCGTGAATAGTAGTTATTCAGCTCCTATCCCAAGGTGTTGCAGCATAATTGCTGTCTCTTGTGGTGATCGGCTTTCTGCTGGATCCACTTCGCCTTCAACCATGGAAACAAACTCGACGGAAGCCGCATCAACGCGAGATTCCGGCTTCCGATAGGATCTCAAAGCTCCACCACTCTTGGTTTCATTGGCTTCGTCGGCATCACTTGCCTTCACACCGGAGATGGTGAGACGCTAGTGGGCAGCGCTAACCTGGTCTCCGGAGCTCCTCTGCGTTCCCCAGATCGATCCTCTGCAGCCCGTTAGTCGGTTTGTCTTGATTCTTCCCCCGCAAACCTTGTGTCGGGGAACAGGTTTCACACACCAATCAGTGGAATTTCCCCTTCGATGATGCCCATACTCGTATGATATTTCCCTTCAGGTGGTGTTGCGCCACGGCCGGTCCTCGCACATACAAAAGGGCGATAATGCCTCAACCTCGAGGGAGGGCGTAGGTATTGCAGATTCACAGGCTCAGATCCCCATCTTCAACAAATTCACACTCCGCGATGTCGGAAAAGCCGCAGGAGGAGAGAGTCGAGGTTACGGCTCCGGGACAGGATGCCGTCCAGCACGCATCGTACTGGGATAGCATCAAGAACAATCCCAAGGCAATAGCCTGCTGTAGGTAGAGGAGCCCTGGATCGCACCGATCTCATGCTAACGGCACCCTGCCACTTTTAGGTTTCTACATGCTGTTCACCTGTATTATGTGGGGGTACGACGGGCTTGCATCAGCGGTACAGCTTTTGCCCTGTGATCTTGGTCTAGAGGAATACCTGCTAACACATTGCAGATCGTCCTGTCGATCCCCAGATGGCGCCAGGACTATGGACACCTCTATGAGGGAGCGTATGTGGTCCCTGCCCGGTGGCAATTGGCTTTTACGGCAGCCTCAATGATCGGGTTGGTGGTAGGAGGGATGGCGACAGGGTGGTTCTCCAAGCTATTTGGCCAGAAGATATGTATCCTCGGCGGATACGGTGGGTTTCTTTTATCCTCACACTCCTGACCTAGTCCGTCTTCTCAACACTGACAGCCTTCGTTTCTATTAGTAATTACAATTGCCGGAACCTGTCTACAATGGTATTCTATTGGCGATCTGGGAAGGTTTTTCGGTGGTAAGCTCCTAACCGGAGTCCCCCTTGGTGTATTCCTTACCATTGCCCCCGTCTACTGCTCAGAGGTGGCACCTCAGAATCTTCGCGGGATTATGGTGGCCGCAGTGAACTTCAGCATAGTCATTGGTCAGCTCCTCGGTTACGGAGTGATGCGGCAAACTCAATCCATCGACGGACCCCTGGCCTACCGCACTCTCTTCGCCGTCCAGTGGGGGTTTGCAGCCGTTGGCCTGCTGGTGCTATATTTCATCCCCGAGTCCCCTACAAGGCTTGTGGCACGGGGCAAGCATGACGCTGCTAAGAAAAGTATTTGTGCCCTGTACCCCTCAACAGTATCGGTGGATGACATGCTGGAGCGCATCACCCTCAATCTCAGCCATGCCAGTGAGCAGCAGATGGCTGGAGGCTACAATGAGTGCTTCAACCATGCAAATTTGATTCGGACTTGTGTGGCGCTCAGTGTGTTCTTCATCCAGGCATGCTCCGGTGTTTCATGGGTACTGGGTTACATGGGATACTTCATGCAGCTGGGCGGCATGCAGGGCGGCGAAGTCTTTGACACCTCCTTAGGTATCACAGGTGTGATGGCTGTTGGAAACATGGTGAGCTGGCCGCTGATCAATCGCCTGGGAAGGCGTAAACTTGTCCTTTTGGGTAAGATCCCTCTATCTCATATCTGGGGTTGGCCTTCGTGTCTGATTTTGCCTTCTTCCAGGTCTCGTATCCTGCACCGTATGTCTACTCTTGATCGGGGTCCTCGGCTGCTTCACAGACAAGGGCCGCCCTGTCCTTCTCGCTCAGGTCAGCTTTATGGCCATCTGGGGATTCATGTATCAGGCCTCCATTGGTTCTGTGGGTTATGCAATTGTTGCGGAAGTGCCCACCACGTCCCTTCGCGGCCAAACCCAGTCCCTAGCCACTGTAGTAAACGGGCTTGCGAACTGTATCTGGGCTTTTTCAATCCCTTATATGGTAAACCCGGACGAGGCAAATATGGGCGGTAAAGTTGCATTTATCTTCTTTGGAATCCTCATTGTCTCCGACGTTTTTGTCTTCTTTTTCTACCCAGAAACATCGGTACGTCCTTTTTGATTTCTCCTCCCTGGGCCCGTGCCGTTCGGGAAAGCATCTCCATACTGGTACTAACTGTTATTTAGGGACGGACGTTTGAGGAAATCGACGAGCTTTATGCCCGTCGTACTCCTGCTTGGAGGTTTGCTGACATTACCTTGGAGCCTGATTTCTATTCCAAAGTTGACAAGGAGACTGCGGCATAACCACATCTGCATATCTACATTTCGTGCACAAACGGGCAACAGACCTAGCTTAATTAGAGCAGATGTCCACAGGCATGAATCTCAACGTTAAACTTGTCACACTTTATCTGTATGGAATTATAGCACAGTATTGGAGCAGCACGGCTGGGATAGACTAGGAACTCTCCTTGTCAAGCGTACATAAGTCTCTAAAGCGGAAATGTAAAATATAAAGACTTCCGCGATACTCGGGCAGAGGGAGGACTATTAATTGTAGATTAAATACTGACTATGACTACAATGGCAGATATACGCCTCTTCCCTGCACAAATTGGGTATCCTGCTGTGAAAATCGGTTCAGCTCTGTTAGAATGACTAAAATGTGATGTACCAGTTCTGACGCGCGGTTGGCGATTTCCTCGTCAATCTCGCCCTGGGGCACCAGGTAGCCGGTAATGCGTCGAATTTTATAAGTCTTAAGGCCTTAAATTAGATCAGGAACATTATTAGAGATGTGCGGTAGATAGGCAAGACCACTCACAATACTGGGAGCATTGGCTTCCAGATCCGGCAGACCAGCGGACTTGAGGAAAACAAGCAACTCTTCCCCAATGTGGATTCGACCCCTCCAGAGAGCGGTTTTATTCACGGATACCGTAGAATATGTCTCACACGAACTAGTAGACAGGAAGGAACGCTCAAGACAGATGATCATCACCCAAAGCCGTGTAATCTGTAAATTGGCTCGCAGAGCACCAGTCTGTGTTCCATGGCCTCTTGCCCCGGGGTCGGTAGACCTTGGGCAACTCATGTGAAGCTCCTCAGGGGCATCATCGAGGATATGCGCAACATGCGAGACCATGCGAGTGAAGACATTTGGCTGTAGACCCCCCTCCTCCTGCATCACCAGCGTGAATGGCTCTAATGTGGAAAAGGAGAATTCGGTAAAAGCCATGTAGATCTTTAAAAGATAGCGGAACGCGGTGGTGAATATCTCAGGCCAGCCCAGCTCGCGGCTCGTCTCCTCGTCATTCCCAATTTCCAGTAGGAACGCCAGGTTTTCCCGTCGAAAGAACTTGCCGTCGGGAACAGGTTCCCAGTCAGGAATTTCCTCGAAGTAGCCGGTAGTTAAATGGCTATGACTGCAAGGAAATCAGTGCACGAATTAATACGACGACTCAGGGAACCCATACATTTCCGCAATCCCAAACAACCAGAACGTCCCCTTGGCTAGCTCTCTTTGTTTTCGATCAAGTCCAGCATATCCGCAGGGGCGATCATATCCCAATAGCCGAATATAACCCTGCAGCTCACCCAGATACCAGAACGCGCGCCCTGGGAGGCCTACTAATGCACACGCAAGGCAAAAGAAATATGCTATTGCGCATTTTTCTTGAGTTGGGGTTTCAAAGTAGTCTGGGGCTCGAAATGAATGTACCAACGCTTCACATTTTTGCAGGAAATCAAATGGTGAGGAAATAGAAAATGTGGGATCCTCAGCTTTATATGTACTAAACCGCCGAGGGAATGCAGTGATGGAGAATGCACACGCGCCTAAAACCAAGGCAAAGGTTTCTCGTTCGGATCCTGTGCAACAGTCGGGGTTGCGGAAGTATGGCTGAAGGGACGCTGCACAGACTATAGGCGTCAACGGGTGCAGAGCACGAAGATAGTTCTGCAACATGTTATCCAGCATCTGTACCGAACAGATGCTTTGTGATGCCCAGAGCGCGTTGCGCGAAGTTCCGATCTGAGGGGCAGCTCGAGTTTCGACCTCCGAGTTAGAAGGGCAAGGACTTGCCGTGACGGGCTCCATATTAAGATTCCTCGATCCCCAGCTCTGTACAGATCCATCTGATTGGGCAACCGGCAGTGACTCCGGCGACTCCCGTCTAGCGATGAGAAGAAGCCCATTGTTAGCAGAGGGTAGGAGTGTTCACCCGCACACACCTCACATACCTGATGGGCCTCCGCGACTTTCGATTAAATGTACACGAGATAGCCAGTTGATGGCACTGTTTGCATGATTTCCCCTGGAGCCGTGTCAGTGCTAGCACACACCCCGCACCTCACGAAGGGACGAACAGGGTCGATGAGCTGACAGCGCGTTTTCTGGATGTAGCAGGCGTCGCACGCTCGGGACCGCGGCGGCTGAGATCCTCCCATTGCTATGGAATCCAGCAACTATGTGGACACATATCAGAACGACCTTTGCCATGTACTCCGTGGAATTCCGGTCGCGGCAGAGACTCTCTTGAGGCAGCGGCCGAAAATGCATCCCCGCTTTTATGAATGTCATGACATAAGCAGCATAACTCGGGTGCATAATGTGATTCACAAACCCAAGCGGACAAGATTTCGATCCATTTTAGGAGTTTATTTTGTTATAGCCCAGAATCACAGAATTTTAAATCTCCTCGAGATATAAACACTCACGAAAACTATTAATCAATGCGTTCTCGTAGTGTATGCGATCGTGGTTGGTGGTTATAGATTCTCCCAATGTGCTATATATATATGCCACATACCTATCCGGAACGTGCGCATATATGATCCCGTCATGCAGTGTGGAGAAGCGTGTCTCGAGGTACATGGATACTGGAGGGTCCGGGGCATAGATAGCTTAGCTAGGATAATTGGCGAATAGAGAGTGGTTGCGTGGCTCGCATGCTATAGGTAGTTGACTTGCTTCGTTCTCTCGTGCGAAGCGGGTTGCGGAAACGGAATTGCGGAAAAGCGACTTCATGTGAAAACCAACAGACGGTAATAAAATGAATCATCATAAATGATGCACAGAGCCTTCAATTGCGGGCTCTGCCTCGTCTTTATTTTGTCCAGCGGCCTCGTCTGCTATAGCTCGCCATGTCTAAGCCTGAGACTCCTACGGTCGAACACACTGACAATGTCGCTCCCGACACACTCACCCAAGCCCATGCTGGTTACGAAACAGACCTCGACCAGCTGGGGTATCGTTATTTTTTGAGTAAACAATTTATTGGATCGTTTCTCGCGGCCGGACTGAGTACCACGGGAGGGCTGTGTGCTTTTGCCCTGATTGCCCCTATCCTGAACGTGGTCAACGCAGATATCGGGCCCTCGGCTTCATATGTCTGGATCTCTTACGTCTACAACGCTTCCCTCGCTGTTTTTCTCGCCATCGTCGGACGACTTTCTGACCTCTTTGGTCGACGGTACTTCTTCATCGGTGGTGCGCTATTGGCAATCTTGGGTAACATCGTCTGCGCAACGGCCTCACGCATCGACGTGCTTATCGGGGGCAATGTTCTCATGGGTATCGCGTCGTCGGCCCAGATCTCATATTGCTACGTTCTGGGAGAACTGGTACCGGTCCGATATCGCTACTTGACAACCTCCGTGCTGTATCTCTTTGCGCTCCCCTCCGTCTTCGGGCCAGCCATATCGTATTCGTTCCTGGATTTGGATCCCCAACATGGCTGGCGATATTGCTATTATCTCCTGATCGGGATAAATACAGTATCCCTGTTCTTCTGGGTCTTCTTCTACTTCCCACCCAATTTCCACATGAAGCATGGCCCCGATTCTAGACGCCAGTGGATCAAGCAGTTCGATTATGTTGGGACTCTCCTCTTTTCTGGGGGCTTAATAGTCTTCCTTCTTGGTATCTCATGTGGTGGCACTGCCTACCCGTGGAGATCGGCCGGAACCATTGGAATGATTGTTATCGGGTTTTTGGCACTGGTGGCGTTCGTGCTATGGGAGCTTTACGCAAATCTCGCTGAGCCATTGTTGCCGATCCATTTGTTCAAACGATTGGATTGGGTGGCGACCGTCATTGCGGTAGGCTTTGCCGCTTCCATCTACTATGCAGCCGCGGTGATATGGCCACAGCAAGTGCAGGTGTTATATGGGATACCGTCATTGACTAAGGTTGGCTTCATGTCGTCCCTACCCGGGGTCGGACAGATGGCTGGTGAGGTTATCGGCGGAATCATGGCAGTACCTGTGGGTCGCCATCGCTACCAGCTTGTTATGCTCTTTATCCTGGGTGGGATATTTTTAGGATGTCAGTTCGGTTATCCTTTCTGTTGATTCTATATATTCAAGAATAGCTGCTAATATGGTGTGTATAATCAGGCTGCGCAACCCTCGACATAAGCAATAGTGCTCGCCCAGCGGCTCTGATTACATTCACAAACTTCTGTCTCGGATGGGTGGAGATGATTGGGATGGCAAACAGCACCATTCTCATTGCGGATCAGAGCGAGATCGGGATCGCCGGGGGAATTGGGGGAAGTGTGCGCAGTATGATATCAGCCATAGCTTCCGTGATCTATGTGACGATCCTGAGCAACAGGTTAGGCGATAATATTCCTAACCGTGTACCAGAGGCAGTCGCAGATGCAGGTCTACCACAGAGCAGTATCCCGGAATTTATATCTTTCCTACAATTGGGTGACGTGAAGGGACTAACTAGTGTGGAGGGAGCCACAGCCGCCATTATCGCCGTGGGACAAAAAGCATACCGCTGGGCGTGCGTGGACAGCTATCGGACGGTGTACCTGGCTACGATTGCGTTCAGTGCGGTGGCAGTAGTGGTGGCTTTCTTCACTCCGAACACGGAGAAGCTGATGACGGGTCAGGTCGCAGCAACCCTGCACTCGAATGGAGGAAAACCAGGGACCTGGAAGCCACAGCATCCAGCCGTGGAGCCAGCGCTCAAGACAACAAAAACTCGTGGTGAAACCCCCACAGCACGGCAGATGTCTATCTTCAGCTTGAAGGATATCGAGAAAGCCCCCCCAACCCTGATCCTGTGAGATAAACCGGTCTCTCCATTGATAGTGGATGTATCTTTTAGGAAACCCATTAATATGAGCGTCAGTGATTGACACTGCCTTCTGGCTTTAGCTGTCCGGTCTAAGTTCATGAAACCCATATCTGCTTTAGTAGAGAGGTAGCAGTAGATCCTAAACTCGTCGCCAACGGACAAAATCTGGCATGGCCTTCTCGCGCGATGGGATGGATCATAGTCCATTGCCCCATCCCGAATTCCAATTCGCCAAACACTAAGAAAGCACCATTCTTGAACGGATGAGCGACGGGTCACTGAACCGGGACATCAAATCGGTGTTACCCTTCAGCTTTATTCCAGAAAATGAAATGCTACCAGGCCCGCATTCTACTATTGACCCGGTGGCTCCGCACATCTAATGAAAACGATACGCCCGCGCTGGTAAATTCGTCCCTCAACTCCCTTCCCCAGGTATACCATTCCTGTTCAGACCCTGGTGTTCTCGAGAAAGAATGGGAATATTCAACCTCCATCATCGTCAGCCGGGGATAAGCCCCTCCAGAAACACAGCGCGCCAGTGCCAGCAGGCCGGCGGGGCATATCGGACCCGAGCCCCAGATCAGGAGTCTCCCGAGAGAAGGTGAGAACAGCTCACTGAAAAACTGGCCCGGATTGTACGAGCCAGGCATATCCAGTCATGTGGAGGGTCTCGAGTACGGTAAAATCCCGCAGCGAGGAAAGGTTGCTATCGCCGGACGAATCGAACAGCATACTTGGAGCGACGTGAAGGGTGATCTCTTGAAGCATAGAGGCCGCCTGCTGAAGGGCAATCCATATAGCGATCATGGACGGGTCCTCGGTACTTGTACTATTATCTGAATCTTCTGTTCCCCAGTGGCAGCTGACTAACTGTAAGCGGGGACAGGCCGCCACGAGGGTATGTAACATATTACTCTGGATATCGGGCCTTGTGTGCAAGATTTTCAAAATTTTCATGTGTTTCCAGACGGGGAAGTGGGCTTAAGTGGGATCCAAGCCCTCTACGCGGGGCAGGTAGAGCTCGCGCAAGTCTGGAGCTGCGTCTAGCAAGGGGGCTATGTAGCGATAGGGTATGCCCTTCGTACAAGGGTACGGGTTGACGATAACTCCTATTTGGAGCCAGTGGAGCCTGGGGAAACACATGCCCGCGGGAGACGCGACAGGGAAGGACGGGAATCGATCGATGCACCACGGCGGGCCCGTGGGGGGCTAGAGAGATTCCACGTTGGAGCACCGGGCAACGATGATCTCCATCAAGACGTGCCGCTTGCTTCCATTGCTGTGCCATCCGGGAGGCAAACACGGGAGCCCGAGGTCCTTGACGCGGACCCGGTCACTTTCGGTCAGATCCTCCTTGAAGTCCAGGAACTGGAGATGAGCGACCGCGTGGGCGAGATCTGGGCGTGAAGTGAGGGACCATAAAAAGGAAACAATTCTGCCTTTTCGTAGGGATCTGCTGTGGGAGAAGGCATGGAACAGAATGGGCTGAGCCACATCCCGGAGACGTCTGGATGTTTTACTGACTGGGGAGACGTGCCTCGGACTCGGATCGGGGTCGAATGGAAAGGTCAGTCCACCCTGGCAGTGAGGACAGAAATACGAGATGAGCTCGCAGAGAAGTTCGGGTGGGAGCTTCTCGAGCCTCGACTCCATATTGAGGGTAATTGGCTTGACTGTATCGTCTGTATCTTCTGTATCTTCCCCATCTCATATTTATCTTGCTATCAAAGGCACCTAACACTAGGCAACATCCTGTTTCTCCCTGATCGGCGCTCGCGTTGACATAGCAACTAAGGAACCCATACTAGACTATGATACTCGACGACTTCTCCGCCGATCAATATTCGCCCGATGAGCGATTCTCGACGTGTTTTGTCGTGGCCAGTTTCTTGTCGCTTGATCCGTCATTCTCTGATCCCCTGAGGCGCTGCGCAATAACGTTGGTCATGTAGGGCGAAAGCTACAGTAGACACAAATCAGCACGGCTATACCCTTTTGTAGTTTCTAGGAGGTTGCTGTGGACTTACGTCTTTTGTCCCCAGCGCACACACAAGAGATAGGGCCCCAAATGCAATCGAGCTGAGCCAGATGTATTTAAAGGAAGCGCGACTGGCCTCCCTCATGGCATCTTTGGAAAGGCGTAGAATCTCAGGAGTAAGACCGTCGGCCGGGCCACCCTGCAACGCTGCAAGCAACTTGGGCACCAGCGAGGCATCCAATCCCGCTCCCGTCGCTGCTTCCGCTACGTACTGTGGCACAAGGCCCTGAGACTTCGTTTGGAAAATCGCAGTGTAGATGGCGGTCCCGGTTGACCCTCCGATGGCACGCACCAAGCCCAGAACTCCGGTCGCAAACCCGATCCATTCATCATCGGTTGCTAGCTGGATCAAGAGGATGGTGGTCAGTTCGATCATCCCGATACCTGACTCGCAAATTACATTAGCCATGCCCGAAAACTTCTGGTACCATGTTATTATGGCTCCAGGGGATGCAGATACTGACCAACACCGGCGAGACTTGCGAATGTAAGGGCCATCCCTCGTTGATGAATTCCCGGAACGCACATCAACGGGATGAAGATGAAGGGGAAGAGGACTCCGACGGTCAACATGGGCCGTGTCCCGATACGTGGGCCCAGGATGGGGAGCAGGAAGGAACCCATCAGTCCCCCCGCGTTGGTGGCGGCATTAAATGGCATCGTGTAGATCCCAACTTCAACGGCGTCTGCTTCGTAGACCTCTTCCAGATAGACGGGGAACCAAGCCTGCAACGAGTAGAACAACATACCCGCAACACATGCAATGACCAGTATAGCAGTGAAGGTACGAACTCGCCGGAAAAGGAAGGGATGGAGAAGAGGTTTGGGTGCGACAAACCCTTCGTACCATGCGAGAGCCAGCAATCCGATGCCGCCGCTAACAAATGGTCCAATGAAATGGCCATTCATCTCTCCATAGCGGGGGATATTGATGATTCCGACTAGGAACAGTGTCGGTGCAACCTGATCCAAGTTAGACAATAGTCTAAGACCATGCATTTCATTGACTCACGATGACCCCGACCAGCCCGATCCAGTCAAACTCTTTCCAACTCTTGTATGCCTGACCACGGGATACGGCCAGCGGTGTTTCGGGGAAGTAGGTGAGCGCGATCGCTATAGCGGCAGTTCCATCGACAGCCAGGGTCAGCCAGAAGATGGATCGCCAGGACGGCGCCGTATCCACCGTCATCCGGCGTCCCAGATACGAGCCAGCGACCACCCAGAAGGTGGCTCCGACGTTGGCCACGCCTGCCAGGTAGCCACGGTGTTTTCGTGACACCAGCTCACAAATCGCCGACAGTGCGTTGATCCCCCAGCCCGGTTCAACCCGAGGACCCCGAAGGCCACAATGACTGCAGAATATCGAAAATGACTCAGTCAGCAATTCATCACAGTGGGAGGACGGCAAGGGGTTGGGTCTGCCACAAACTTGTCGGAACATTCTGTGCAACACCGCCAATGAGGCCGGCGAGCATCCCTACCACCCCGGTGCCAATGCAGAACCAGCGGCGCCCCATCACGTCACTCAGGGTCCCAGCCACCAGGATACCGGTCCCGTAAGCGACGGTCCAGGCCGGCGCGATCCATGAAGCCGCAGGGTGTGGCCCTAGATCTGCATTCATGATCCCGGTCAAAGACACTAGGCACATGTAGCACCCGAGCGACATGGAGTAGAGAAAGATGATGGATCCCACAGCAGCGAACCATGCTAGGGAACGCTTTGGAGACTTTCTCTCTACATCTGGGGGAGAACCTGTGTCCATTGCGTTTTGGTTGTGATCCACGGCTTTCCCCAGTTTGTTTCCCTTTATCCCAGTCGCTGGAGCGAGATGATCGATGGATTTCGACCACAACGCGTAGCAGAGCCTGCTTTTATACCGTGCAGGGGGAAGGGGGCACGCATTCCTTCGTGTCAACTCCTAGAATTGCCAAGCCGCAGCAGGAATCACGGAATTGAAAGATTTGACGCGATTGGGATACTCATATCTTTTGATCCCCGTATCTTGTTGATTCGGATCCTCAGGGTTAGCGTTACCCCACGGCCCAAGCCCCAGATTTCGTGGGGGAGTGGAGAGAAGGTAGCTAGTAGAACACGAGGAGATATTGCCATCGTTCATAATTCCGTCTTGGCCGCTTGGTCTCCAACGGTGGCTTTTTGTGTTGACAGGTGAGGATTATGGGATGGGTATTCACGTTTCCCCAGCAGACGAGATCATTTCTGACGGCAACATTGCACCTAATTAACAAATTTATAATACGTGGAATGGAGATGCTTTGGCGAACACGTCCTTGATTTACCGGAATTATCCTGCCCCTTTCAATGTGCAGTGGAGAATAATATTCCGCCACTGAATCAGCGTATATCCGCCGACCGGCTTTATATGAAGCGCGGGGGTGCCACGGAGCACTCGAATCAAAAATACTACCATCTAATATAATTAAGTGGCATCAAAATACATACCCTACAGCGACCATGGCCACTCAAATAACTAGTGGCTCTATGCGCGCTGCCGTTTTCGAAAAGGTGAACCCAAACAGACCCGTAAAGGGCAGGCATTATGAACACCCCCAAGCTGATGCGGGACGTAGACGGGCAGCATGAGCATCCAGCGAATTCCAATTCCGGAGATCCAACCGGGAGAAATATTGGTCAAATTGGCCGGCGCATCTCTCTGTGGCTCAGATCTCGTTCCCTACCTGGGTTACCTGGGGCCCAATACCGAGGGTTTGGCCGCGGGACACGAGGGCGTGGGTATCGTGGTCAAAGGTATGAGTTAACCACCCTTTTTCCGTGTACGAGGGCTGTGGCTGAGGAAAAATTCGCTTTTTGAAGCTGGATCAATGGTCGAGGCATTCAAAGTTGGTGATCGTGTTGGGTTTCTAAATGTTCTAAGGAACTGTCAAAACTGCAAACCGTGTAAAGGTATTCCAATCCCTTAAGACAAGGAGAGAGGTGCCTTACTACCACTTGTCTGACATACAGAGTACAGCCAGTGAAGGACAGTACTGCGAGAGCGGGAAACTAAATCAGGGTTTCGACACGCATGGATTCTTGGCCGAGTACGCCGTTGTCAGCCCTCAATTTGCCGTTGCCATACCAGAGGGCTTGCCGCTAAAGAGGTATGTGTTGAGTGATGGATCACTCTTTCTCTCCCCTGTCTCACTCCTCTGGCTTACTCTGGCCTATGATAGAATGTCCCCCCTGTTCTGTGCAGGCATTACGGCATTCCGCGCCGTCAAGCTGCTGGATCTCCCAGGCCGAGGAGTCATTGGTATCTTTGGACTCGGGGGAGTTGGCCGTCTGGTTTTGCAGTTTGCCCAAGCAGTAGGGTTCCGGACGGTGGGATTTGATGTTTCTGCCACTGCCCGTGAGGAAGCATTGCAGTCAGGAGCGGAGGCTGTTGCAAACAGCGCGGATGAAGATGAGATGGCGGCGGTTGTTGAGCGGGTGTCGAAGGGACAGCAGTTGGACGGCGCTATTGTTGCTTCCGGTGCCCCTCCTGCCTATCAAGCAGCGGTTAATTACACTGGATTTGGAGGGTAAGTCCGCGTCAACCCGATCTGCTGTAATGCTACAAGTCTCTTAACTTGCATAGGACCGTGGTTACTGTCGGCGTACCCAGAGAGTCGGTTGCTCTCCCGATTATCGATTTCGTTAAAAAGCGCCTTCGTCTCCAAGGAACCCAGACTGGTAATCCGAAGGATTTGGAAGAAATGATGGCTCTCGTGTGCAAAAATAAAATCATTCCGGATGTCGAACTCCAACCGTTAGATGATGTGCCGGGTCTGATGGAGGCACTCTCGAAGGGCCAGTTGGCGAAAAAAGTGGGCACTTCCTTCTAGATTTTGTATATTGAACACCATACGACTGGTCATGAATTAACTCGCTATCCAAGAAGTCGTGTAAAATGTATTTGAGGGCCATCTGACGCAGTCTTAAGATTGCATGGATTACAGGGGCCTGTCGCGCGTTCCACGTGTAAGTATCCTAGTTTGCTACTACTTGTGCATCACAGTCAACTACAAATAAATGCGACAACCACTACTGGGGTGACGCTTGCCTCCATATTCATGAAGGCTCCAGATCTGTTTGAAGGTTGAACGCGGGGAAACAACGTGCTGGAAGCCTCTCGAGTCGGCCGAATGCCAACAATGAGGCGATCGCTGGCGTCGCCGCCGGTCGATGCTGGCCGTACATCCGCATAGCAACGTTCATCGAGGCCAGTTAAGCTCAACAATGGGCCACGGCTAAGCTCAGTGCCGGGTCATCTCTCAGTCTCCAGAGGAATTATAGGCTTAGATCTTAGAACGGGGTCATCGCTGACGATACATATCTTCGCCCTGCTAGACAACGAGCGCGGGTCGTCCCCTTCCCGCTGCCTTCCCTGATATCATATAAAGTCGTGCGACCTCCATCGGCTGGAACCAGATAACTGTCTGGCCGCTGATTTATCTACGCTCAATTTTGGGTTCCCTCCACTATTTTCACCATGTCCAAGCCAAACTCGGGATCGCTTGCGGGGAGTTGTGTAATCATTACTGGCGCGTCTAGGGGCATAGGTGCCGCCATCGCCCTCAAATTTGCCGAAAGAGGATGCAGTCATATTGATGTCGCATATGCGCACAGTAAAGGGTCAGTCGAGGAGGTGAAGAAATTGTTTTAGGAGGTGAACCCATCTATCATGGTTGCTGCCATCCAAGCCGATATCCGGTCACCAATTTGCGGGCAATATATCTTTGCGGCTGCCTTGACACAGCTGGGGGTTTCCAATATTGATATCATCGTGGACAACACAGCTCTCGCGGATCGAATGTACACTCAGCCGGTTGCCGATCAAAGCAACGAAAAGTTTGCCGAGTTCATGACGGGGAACATATGGACACCAGTGCAGCTGACTCTTTCCCCCTTGAACCACATGCCCAAGGGAGGACGGGTGATCAATATTTTATCAATGGGATCTGTCAGGGCTGCGGAGGACCCATATGTGATGTATGGCGCTTCGAAAGCCGCTCTCAATAGCATCACCCGCAGCTTCGCTCGGATGTACGCGGAAGAGAAGCTCGCCACTTTCAATAGTGTCCTGGTTGGGCCGGTGAGGACGGCTTCCCTTATCAGTACGTTTGAAGGCACCATGGAACGGGGTAACCAGCTGGCCAGGGCCGCTACAGCAGAAAAGCGATTGGGGGAGATGGATGATGTTGCAGATATCGCTGCCTTTATTGCTAGCCCTGAGTCTAGATGGATCAATGGTGAAGCACTTCCCGCCCATGGAGGCCTGGGTATCTAGAACGACTATTGCTGGATCGTACCTGTCTCACGGGCTACGTGTGTTTTTTTTTTTTTTTCTCCAGGATGTCTTCCTTTCCGAGGTTTTAAGTCAAGCTATAAAATAGAAGTCTGTTAGGACACCCTCTCCAGTATTTCCCACGTTCCACATGATATAAACCGTAATCAATCCTCCCAAAAAGTTGCTCTGGGAGACAATTGCCTCGCTAGATGTTGTCTCCGCCCCAGAACGTTCCCGGGCAGCCCAACCTGCCTGCCTACAGGTTCTTATGCTCGCCTCATCGGGGTTGTAGATCCCCCGCCAGTGACGGACGACATTGGGGTTGACTGAGAAAGGGCATGCTTTCAGTCGCTCGCATAGTAGAAACGTTACTCGCCTTATAAATACACCCGTACCAGCACTGAGCTCAGTGCGTCCTTCTCCCAAATATAAACATCCCAATATTGAGACAATGAAAGCAGCGATAGAATGCAAGGGCTTCACTGTAACCCCGCTTTAGGTTCTATCACTGCTACCTACAAACTAAGGGGGCTATTACTATTTTTTAGTTATTCCTGGTGCCCCGCGTCCTTAGCAAACGCAGTATATTCCGTGGTCCCCGGCTACATCTACAGCTCTTGGCCTACGATCGTTTGATCCGACTCGGTCAACAATCGCAGATGAATGGACTTGAACTCTGATGGTTTGCTATAAATGTCTATAACAGGATGACAGCGTGCAATAGCTACAACATCAAGACTCGGAGTTAATACGGAAATCCCCTCATCACCATGGCTGCTTTACCCAATTATATCGCTTTGTTTGCGGTCCAGCAAAACACCTCGGATATCGTCAAGCAGATAAACCTGTACGGAAACGTAGGATTTTGTGTTGACGGTTCGTGAACCCTTATCATATCCTCCAAAATAAGTTCTTGGACGAGAGGGAGTAGTGACGTTTCACAGAGGGAGCCGAGCTCGAGGAGGGATACGAACTCCCAGACGCCTGGTTCACTGCTCGTGGAGTCGAGAGAGGAGACCTGGCCACTGTGACCGCAATTCGGCTCCCAGCCGATCCCTACATGCACGTCTGGCTCTATAGCTGGAACAATCTGGATAGCAGGGCCCAGTGGCCGCCAAAGTTCAACCAGATCGGGTCCCGGGGTCTAACTCTCCTCTTCGACGATGTCGAGCAAGAACTTGCGCGCATCAAACGCGAGTTCCCGGATACTCGCGTCCTCCACGAGCCGATCGAGATCAAGCGGAAATGGGGCCTGACCAAGTCGGCTCTCGTCCATGACCCAGAGGGCAATTTTGTGGAGCTGATATCCATCGTCAACAACCCGCTCATCGCCGAGGCGAAGCCAGCGCTCCCACACCAGCGGAGCTTTTTACATTTCATGATGAACTGCTTGAGCTTCCCGCAAACGACAGCCTGGTACCAGGCATTTGGTACGTGTTGCTAAATGAAGGCTTTGCGTCAGGCTGAGCGAACGCTGACAGCACTAACCGGGGTAGGCATGGTTCATGACGCTGGTGTTGACTTCCGCCCCGGCGTGGAATTCCCCGCTGGTCGCGAATACTTTATGGGCCAGATGAAGGCGTTTACCCATGGCGAAAAGAACATGTGGAAAGACTGCCACTTTCTGCGGGGAACCCGGGATCCGAGCCATATGCATCTCGAGCTACTGGAGTACAATGACAATGGAAGTGAGTACTCCGTGCTACTAGATTGGTCAACGGCTCATTGTGTGTCAATCGCGAGGAGGCTAACCAAGTATCAGAGTTCTTGAAAGACCCTGGTCCCGGCTGTACATGGTTCCAGAAAGGTGAGTTTCATCGTCCCCTTTTTTTGAGCGGCATGTGTCTCATTCGTCGACAGGAATCGCGAGATACTGCATGAAAACACCTAGTTTCGAAGACGCCCAGCGAATGGCCCTGGAACGCGGCTATAAGATCTATATCGACGAGCAGCGAGGCTGTATGAACTGGGGAGACTCCCAATGGTTTTACTTTGCTGACGTTGATGGAAATATATTGACCTTGTACGTCTCTACCCGCAACGAACTCTCAGAATCTAGCTAACAGTGGATCGTCAGGGAGCAATGGCATCCGCACCGTTACTGGGGGGAGAGTACTTGAGCAGAATGCGTTCGGATCTAGGGCCATTATGTATACTGTGAACCATAAAAGAGGCACTCGAACCCGCCTGGGATAAATTGCCAGCTTTAGATATTGTTCTTCGTACTTGAATTGATTGGACTTCCCATATCCACAGCCAGAAACCCCTACTTGACTAAACGAAACTTGACATTACCGTCGATTTTGGTTATATAGCATAATTCAGGAATATAGATGGCACCGAGACACAAAATAAGCATCCCCCTCGTAGGTTGGTTTGCTAAAAGCTACAGGTATGGCTGGATGTGCCGATATGGCGGGCGGCAGACTACCATTATGCGAACATGCCCTGATATGGCCACCCAGTTGGATGTTGGCTAGCCCGTAGTAGAGAGTCCACGCGCGAGAGGCTTTACAAGGCGACGCTATCAGTGGTCGGAGTTTAGCAGTCCGGGAGCTTGACTGCCAGACACATCAGCATCTAGCTCAACCAGTAAGAAGCACAGCACCTCGGCGTTTCCGGATTTACTGTGTCGGACGAGAGAGATGGGGATAAGGATGCATCGCGGCTAAAAAAGACTGAGGTCAGCGGTGTTCCCACGTCGAATGGACGGCTGCAGAACAGTTGTCTCGGTCCTAAACCGCAGGAGTTACATAATTCCGCACCAGCATCTGGTTTTCGCACTTGAATATCTCTTTTTGCGGGTTGCAAATGCGATAGCCTGGTATAATATGCCTGGACCACGACTAACTAACTAGTCTTCTGTACTCTACACACAACTCCCTTTCGATACTCGCAATGGCAGCGTCTATTCCTGCGGAAATGCTCGCCTGCAGGGTGGTAGAGGTACGACTGCAATGGTTTCTGCTACTATAACACAGCCTATCGGGTTGCTTACATGAACCTTAGTACAATGCACCATACTCGATCCAGACAGTCCCAGTGGCGAAGGACCTTGGGGAGCACGATCTGCTCATCAAGGTGGCCGTCAGCTCTCTGTGCCACACCGACGAAATGGTCCGGTCCGGCATCTTTCGCACCAAACTCCCGTGCACCGGCTCCCACGAAGGAGCGGGTACGGTCGTGGCTCGTGGTGGTTCCTGGACTGACTTTGGCCTCGGGGACCGCATCCTGTGCCCGGTCGTGTCCAACCTCTGCGGAAAATGTGCGGACTGCACTGGCCCCGAGATCTTCCGCCAGTACTGCCGGAACAGCGGGGGTGCTCCCGGGATCACGCGCGATGGGATGTTCGCGGAGTATGTGGTCGTGGACAGCCGCACTGCAGCCAAGCTACCGGACTCTGTGAGTTTCGCCACTGCTGCACCACTCGCATGCGCTGGTTGCACCGCGTACAGGGCCGTCATCCAGGCGGGCCTGCAGCCGGGACAGTGGCTGGGGATCGTCGGGTCGGGGGGTGGTGTGGGACATGTCGCGATCAAGTTCGCAAAGGCCATGGGACTCCGGGTCATTGGCGTGGACGCCCGCGACGTGGGCCTGGACACGAGCAGGGCTGCCGGTGCAGACATTGTGCTCGATGCCCGTCAACCAGAGGCGGAAATCCTGGAGGCTGTCAGAAATGCTACCGACCAGCGGGGCGCGGAGGCGACTCTCAATGTGTCGGACGCCGAGAGTGCGGTGACGACCGCGTGTGTAGTGACTCGGAAGCATGGAACCGTGATCCAGATTGCCCAGGTGAACAAACCCAATCTCTTCTTCCAGTTTTCCGGCTCCATAATCAGTGATGCTGACAAGGCGACTACTACTACCAGCCCCGGGTGATCACTGTCCCCTTTCAGCAGGTGGTGTTCAACGACATCCATATCCAGGGATCGCTCATGTCCTCGCCCCAGGAGCTGCGCGACATGCTTGCGTTTGTTGCTCTTCACCAGATTACCGTCGATACAGTTCAGTTTCAGGGGCTACGTGAGGTTCCCGCACTCCTCGCCCTCGCTCAGAGCCATGAACTTGCCGGAAAGGCTATTGTTGTGATCGATCCTGAGCAGGTCAACGTGGGATAATTTTTTTTTCTATTTTTTTTTTGGTTTCCTTGCGTCTCTGCTTTTTCTGTGTTTGAGTTCCATAGTTAGCGGAGACTTGGCTCTCCGCTGAATCAGTGCTGTGCCGCTGATCTCATTGCTTCGGTGTTAATTGGCCACATAATTCGTCAGATCCTCCTGTGAAACTTAAACCGCCCAAGAGAAAATGGAAAGAATCTAGTGGGTCGTGCGAGTCCAGACCCGCCCGAAAAGACTGAGATCAGTGCTTGACAAGCAAGAACGCAGCCCGAGTCCGAGGGAGCGATCTCGGAGAGTCCTTCCAATGCTGTTCACTATCGTCCAGATCTTCAGAGACCGAAACAAGGTCATAAGGAAATTCATTATTATTGTTGTTGTTGAAATACTGAACAATATGAACTCTGAACATAACGTCACCATATAGGGCGCTGCATGCCTTTGTTATTTCCCCAGGTCGACATCTCGCGTTAACAATATATATCCCCGCAGACTCCGACAGTAAACACCCCTCGAGGGATCACGAGATGTTGCATGCGAAGAAATACTGATAGACGGATCTTTCTCTAAATTAAAGTGATATCCTATAGCGTCAGATGAGCTCATTTGGGGACCCGGGGTAGCCAGTGTGGGGGAATCGTTAGCCCGAGTCGTTCAGTACCTAATACTAGCCATTTATGCCATAGGTAGTGCGTCTTTATGCCGCGAGAACAATCTGAATACGGATCCCGGATACGGAAATCCGAGCATCCTGATCATAAACCATGGGCCACGAAACTGACCAATGAATGGACCCAGCAAAAGGAATCTAAAGGAGTGAACTGGAGGCCGAGAGGCACTGGGTGGTGAGCCACATTTCCCCGCATTTACCTTGACACCGGCACCTGCCAAAACCCATATCATTACCTAGGTAGGTACTAAGGTAGGAAGGGAAGAATGAGCAGACGGATCTTCGGAGTTAAGCTGCTGGCGATGGTTTTAACTGGCCTTTCCGTCTCGACCGACACAACACGTCCAGGACTCCCGTGGACTCTGCGCATTTCCTTTTTCAGAATATCGATTGACTCTCTCCTGCCCTCCTTGTTTTGAAAATAGAGTAGTGGGAATCTCTCCTGGTAGATTCAGAAGAAATGTCATCAAACAGCACAGAGGCGTTGACTTCCTCCGAGAAGAAAAAGCTGCGAGACCGCCGGGCCCAAAAGACTCTCCGCGAAAAACGGGAACGATACCTCAAGTCACTGCAAGAAAAGGTAGCGATCTGTAAAGAGCAGCATGGCTCGCAACGAATGCAGGATGTGCTGCGGGGCATGCAGAAACTGCGCGAGGAAAATGAGAGGCTTCGAGCCCGTCAACGCCAATTACGGGACTTGGTTAATTCATGGGACCTATCCGGAGAACTGGGAGAGCTAGGAGAACTAGGCGGGGGAGGAGGAGGAGGAGGAGAAGAATGCCAGGACCTGATGCACTCTCCGTCGCTAACGCCGTCGGACTCCCTGGCGCCAGTGGTTGAATCAGATGTCCTCCATGAGGCGAACATCGACTTACAGCTGCCGTCGATCCACTCATTCGCAACACCAAATGCGACTCTGGGCCGCTCTGCCACAAGGAGAGTCCCGACCATTTCAGCAGAGGAAGCAGCACATCCAGACATCCCCTCCTGCCTACTAGATCCGGCTCTATCTGACCCCATACGGCGGCCACTGATCACCCCACCATCCACCGAGACATCTCCGATGATTTCGACGCGGGGGGCTACAACTTCGTGCGACTTGGCCCTAGCGACAACTTCCTACCTCTTATCGCCGCCGCAACCAGCGTTATCACCAGGGGCCCTCCCCATCGGGCCGGAGTGGGGAGTGGTTCCGGCAGAAGACCAGAGTCAAGACTGTCGACTGCGAGGGGCGGCGTGCTACTGGCTCAAGCACCCAGAACTGGTGGTTGCATGTCCCCCGGAGCCCTCCGCTCTAGACCTACTGCATGGCAGTGCGGACAACTTCCTCGCAAATGCCATCTATCTCTCCCTCCGCGCGTGGCGGTGCCAGGACCCCGAGCGCCTCGCAATCGGCTGGGTCGTCTACGTCTACGCGAAGTGGCGCGTGTCGCCGAGCCCGGAGAGCTTTGCCCGACTGCCCAGTTTCCTGTCGGTGGTGAAGGGCCAGGTTCGTCGGCCGCACACGAGCTGCTTGGACCATATTGTTTGGCCGCAGATGCGGGTGAATATGATCGAGCGGCTGACGAGTGATCGGATCCCAGACGTGGTTGGGATCTTATCATGCTGCATCAAAGTGCGATGGACGTGGGGGAGTGAGATTCTGGAGCGGGATCCGCAGAACCAGTTGATCGTGCGGCGGAGCTTCTACGATACATTCATGGGAGAGGATGGGTGGGGGTTGACGGCGGATTTTATAGAGCGGTTCCCAGAGTTGGTGGAGGGCATGGATATTGCATCATTAGTGTACGACATCCTGTAATTCACTTCAATCCTCGATTGTTTCTACTTCGGAGGCTCCCCTCCTGACCCGTCTCCCCGCGCCCGCCAATACCACCTTGTACTTGACCACATTGCTACTAAAGAGATAAGAATCGTTCCGGTAGTGGAACATGAACTGCCCGAATATACTCAGCGAATCCCTTACCCAGAGAATCCAACCGCGCCGTGCTGCTCACCCCACGGCCAAGAAGGCCGTAGACTACGAAATGCACAGCGTATATATTGGGGAACTCCACGCGCTCGATGAAGAACCAATCCTGCCAGTCATCGCCGATCAGTAGCTGCATTTGATCGCGTGTCATGAATGCCCGGAGCCACCCCCATTCTTCCGCAGTATGCACAAACAGCCCGATGTTGACGTTCGCCCCTTTATCTCCGGACCGGGCCAGGACCAGATCCCCCAGAGGTCGCATCACGGTTGGTCCGAAGTCCTGGAGCTCGCGAGGATCGGAGGTTTCATAGGTGTTGCGTGGACCCAGGGGCTCCGTTTGTTTCGGAGGGCCCACGGCGATGCGGTGGGGGGTTGGTCCCAAAATCTCGACGCCTTCATCCAGATAGCTCTGTGGGAGCGTCACTGGGTAGTAGGCCAAGAACGGGGCCGGGACCAATGTCCGCTTATCAAGCGAGCCGTGCATCCCTGGTTTCTGGTCAGATTCCACGCCCCGTCTGCTTACTCGGTTGTTGCAGCACTTACCTGGAAAATGGGCCATTGCATCGTATCGATAGGCCTCTCCCAGCTGCCGGATCAGCTTCTTGTCCCGTGCCTGAGCAAACAGACGGAAGTAGGTCGTCGATGATAGCTGAGTGCGCGGGTTCGCTTGTGGTATCCCGACCCGTTGAAACTCCAGAACGGAGAATTGGTCCAGCACCCCCCACTGCTGCAGCCGATGTTTGATCTGAGCTTCCTGCAGCTCCCATTTCCGGTCGGTCGCGTACCCGCACGCATTGATGGTCATTTCGCATTGATACCCGCCGCGATAGAAGACCGCAAGCTTCGTCGTCGGTGGGGGTGGGTTGCCTTTGGCCCCGGAAACGCGGACCCGATTATTCGAGAGATCAACGACCGAGATGTCAGAAATGTCTGCCTTGACGTCGCTATTGAGATAGATATCGCCCTGAAGCTCGTAGACAAGTTGACAGCGTACAGTGTCTGCTGTGATGATTCCGTTCAAGCCTTCTGCCTTGGTGATAACGGTTTCTCCTTTGTAATCGATTTCTGCAATGGGGAGACCAAGATCGAGCAGATCCTCGATCTTATAGTGGTCGAAGCCGGCAAAATTAGCCCCCGATCCGTAGGTCGAACATTCGATCAAATGACCCGCGATGAGGGAGCCGGCGAGGGCATCGAAATCAGAGGCATCCCAGCCGTGCCACCATGCTGCTGCGGCAATCACGGGCGATGCATCCGCAACGCGGCCACAAATGATGACATCCGCACCCGCCTCCAAACCCTGACGGATGGCGCGATAGCCCAGGTAAGCGTTGGCACTGAGGACGGGCATTGTGTCGCGGTTGCGGAGAAAGGAGTCGGTGTCGTCCTTGTACTGAATTGCCTCGTTTTCACCGTCCAGGTGTTTTAGGTCGCCGTTTTCCAATTCATGCAGAATCTTGTCGATCTGCGGCATGACGTCGTCCCCGTCGACCCAAGCCACCTTAGTATTCAATCCCCTGTCTTGTGCCTGCACGGAGTGTTATTATGGCCACACGTAAGTACGTTGGGTGGAAGAAACGATGGCGGCGGGACGGATCCGGATTACCATTTGGAGCGTTTTCAGCGCCAGGCCTTTGGGGTTCAGGCCTCCTCCGTTGATGATGATCTTGATGCCCTTTTGCTGGGCGATCTCAAGGGTCATGCTCAAGCCTTCCTCGGCCGTAGGAATCCATCCGGGATGGTTACACTCTGCCACCTGCACGGCGGTGGTCGCGAGGTTGACCTCTGCCCATGGACGGCCTTGACATCAGTATAAACCTCGATCATGGGTGGGACGGAACCGCAAAGGGGGAGGGCAAGGAGTCCATACCCGCCAGATAATCGCCCGTGATGACATCCACGTTCCCATGGTAGGCCTGGTTGTACATGTGTTGTCCCGGATCGCCTTGGTACAATAGTCAGATGCCTCATCGCTGGTAAGTATACAAGGGGGGGAGGAGTGGTTGGCAGGCATACTGGCAGCTCCGGAGCAACTCGCGACGCGGACGGGTCGTTTTCTTTCAGACATGATGTAAGCTTGTCATATATTTCCTTCCTACGTCAATTCTCAAGACGATTTAGAGCATTTTTCTCCCTGCATGGACAATTGGTGGGCGGAGGTTTCTTAAATAGACGATGCAGAACCAGGCGGGTTGGTTGGGTGTTGGTAATCTTACTTGATGTTACCAAATAAGATACGCAGTGTTAGTATATAATACGGAGTGGATGTATATGGTACTGACACCTGCATATAGTACCAACTTCGCTGTTGATTACCGGCAGGGCACATACTATCTATGGGTATATAGTACTGACTTATTGTATATATTCCAGGGTGCGTGTATGGTATTGAATCACATTACCCGTCCCTGTATATAATACTGACCCTGTGTATAGGATACCGAGTTGAGCGTCCTTGGGGGAAGAACTTGCAGTACTCGTCATCCACGGGCGTTGAGGATTCCGTCGACCCAGCCTGATCAGCGCTGATGTAATTAATTCATCTCCATGAGCGGAATTCTTTTCGGTCGAGAAGGATGGGCTGGTACTACTATTAATGAGGAGCACAAAAGTTATGCGTTCAAGTTTCTGGATTCGTTGGTAATAATAATACTAATCCGCTTATCCAGATACCCTACAATACGGTAGCAGTTACACACAGGGAACCATGACAACATCCATCACTCCTTCACTATCTCCGTCTCCAGATCCTCTGGCCAGTGAGGGGCATCCGTTCCGTTTGGTCGCGTGCCCAAGTGATATCCGGGTTTAACCTGCTCCCCCGGGAAGCGTAGTACGGGTTTGAGGCATTTAAAATGCAGATTCATGGCTTTAGAAAAGCGCACCTGGAAGAACTCGGGTTGAAAGAGGGTCTCCCGGCTGTGTTGGTACAGTGATTTGAGCAAGGCAGGATACAGCGCAGGCATGTTGCCCCAATGCCGGAAGGAGAGGCGATTGTGGCGATTCCAGAGCTCCTCCCACACGTCGGGAGGATATACGCCGCCGCTAGCAGTAAGCCACTGCGAATAGTAGTTGAGTGCCGTCTGCACCCGGATAATATTAGCAAGTCTGCGCGTTCTAGGAGCCAGATTGGTAGAGAGAGTACACCTACATCTACGAAAAATGACCCGCCTTCTTTGCCCCGTCGGACGAGCGCATTCAGCACTCCACAAGCGCCAAGCAAGCCCGTGCTAAAAGGGCGATGGAGTCAGTGCTTGAATATCATATCATATACTGATAATATATAGAGGAATCCTCACCTGTAGTCCGAGTTGGGCAGGATTGGCGTAATGGCCTCATCGTGTCCGGTGGCTCGCCCGTACTCCAGCGATACGCCACAGCACTAGTAGTATGATATCGCTTTAGCCAGGATGCAATATGATGTTATATATAGAACTTCAAATAGAGGATATGGTTTCTTACCGCATCGCTGATTTGCTGCCATCCACAGCGGTCCTTCCACGGTCCATGCCACCCATACGTGTTCTCCCTCACATAGATCAGCCCAAAGGACCGGTCTTTGACCTGCTCCAGAACGGCCTCGCGACCGAAGCCGAATCTCTCCATGACTCCGGGGCGGAAGCCGTCGATAACTACGTCTGCGTCTCGGATTAGCCCCCACAGTGCCTGCTTGCCTGCCTCTGTCTTCAGATCAATAAACGTGCTCCATTTCCCCCAATTCATCTCCGCGTGTAGATTGACAAAATCCGGCAGTGAGGAAGCGGTGACTTTCATCACACTCGCCCCATACTCGGCCAGCTCGCGCCCAATCGTCGGCCCGGCAAGGACCCGCGAGAGATCGACCACCTTCAGCCCTGCCAGGGGTCGTTTGGGGGATGTGGGTGGCGACTGTTTCCACCATGTCGGGGCCTGTAGTGGGTTGGGCCGATGGGTTATCTCCCACAGGCCGGCTTTCGAATTGGCTCGACCGGTCTGCGTTTCACGATACTCCTCTACTCCAAATGCGATCGTCCCTGGCTGTCTGGACACGTCGTTGATCAAGTGGTCCAGCTCTTCTGCCGTGTACTTGGCTACTCGCGCCTGGATGTACTTGGTCGCCTCGTCTTTGTTATCGACCTCCTTATCAATTGGCAAACCCAACGCCTGCAGGGTAGGGCGAGCGTCAAGGCTTCCTGCCCGTTTAGAAGTTAGAAAACGTTTCACCACCAGAGGCCTCGGAGTGTCATTCTTACCATGGATATGGTAGAATCTACCATTCCGAGTCCGATAGATATTGGTCGTCGACGCGCGATACAGCGTAGATTGGGACTGGTCCGTGAAAGGCAGACGGAAATGTGCTGCCACGCGGCGAACAGAATTGTCTGCTTCTCCGACTGGCGTTCCGTGCTCGTCGACGACGTCCGTCAACAATGCTGATACGACAAACAGAGATGCGTGGTCACTTGAAAAGATAAGTAGGCATTACTAGTACATCCTCGTCGAAGATTCAATATTACGTACGTATCGATTTCAACCACCGCAGGCGCCACTCCATACTTTGCCTCCAATAGAGAATTGAGCCAAATGGCAGACAGACCCTTCAAGGAGGATATGCTCTCCGCAAACCTCCAGTTGATGGGGATGGACGGTAACACATTTCCGCTGTACTGTACCTTCTTCGCTAGTATCTCAGCATTCTCTGGGACATTGTGCTGCAACAGCGGGTTTTGGATGATGCCTTGGAGAAGGAGCTTGGCACTTTCCTGAGGAACCGAGTAAGACATGGTTTGGTATGCGGCTATCGCAAGTTAGGGCATATTTCTCTCAGACTATGTCAACTGTTATTTCTGGCTCCGAGGTACATATAGATCTCGGAGGTGGCGGTAAATTTGTGGTAAGGTAGGGGCGTTGATTCAGCGCTGATGTCTCCAGATGAAACGACCGTTTGAGATGACCTTTTCTCGAGACATCAGCTGGCAGACAGACGGAATTACAAAGGGGGGGTATGCTTCCGTCTTCTCGCATTACTGGTAGTATTCCGCTTGGACAGAGACGAGAATACCGTGGTGAGCTCCACTAATATCAATCAAAGGAGGTGATTTTGTAGACCACATCCGGGAACTGCACGGTATACTGCGTGACTCAGGTCACCAATCGCAGGTACGTTATCAACAACCGAAGGTAAATAGTAGGAATCATTTCTCTGTTTTTATTGCGCTGTATCATAAACTATGGTTTCCACATGTCCAGTTTCGACGTACTCACACCACACTCACTCTCCCAAAGGACCAGAACGCTTGATCAGTTGTGTTTCCACCCCTCGCTAGTATGAGAACCGCCGTCTTTGATCCATCATGCGATACTCCACGCATTATCGATCGGAATGATGGCGCCGTTGACGTGGCGGCTGATGTCCGATGAGAGGAAAAGAATCAGACGCGCGGGCTCTTCCGGCCCGTCGACAGCGCGGCTGGATACCCTAAGATGGGTCTGATGAACTGGCCTAGTATGGAACCTCAGTTTCCCAGTCTATAACGGAGGAAGGGAGGGGGGGCCTCTCACTTGTATCTTTCCAGTGCCTCCATGTCCAGGCGAGAGGGATCAAGGCGATCCTGGATGCTGGTTTTGAACCCTATTAAACCAGAGACTCATCAGTATTTTGAATTTGGAACCTCTTTGATGCGGAATGGATCATGTCATTACCTCCAGGACAGATGGCATTGCATCGGATTCCCTCGGTCTTAAAGTTCCAGGCCACACTCTTTGTAACTCCAATCTGCACAATCCATGGTTAACCGACAAAGGCACGGAGCACAAACCCCCAACAAAAGGCGAAAAAAAGGTAAACTAACAATAGCGTGTTTGCTAGTCGTGTAGGAAATCCCCGCGATTCCACCTCCCAGACCGGCTCGACTGGAAATATTGACAATAGCCCCCGATTTGTATTTGCGCATCCGGGGAATCACTGCCCGTGTCAGCCTCACGGGGACGGTAACATTGATGGTATTAACGCTCTCCCAATCGTCGTCAGTTACGGACTGCACGCCGGCCCAGTTATCCTTAATGCCGGCGATATTCAACAGGACGTCAATGCGATCGCCAAATGCCTCAGTGCAAGCTTGAACCACCCTTTCTGATGCCCCCGGTAGCGTTAAATTGATGCGAAAATAGCAAAAGTCTGGGTTGGGCGCAAATTCCTCCGGGCAGGATACTCTTCCAACTCCTAGCACCTTGGCTCCGTGGGCGAGAAACTCTTTCGTAGTCGCATAGCCAATCCCGGATGATGCGCCGGTAATGATTGCAACCTATAACTAGTAGGTGTTCCTGAGCCATCGTGATTTTGCTTGGGACCTGTACGAAGTGGACGGGATGTAGTACTGACCTTTCCGCGAATATCTTCCATTTTGTGTGGAGTGTAGAGTAGACGACACCTCCGTTGATTGATAATAGTGGAGCTCACACTGGAGCCGTGTAGGAAATACCCGCGATTTCATAATCCCCTGCGGGGGAGCACCTGCTTTTTATGTGTATATAGAGGGGGAGGAGTTGAGAGACAGGTCCCGTCCGAGTAACACTGATGTCAGTGGCCGGCTTATAATTAGAGGACTATAGGAATTCGGAATAAACTCGAGCTGTCGATACTGATTCAAAATGTTTACCATTATTCGTTCAATGACGCATTATAAAGTCAGCAAAGGGAAGGCATTATATAGGAAGCACACTTTACTTCCTGCAGTTTTGTCGCGACATTTGCTTTTGTTGTCCTTCAGTTATATGGCTATGGATGCCCCAGGCAGGCATTCCGATCCCGCCGTGATGCAAGGCTACTTTCGGACAAGACCAAAGACTATGCTTCTCATATTAACAGGAGTAAAATTAGGATGATATTATATTCCAAAGGTAACAACCTCATTGACCGGTTTGCTTCTCTCCCAGCTGGTTGCCGCGCTCCGGGCTCTCTGTAGATGCAGTGTTTGTGCGAACTTGGACCCGGTAAATAGCCAAAATCCTTCGTCCGGTATTCGCCTTGGTGCAGGTGAATAACACCTGTAACAGACACAGGGTCACAGTCGGCCGTAGCGAGATGACATCTTCTTTTGAGAAGAGCAGGCAGACCACCATGACGACCTCCACCGCTGTGGTTGCCTCGTAGCCAACGAATCCGAGAAAATACAGTCTGCGAAGTCGAATCCCACCGTCCGGATAAAACCGACGGAAGATGAAGATGACACGAGAGGCGATGCTCAAGAAGCCGGAGAACAACACTTGAGCAATTCAAAGACAGTCAGATAGTTCCATGGATGGGCTATGAGGATCTTATACGTGGTAAAAACTCACCCCACAAAAGACAAACTCTTGCCACAGCGCTAACCTCAGAGATTTGGTCCAAGTCGTTCACGGGGAGTCCAAGATACCTCTGAAGCGTTCCCTGAATAGTCAGCAGGGACCCGATATGATGCGCAATGCTCAAAACCCGCAGTGATTCATCATAAATCAAGTCGAAGATATTCAAGGCGGCCACCAAAGAGGCAGCGAAGAACGCGGCATCTCCCTGCGTAACAGAGCATCCCAAACCGCCAGTAGAACACAACGGCTCAGTCCATAAGCCGTCATTAAGGACCACTACTATGGTCGGGAATAATATGCTGAAGAGCGAAAAGAGCTTCACTACAACACCAACTTGATGGAGACGGAACTTCTGCTGCTTCTCTCGGCTCGAGAGGGAGTATTTAGTGCCGTATAGGTATGCGAGGGCGGCTGGCGTGAGGATAAATCTGTGGAGTAGGACGCAGGCAATGACGTGGATGCAAAGGAGAAGGCCGGAATGACTTGAGGTTCTGGTAAGGGATATACAGTCGCTGTAGAAGGGGTTGGTGGTGTAGTCGCTTCCGGGATGGAAGTGGGCGCGGCAGCCGGCGCTGTAAAGAGGCTCCATTGTTCTCAAATTGGGACTCGTTCCAATCAATGGTGAACGGATCTCCATTGATCAAAGAGAACAGCATGCCTGTGTTCATGTATATCCGATAGCCATACTGAGGCCCCGGCGGACAGGCCTCCGACTGATGCAGGTTTGATCCTGCCACATTATGGTTTGCTAGCCTCATGTTGGAGTGGACGCTATCATGTTGCTTTTCTGCATCGGGTCGATTGGATTGCAACTTCTTTCCGCTTTCATGCTTCTGCCTGTGGTAGCTGATGTGATTTCTGGTCGAAGGGAAGCGTCTGGGGTGACCAACCTTATTGTGACGCGAGGGATGCCGAAGATGACCGACAGAGGAGGGTTTGGATATTTCGATCGACTATGCGGGTGTCCTCCTCTTCCTAGCGGGCATCGTACCATTCCTAGTCCCCATTACTTGGGGGGTAACCATGTACGACTGGGGGTCCTGGAGAACCTTGACCCCGTTATGTATCGGGCTGGTCTGTCTCGGACTCCTCATCCTCTGGGAACGTAAAGTGTCAGCGACATCCAAAACCCCTTTCATTCCAGTCACTATCTTCCGGTCCCCCACAACCGCCGTGAACATCTTTGGTACCATATCCCAGGGCCTCATCATGTGGTGTGGACTCTACTACCTTTCCATATTCTTCCAAGCCGTGAAACGCTATACACCAATTTTATCAGGAACGGCCCTTTTCCCCCTTACCTTCACCGTGATCCCTAGCGCCCTAACCACAGGGATCCTCATCACCAAAACGGGGCGATACCGGTGGGCCGTATGGTCTGGCTGGGGAGTTACAACGCTCGGAGTTGGCCTCTTCTGCTTAATCGACATTGATACCCCGAACGTTGCCTGGGTGTTGGTGATGTTAGCCGCGGGCGTCGGACTCGGTATGCTGTTCTCATCGCTCTCGTTTGCAGTCCAGGCGTCGCCCAGCATCACAATCTTGCGGCTGTTGCGACGGTATTCAGCCCTTCTCGGGGCTTGGGGCAAGCTCTGGGTGTCGGTATTGGAGGTGCGACTTTTCAGAACCAGTTGCGGGCAGAATTGCGGGTCCACCGATCACTGAGTACTCTCGCAACTAGGCAGAGTGATGATGTTGTGGCTCTAGTCTAGGTAATGAAGTTTCTTCCTGATCCTGGTGAGAAGCAAGATTTGAAAGACGCGTTTGTGGATAGTTTACGAGTTACATGGGCGTTTTGGTGTGCGTTCAGTGGGCTGGCTGGGCTTTTGAGCCTGTGGACACGGAAGTTCGAGCTTGGAAATAAGTTGGAGACAAGGCAAGCGCTATTGAAGGCCACCGATGTTAACCGTGAGAAGGTCTAACAGAACTGGTTTGAACCGTCCCTTAACGATATTTTCCGGAAAGGTTTTAGTAGCACCCGATTATGCCATGATAGGCGAAGGTAGACACGGTGCCAATATAACATTACACAAAGTCAGCAGAAGCCGGGGCCATCAACCTCGAAGTCAGGCTTGCACTCCTAGGATTAAACTTAGGCTATTCAGAGAAATCACAAATAACTAGCTACTAGGTGAGCAGACAGTACAAAACACGCATGTATTCGCTGCTAAGCATCTGCCTGGGGCCAACCACACGCCCAATAAGGTACCTCAACATCGTCTCCGCATCTATGCCATGAATTCAATGATGTTTAGCTAATCTTTTACTTATCAATTGAACATGCCACCTTTCTCTCTCCCTTAGTCATCAAGTACATTCCATGCCTTTTGCCGCCTCCTCAGACCCTCGGAGGCCTTTGACTTGGCAATCTGTAGTAGCATTAATGTTAATTGAGTGTGAATATCAAAGGCTCGACCGGGAACAGCTTGGGAGACGCTCTCAATTTGGTTGTAGCCCGCCTCAAGCAGCATCCCATGGATGGCTACCCCTTCGTGCGTGCTATTCTGAATGATGACAGTTGAAATAGTCCGAGCCGCGAACAAGAGGTAGTCAGAGATCATTCTTGGCAGGTTAGTATGGAGAATGCAAGGAGAGGTCTATCAGATAGAGGCTCACACGGGTGAGCGGATCTGCGGGTACTGGGCCATTCCCAGCAACTGAATTGAGTCTCATGTGGCGTCAACACAGGCTTCCGCAGTGACCTGTGATATCAGCGCCTCTGCTGCGAGTGCCACATCCTCCCAGAGAAGCCTCTGGTTGATGAGGATCAAAGCGTAGCAGTAAGGCACACGCTGAAGCGATGCGAGAACGTCCTGCTTAGTTGATGACCAGTCCGCTTGCGGGAACGCACTTTTCCTTTTTTAGCACTCCAGATCCCTATTCAATTGCTTCACCCTTGGCTCTATTTCGGGCCCGGAATGCTTTGCGGCTCTTGCCGAGTAGAGGTCCCGGAAGAATTTACCTCGGATGCGAGCCTGCTCGCACACAGGCTGGAAATACAGCATCTCCTGGGGCATAGTATTCCTCTCGAGGTGGCTCCCTGGTAGCGGGACCCCAATGTCATCATATCTCTGTGTTGATGAAGTCCCAGAGGAAAGAGCAACGCTGTTCAAGGTCACTAAATGTCCTCTATGATGGCATTCCGCATTCTATCATACTCATCACCTTTGATCCAATACGCATGCAACCCAGAAGACCCGCTCCTGAGACCGCTTTACTTCCACTGGCATACCAGGCGATGTATTGCCGCCATGGATCCCTAGACTGTGACACTGTCGGAGTGCAATGGCCACTAGAAGCCCGCTAGCATGAGGGTCGGGGTGTATTGGGGAATAAATTGCCTGGAGAGCCATCTTTCTCAGCGGAGGTTCCGTTTCATTCGGAATAGGGGGGGATATACCATCGTGAGCAGGCCTTGAATACTGGACAAGTCCACCGAAGCCATGATTAGCTGGATTGTTGTACGCTCCGCATTTTGGAAATACTCATGGGCCAGGCTTGGCCGCTCAACCGAGGCGAGGGCAAGCATGACATTCAGGCTGGCCCAGAATCCACCGTCACCACAAAGCTCCTGTGAGTATTGGCGTCGCACTACGGAGAGGAAGTCTTCTTCGTCGAAAATTGGGAGCAGGCGATTGACCGTCATCAGGTATCGCTTTACCATGGCAAGAACCTGCTTCCGTGGAGGTAGCGGCCTCACGGCTGGCTGTGGCGCCCAGACATCTCGCAACACACCTGCCGTCTCGTCAAAGCAACTATACTTGCCAAATACTGGAACCGAGCCGCGCCGTTTATCGAGCGACCTGGCCTCCTTGGATTCCTGAATCGTCCATCGAATTCCCGTCCCGGTGAAAATAGGGGGGAGGGTATAGCTAGGAGCACAACAGCCGCCTTTCTCCAACGCCATCATATGTTACCAGATATAGCAGACTCTGCGAAAGCCAAGGAAAGGGATGAGGCACATCTTTACGCATTCTTACTCTAGATTTACTTTCACGATTCGTTCGTAAGTGGCGTTCGGCGGTGGGAGTTACTCATGATCTACCGCTGACACAGCAATGTCGGGGGACGGAATTCAGAACGGGCAGCCCCTGCGGTCAGGTCCCAGAAGTGGTTGGTTGGTCTATTCCTTTACTCCTAGTTTATCTTTATATAGTAATTTAAGGTAAACTAGTATCTTTACTGCAATGCTCCCCTCCTCCAGACGACTCGGTGCCAAGTTACCCCATGGGGTTGGCCTCAAGACCGATAACGGTGGGTTAGCCAGATACCGGCCAACTGCCGAGCAATTCCGGCCCCTCTCCATCCTTTTGCCCGGTGGCTGGCCCTAAATACATCTAAGAGGGAAATAGCTGGCGGCGGAATCTGGATATCTTGGCTGGGTTATTCAACTATACGAAGGAAGGCCATTTAGAACACCGGCCTTTGAAAATTTGGATGGCCTGGCAGCAGGGCTTCTCAACAACAGTCCGGGCCGCTGTCTTTCTCTCTCTATCCAGAACCTGCCCTTGGACATAGTGGGCCACCAGGTCATGGTCTCCGAAGATCAAGGCAACCTCCTCTAGTGACTTGTTAAGGGTGTTAGGGTAAGTGAAGAGCATGACAACGGCAGATGCCACGCAGCAGCATACACATACTAGGTAGTATTTCCATCCGATATCGTCTAATGCGATAGGGGACACCTGCGTCCACATGATGTTGATCAAGGCATAGCTCCCGATACAAAGGGTTGCGCCTTTGCTGCGGAGGTGGGTAGGGAAGATTTCGTTGGCCTGTTCACGATCTTAGGATACCAGTAAACCCACACAGAGATAGTTTGGAGACAAAGCCACTCACGTAATAGTACCCAGGCCCCTCCAGGAAGATGCCATACACAAAGATATAGATATAGAGAAAGGCAACACCAGCCGCAAGACCGCTCTGGTTTGTCGTGCCCGGAAATCGAGCGGCCATCGCCGCCTCGCAGGCCAAGGGGATACCGACGGCAATCATCCCGCTGGCCAAAAGAACGTTCCGGGGGAGACGGTCAACAACAAGGAAGGAAATGAATACCGAAGCAAGACCAACGAGCACAATTCCTCCCTGGAATAAGAGCGTTTGTGCTGGTGAATATCCCAGCTTGGCGAATAGAGTAGGTCCGTAATCTATAGTGCGCTAGCGGTGTTTATTTTCCTCACAGGTTTGTTAGGTCAGGACTGATGAAACATATTGGACACCGTGAGCGTGCCGGAACTGTATATGAACGTGAGCAATGAACAGGCAATGAGCGCTCGCTTCCGGTACGAGGGACGCTGCAGCAACATCGCCCAGGAGCTGTCAAGTGTGCTGTCCACCGCCAGCTGGTTCTTCATTTCTAGAAACTCCTGTTCCGCATCCAGAGAATCAGGGGGAAGCCGTCGAAGAACACGTAATGCGGCGTCTTCTCTTCTGCGTCTGAGAAGCCAGCGTGGGTTTTCCGGCAATCGAAGGGATCCAATGAGGAGGACCGTATGCAGTGGCGGGAGACAGTCAAAAGCTAGAGGCGCTCTCCATTGCTGGCCGGAGCCCTGCTTGTAGTAATAAAATCCAACGCCAACGTAGCTAGCAATTAAGTAGCCCATGGTGGTCATCATGCCATGGGTATTGGCCAGTTTCCCATGGTGGACCGGCGGTGTTACCTCAATCACCGACAGAGGGACTGCAGCGAGCAGCATAAGACAACTGGACCGATCGTCAGCCTCTCTAGGCTCGGATGATAATAAGGAACTGGTAGCAAACCAACCTCCAGCCGGTAAAAAGTCTGAATACAATGAACATCTCTACCCCAACTGAACCTGCGACCAGAGCCGCAGAAACGGTCATCAAGACCCAGGCAAGCACAACGGCAGATCGACGACCGGCATCGTCGGCAAAGCACGCGTTAAACACGGTACCAAAGACGCCTCCAACGTAGAAGAGCGAGTTCGTGACCCGATGATCGATGCCTCATGCTTGTTGTCCACGAAGTCCATGTACTCGTAGAACGAAGGCTGTCCTGGGAGGTGATTCCTCGTTAGCAATCGAGACAGTGCCTCTAACTAATGACAGGCCCTACCTAGAGTGGTGGCAATGATCGCACTGGCATACCCGAATGAGACACTGCCACAGCATATTGACAGCACATAACGAGTAAGACGATGGGGAAATCACCCTTTTCCAATCGCGTTTGCAGCCATCTCACTCTGCTCGAATAGATTCGTCGTGTACCCAGCAGCCCGTCAGGGCCTACAGGGACAGGAGAAAAGACTGAACCTATAACTGACGTTTAACATGAGCCTCTCGGTGATTCGGAGCAGAATTCCGGCCATCCACCACCCAGACTTCCGTATAGAATAGGTGAAGATAAATCGAGGTCTACCAGACTTGGTTCTTTCAACTGCTACCACTTGTAACTAACCCTAGGGGTTGTTAATTCGTTTCCGGTGTATACGAGGTTTGGTGATAACCCCTAGACATAGGCACCGTCAATATTTAGCCCAGGATTGAGTCCCTCTTTCATTTTCTTTTGAAAGCTTACTCCAGAGTAGTGTCCTTCTTGCCGCCAGAAATGCATATCTGTCTGTATGTCCTTCATGTCAGTCATGCTTGCTCTCCATTATGAGTTCCCATTATCTACCAGAGCTCCCAGTGAGAGGCTCCCTCCGGGATGCCAAAGCTGCTAAGCATCACCATCCTCAGCTTCGTCGGAGGTCTAGTATCTCCTAATTCCGGAACTTGGTCTGCATTCCGCCGGAATTGTTGCCGCAGCCCTGATTGGCTCCCGGAAAGCTCTAACTTCCCTTCTACATTTCCCCGCATCGAGTATGCAACTATGCCTCCTCTATCTAATCCATATGAGGATGCATACTGTACATACCTTAATGTGCAGACGGCCGGTATGCAGCGGTTACCTATAAAGGGGATGCAGGTGCCGAGCAAGCTGCCGTATTTACAGCCGAGGTCAGGGGTTTCGCTCATGTTGCTCCGTTTGACATATAAAACCTCACCCGGAAACAAATAACTCGAGATTTCACAAATTCTCTACTTTTACCGACGTACCATGGACGAACGTGCCCGATCAAGCCTTCGCTCACGATGTCGGAAAGCCCTTATCAATCTATGTTGGTGGAACCGGTGATAGTGGACCTTACCAAATATCTAGGGAAGCGGGACCATTCTGTTAGCGAGCAGTGGCATCGTCAAGGCCCACCGAGTCACCTCACTACAGACCCTACTGAGGGTACGCTGGTTGCCCCCCACTGCGAAGCCATCACCATGGAGTTAATTGGCTTTATGGAAGAATACTATTGGCGGGTCGACAATGGGACACAGGAAGAGCTGTGGAAAGCGATGTTTACTCCACATGCTATGTACAATAACAACGGCTTCAAGATGATCAATCACGGCTTTGCCGACGCAGCGAAGATGGACAGGATGTTCAAGTCGCCGTGGCTGAAACATCAAATGGATCGTGTTTGCATCACGCCGACTTGGAATGCTACCGGTGTCGATGACACAGGTCCAGTGCTCGTGCATGTCCTTGGATCTCATTGGAATGGCAAGAAGGAGACAACCGACAAAGCGAAACAATCGATGGAGGCTACATTCTGGCCCTTCTCTCAAACTTTTGAAATCGTCAAGTACAATGGGGAGTGGAAGATGAATCGCGTGCTTCTGATGATGCATGACAACTTACTTGGCCTCAAGAAGGCCATTCAGACTTAAATCCCATATGCGATAGTTTGCCCTTGGTGTGATGACCGAACGATATATCAAAGCTGGGAACTTTCTCCTACTCTTTCTTTTCCAAGTCAAGTTACAGGGAGGACCCCGTATTGTTGATGGGCGAAGAAATTTACAAATGAGGAGCGTCACCTTCACATTGCTGTTTGCACACATGCCATTCCAGTAGTATTCTTGCTCTTTGTATTGGTTTCCTAAAGTTCCAGAGAGAGACCTTCGCTCGGTGGCCTGACCTACAGCTTGGTCTGCTGCAGCCCACGTCGAGCTGCCTCCAAATGATTCTGATATCCCTGTGCCACCGCATTATAGTCGAACGAAACGAGAAGGAAGCCCATACCTTCCTCTGTCCGTTTCCTCGCGAGGCCTTCACTAGATCCCATACTGCCAATGGGCTTCCCAAGTTGTTGGCCAACATGGCAAATCCCTACCACTACGCTTGTAAATTCGGGCTCGTCGCCATCGCTGCCTCCAGGTAACCCATACGACAGCCGGAGGTCATACGGCCCTATGAATGCCCCGCTGACTCCGTCCACGCGCAGAATGGCGTCGACGTTTTCCACGGCCTCTCGTGACTCTAAAATGGGAATCACTGCGATTTCTCGCCTCTGCACTTTCGCATAATACTCGGCAAACGAGTGCGTGGAGGAGTCACCGAATGGAGCGTGGTATGGCCCAAAGCTTCGTTGGCCGCGAGGTGGATACAATGCGCGTTGGACAATGGTCCCCATCTCAGTGGCATTATGCACCATTGGGACAACAATCCCAGCTGCCCCGCTGTCCAGCGCCCATTTGATATACTCAGTGCCATGTGATGGGATTCGGACCAGGGGGAAACAGTGCCCGTCGGAAGCACCCTGCACCGCATGCATCCACCCTGTTACCTGGGCGGCGCTATACGGAGAATGTTCCATGTCAATCAGGACCCAGTCAAACCCTGCCCGGGCAGCCAGTTTGGCCACGGTCGGGTCGGAGAGTGCTAGTAGTGCGCCTAGTAGGGGCCTGTCGCTGCTTCGGATCGCTTCTGTAAATGACGTGGGTCGTGGTGAAGGAGTGTTGCCTTGGGCTTATTATCATTACCGTCGGTATACATACTGAGGGATAGTAGTCGAGGATAGTAGTACCAGCGTATACGGCTGAACAGAGCAAGGGCACAAAGGGAGGGCACCTATTCTTAACTTTCTTTCGCAGGAATTTCGCCGGAATGCGCGATCGATGTTGTAAAGAATACGGATTGCTTCGGAATATCCTGAAAACCATCATCAAGACTACAGGCACCAAATATTTTGTGCTAGACAAGAAGCATCATCCAGAGGCTAGGATTTAGAATTATTTCACAGCTTCACTACCTGTCTTCCGGGTGATCTCACATATCTCAACTCTCACAGAGGTACCCCGAGAAGTTTCCCTAGCTAGAGCTGCGCTGGCCCTTTGCATCCTCCGGGTTATTGAGTCCATAGGCGTCCTTACTCGAATCCATAACGCAAGTGCGGCGCATATCGCGTCGATACTTCCCCTCATACGCCCCAGGAGTTGCGCGATGCAAAACCGCGGTGTTGTCCCAGACTACCACGTCTCCATTACTCTGCCACTCGTGGCGAACCACGTACTTAGGCTGCGTGACATGCGCCATGAGCTCTCGAAGCAAATGCTGCCCTTCCTCGACGGGCATACCCTCGATATGATGCGCATACGACGTGACATACCGCATCGGCCGTCCGGAAGGCTCGTGGATTGGTACAAGCCGGTGTCGGGCCAGTGGCTCGTCGAGAACATTGCCGCCTTTGAACAGTGGCGAATCCGGGTTGGCCGTCTGGCGATTGTGTAGGAACGAATACACGGCCACCATGTTCTTAATGCGGTCCTTGGTCTCCTGGGGCAGATCGTCATAGGCTTTACGGGCGTCTGCGTACTCGGTCGCACCCCCTGTCCCGGTCAGGGGCAGCTCCACTGCTCGTAGCATAGAGACGTACGTGCGACGTGGGTTGAACGAGCCATCTGCGTGCCATAATGCGTTGCCGCGGATGGCTGTAATGCGTTTTTCGTTGCTGCCCGTCACAACCTCTCCGTTCTCGTCTAGGTTGCTGATGTCGAATATTTCATCGTACGGCAGCGGCCTCATGTGCGGGCCGCGCCACTTGCTTCTCTCGACCTCGCCGAATGGGCGGGAGAATTCGACATGGGCTTGGTCATCGGGTAGGTTGGCGCGAGGGATCACCACCACTCCATAGCGGTGCAGTGCATCACGGATCCGGTTGAAGTCCGAAGTTGAGAGCGGCTGGAACAGGTCGACTCTGGTACTTTCACAAACGTATTCCGATTGCACCGGGTGGACTTGTATGCCCGCTGCGTGAGCTATTGAGGACGCTGAGATTGTAGTCGTGGTGGACATGGTAGTGTCCTGCAAAAGAATCGTGATCAGTGGTGACATTAATACTACCAAGCAGGCGGCATAGGGAGAGTCTTACCACGACGCCCCGGGGACCATAAAGGGTCCAGTTTATCTCTGGAGAGTATCCCACTGGACACCTGACCAGGTAGCTACTGTCCTTGCCATCTGCAATCAGACGTATGAGCGTCTCCTCGGAATTCGGGCCCTCGATTACCGTAGACTTCTGGCCACACATCACTCCTCCTTCTATTCACCCACATTGCCTCTCGTGGCAAGAGACCCCTGCTCGTAGGACGTACATTGCGATGCTAGGCAAATGAGAAGCCTGCCGCTACCCAATTGCCTCTCATCATGAAGTTCACAGCCGCAGAAGTGGCCAAGCACAACACACCGGCGTCGTGCTGGGTCAAAGTTCACGGACAGGTATACGATGTGACTGAGTTTCTCCCAGAACACCCGGGAGGAGCCTCAGCGGTCGTGCGATATGCTGGCCATGATGCGACGGACGAGTATGACCGTATCCATCCTCCAGGAACTATCGAGAAGCAACTGCCACCAGAAGAGCATCTGGGTAAACTGCTCCTCTCTAGCGAGAAGACTCCTGGTAAAGACGACTCCCGGTAAAGACGACTCCCGTTCTTGGGAGTCTCCTGGCCCGATTCCTGACCCGGCCCAGATTATTGTTCTGAACGACTTCGAAGAAGCCGCAAAGCGCAAGCTGCAGGGCGGGGCCTGGATATACTTCTCATCGGGGGCAGAGTCGATGAGGAGTTGCGATTCCAATATATCCGACTGGTGTAAGGTTACCTTTCGGCCACGCGTTCTACGTGACGTCCGCAAATTTGACATGCGTCGTACCGTCTTCGGCCATCGCAGCGGGCTTCCCATTTTCATCGCCCGGTGCGCCCTGGTTCGTCTCGGCCACCCAGATGGAGAGCTCTGCCTCGCCCGGGGTGTTGCACCGTTCGATATCCCCTACGCCGTCAGCATGGGGTCGTCAATCGACGCAAACGATCTCATCGATTGCCTGCAGCAGGAGTCCCGAGGTGGGTGTCTCGTGTTTCAACTGTACGCCAAGAAAGATGCCGATGAGGTTCGCAGCATTGTTCGCCGGGCAAAGGCTCTGGGATTTCGGTCCTTGATGGTCACAGTCGACACGCCAGTGATAGGGAAGCGCACGGAAGACGATCGCTTCAAGGCCAGGAAAGGATTCGTCCCCGTCGCTGCTCCTGGTGTATCTACGCCGGACACCACGATCCCACGAAATCCTTACTCCGCGTCCTTAAACTGGAACGATCTAGCCTGGATTGTTCAGGCATGGGGAGATGCGGGCCCGGTTTGTCTTAAAGGCCTTCCCACCGTCGACGATGTACGGCATGCGGCGTATCTGGGGTTTACATGGCTCTATCTTTCCAATCACGGTGGACGCCAGTTGGACGGCGCACCATCGGGGCTACACGTTCTGATGGAGATCCGTCGTTTCTACCCAGAGGTCTTGCACCACTGTGAGATCCTGCTCGATGGTGGAGTTCGTCGGGGAACAGACGTTCTAAAAGCTCTTGCCCTCGGAGCATCAGCCGTGGGAATCGGCCGACCTTTCATGTACGCCCTGAGCACTCACGGAACCGACGGAGTATGTCGGGCTCTGGAAAATGAATTTTACTTCCTTCTGTCACTATCCCACGTCCTTGCTGTTACTTCATCGGGAGCGGCTGGGGAAAATCTGTAAATGTATATCGAGTGGCCAACCGCTGGCCGTTCATAGTTTTGGAGGATGAGATTCAGACCAACATGTGTTTACTGGGTATTACGAGTCTGGACCAGCTGGGACCTCGCATGGTAAACACTCGAATCTTGGAACAGGAGATTGTGATGGACCTGGAACAGTGTGATCTGGTTGGTGGCCGACGGCTGACTCGGATTTGGAGTTTCACACATCAGGATGCCCTGCTTTACTTCATACATAAACATAGCTCCTACTAGAAGAATAGAAGAAGATATCCCCAGCGGATCCTTGGCCGTTGCATCGTGTAGACTAAGGATGGCCATCCGGGCCAGGGTGAGAGCGATATTGGGCAGGATCTCGGTAGAAATTGTTCCACCTCGGCCTGCTCCGGCATGTTCCAGCTTAATCTCCTCACGGGTTGATCTCTCTCCATACTTCCGCTAGTAGACCTCACTTTCAAGAAGAAAGAGATCATCAAGCATTCAGATTGCCCTCTGTTTGGTTACCTCTGTTGTACCTGTTGTTTCGATTCATTTGTAACACTTCCACTCAAACATTAACCACCGACGCACGGAACACTATGGCATATTTACTAAAGAGCAAGGTCTTTACCGTCACTGGAGGACCCTCCGGGGTCGGTGCCGCAACTGCTATACTGCTCGCCCAGCGTTCTGCTGCTGCTGTGTGCATCGCAGATCGACAGAACAGAGGCTTCACGGCCTTGCGCAACAAGCTACATAAAGTCAAATCATAATAACGGAGGTGGACGTCTCCTCCTCCTACAGCGTGAGCTATTGGCTGAAACACGTTATTCGCTCGTTTGGCCGTCTCGATGGCGGTGCTAACGTAGTCGGGGTTGCACAGAGCGTTGGAAGGCGTAGTCGCCCGGCTATTATCCAGGAAACAGACGAGACTTGGGGCAAGACTGTGGCTGTTAATTTAGATGGCATAATGTACTGTGCACGGGAACAGGTTCGCTCCATGCTGGCCTTACCGCAGGCGCCCCGTGCGATTGTGAATGTCTCAAGCCTCGCGTCGTGCATCCAGACCCATAATCCTGATGGGTACGCGTACAACGCCTCGAAAACAACCTGTGCTTCGTTTAGCACGTCAGTAGCTAAGGACACATACGAGTTCGATATTCGCATCAACACAGTGTCTCCTAGTGAGCGTCTCCCCCGAGTCCGTGTCATAAACCAGATTGTTACTTGGCCCCCTTTTTAACAACACTGCAGGTGCAACACTCACACCGATGGTAGACGAGTTCTTTCTAAACAAGGAGGTACATGGGTCGGTCCACGACCTGGGAATAGACCTTCTACAACCCTCACATGTCGCCAGAGCCATTGTTTACCTCTTGACGGAGGACTCCGCAAAGATCACTGGTGCGAATACCCCAGTAGCGCTCGGAATCGAATAAAACCTCTGTCAGCTTTCCATACAAGTTACCTATGCGTCTGATTTACTTGATACAGCTGCATACGATGGGAAAAGATCTGAACGAAAAATGGTATCTTCCTGCTCTCTATTATTGGATCCACCGCCAGACGAGTACCTCACGTATCACATCTCTTCTCCTCCTGAGAAACCCAGGGACAGATATTTCCGAGGGTATTTTCTAGTTAGCGTCATCTCATCGAACCCCCCAGTGATACTTGGCTATGCCCCGACATTGGGTGCTCGGAACACGGAACCACACCTGAATTTCCGAGACGCGGCCCTTCGCATTTACTGCAACCGAGCGAGCACCATGATGCTCGAGGAATCTGGTGTTATTCTCTAACTCTCTTGCACCACCTGCACCAACCTCCACCATTCCCATACTCATCACCATCACGAGGATGGTTGACCTCCTATCTCTGCCGGACGACCGCATCTGGGGTCCCCCGAGACTTCAACCCAACACATTAACCCGTAAACAACAATGCAATGCTAGAAGACAGTTGTCTCTCTCTGAGATTGACAACATCGATCAATTCCTTGAGAAAAAAGAGATCCCAAAAGATCCAAACAACCCCGAGAAACCCAAGAGATACCTATACGGCCCAGGCTCACTCCTCGAAGTCATCATGTTCAAACAATACCGGCAACGAAAGAGCAAATACTATAACGATAGTCAGGCAGACTCATGGCGAAAATTATTGTCCTCCCAATTCATCCAATTTATCACTACTATATCCAGGACGGAGTTGTGCTTCAAAGGACAGGGAAGGTTGGGCAGGTTACGTGAGGAACTGTACTATGTGTGGTATAAAATTGTTTATTGAGCTTGAAACAAATTGTAGCACAAGACAGCCCACTATATCCACCTCACAGCCTTGGCTTTCGATAGTTTCTATATTCTGTGGCTCCGATTGCTTTCCCACTGTCAACCCCAGCAACACGGTCTCGTAATACCCTTTTCAAAATCTTGCCAGAAGGACTCTTTGGGATCTGCGATATCCAAATAATACCACCGCGCAAACGCTTGTAGTGCGTAGTCCGTTCCTTCACGTAACCCAAGAGCTCTTGCGCCATAGTCGGGCCTTCCATGGCTGGGTTCTTCAGCTCAATATAAGCAACAGGGACCTCTGACTGGAGGTCCGGGTTAATGACACCTATTACGGCCGAGTCTCTCACAGCCGCATGAGTCAACAAGATATCCTCGAGCTCGACCGGAGCTATTTGATACCCCTTGAATTTTATCATGTCTTTGGCACGGTCTGTAATAAAGAGATTGTCGCCAACGTCCTCGTACCCAATATCGCCGGTTCTAAACCATCCGTCTGTCCCAAGGCACTCTGCGGTCTTTGTGGGCCCATTAAAGTATCCCTTGAAGACGGTCGGACCGCGAATACAGAGTTCCCCTTCCTCTTCCGTCTTTGCCTTAGTAAGATCGCCGCGTATAAATTTCACCTCGAGCCCAGGTAAGGGCGGCCCGTTGGATCCGATGCCAGATTGCCAGTTATCCCATCGCTGCTCATCCGTCAATCAGGAAAGTGTTGACTGTTCTTAGGAAGGTCTAACATACCTGGACGTGTGATACTGATGTTGTTTCCGAAAGTCCGTACGCCTGTCGTACAGGAATCCCCAGCAGGTCCTTAACTTCTCTAATGAGACCCGGCGCAAGCGGAGCACCGCCAGAGGTAATCATACGAACGGACGACAAATTGTATTTGCGGACATGAGTGTTCTTCGCAAGATGCAGTACAATTGGTGGTGCGACATATGCCAGCGTAATTGCGTTCTTCTCGATCAATTTGCAGAAGGTTTCGAGGTCGAACCGGTCCATAAGGATCGTTTGAATTCCGTGCCAGACGGGGAGATGCACTAGACAGATCAAGCCTGTTTCGATGAAGTTAATGTATGAAGCTTCGTGGATTGCACATCACGATTGGGTCAGCGTACCGTATATGTGGTAAATAGGCAACGTTGCTAGGATCTTGTCCACGGCTTTGTTAACATTTGGTCCTTCAACAACGCTCTGAAGTATCACCGCCGACACGACATTGCGATGCGTAATCATGACTCCCTTGGGTCGCCCTGTTGTTCCTGAAGAGAACACTAGATATGCGAGATCTCTTTCTGGATCAATCTGTGCCCGTTTCATCATGCCTTGGTGTTTCGTGTCCTCGATAAACCCGCCGACAGACTGGAGTTCATTGCTAGCATCGCCGATTGTGATGATCCGATTTCGGGATAGGTTTCCGACTTGAGAGGCCTCTCTACCGACTCCCAAACACTGGGGATGTAATACAATACCCTTCGCGCCACTATCCTCGATGTAGCGAGATAGCTCATTCACTGTCGCCCCAGGGTTGACGGGGATAACGACACCTCCAGCCCAGTGGCACCCCCACATTATCCAAGGCACTTCAGGCGTATTGGGGGCCATGACAATGAGGCCATCGCCCTTGTTCCATCCCCAGTGAGTCTTGAGCGCCTTCCCAAACTTCTCCGCATTCGTCCGGACATCCTCGAAGGTGTAGGGACGGGGGGAACCAGGATCAGAGGAGCGAAATAGAACTAGAGGTTGGCTGTCAATCGCACCCGTACTCCATATTCCGAACGTGGTGAATTACCTTGATCCTCTGGGTATGGGAGTGGGGTTCTCTCCAACAGGAGACTCCAAATATCCACTGGGGGAATATCTACCGCCATATTCTTTGCAGGATATGCGATTCAACAAAAGATACATTTCCAGGGAGTTTTAAGTCTTTGACTTTCCCTGCGCCCCCCGCGAGGTGATCTGCGTCGATGCTGTTACCGCGGCGAAACTGCCAAATGGCCTTGCCGCCGGCAGCGGGACTTGGGCCGACGCATTTCTCAATCAATTTGGCCCGCATGCGGCCGGATGTCCCAAGCCAAGGAATACAAGGGATACGGAGGAAGCGCCTTAATTCGGGGGGTAAGAAGCCTTGGGATAAACTAGATAGCTAACGGGAGACTACTCGGTAAGGCTTTTTTCTCGCCGTGCCTTCTACGCATTTGCCGTCGGTTTCCGTATACCGTAAAGCATACCCCAGCCCAGCAACAGAATATCTTCCATGCAGTTTATATATTTTAAGCAATATACCTAGGCTAATTCAAACCATCGACTACTTGTTGGCTGTCAACATAGGGTGTTTGCCACTCAGTGGAAGAAGCACCTATATAGTCCTCGAGTGCGTTTTGCAACTTCAGCTCGGAATTCGCAACAGAACGTTCTCGGGCTAAAACCAGAATCCATCCCCGTATTCTATCTGTGTCTCCTCTCTTTCCGCTGTGTTTGGCATTACAATTGCATCAGGGGATAGGTCCAGAACACATCCAATTTGTCCCCCTGCCGGAGGCTTTGACCATGGGATAGGGGTATTTTGACCCTCTTCCCGAAGGACCACGTGAGGCTCGGAGTTCCCATGCCAGGATATCTCTGTATCTCGAAGAGCGGGTTGATAAGCTAATTGGACCGCAGACTGCCTCAAGAAACTCTCACTCTCCAAGGCTAGATCGATCACCACGATAAATTTCAGGTAGGCCCTCGGGTCATTGGAGAGCACATCCCCCCATCCAGCTACTGCGCGATCATGCATACTCTCCTTCGCTTCCACGCTGATGCGGTAGGCAGCCGTCTGAACGTGATCGGTGATATCATACACGGATTGGTACACCTTCATGGCCTGCAGGAAGATAGCTAGGTCGTTATTACACTCTTTCGCTTTTAGGCTCTCCTGGTCAATGAGCGTCTGGTCGAGAAGGTGTAGTACCAGGGGCTGCGCAGCGCACGTTACACTACAATGTGTTAGCTCGACTACTCATTGATGGTCCTTGATTGGGGCCTTACGCGCTCATTGGCAAGAATTTCACCAGGTTCTGCGAAACCAGCTCGTGAAAGATCTTGGTGATGGAACTGATGGAGTCTTGCAACCGTGTCTTGATACGCGGCATCCAAGCCTGATCTGGTTGTGCCAGATAGGGGAACTCCACCCTTGCGTGGATCTCATGGTTGGAGAGAAGAATCATGCCCGAACTGGATCCGTCAAGTCAGTCATGGAATAAAAGGACTTGATCCAATCCGTGTGAAGGTTCACTCACTGAAAGTACATCTGGATGCAATCTGAGAAAAATATGACGGAGGAGTTGCGGCGAAGGCTGGGCTGAACCAGAGACAACCAGTAGGAGGTTTCCTGGACCCAAGCATCGAGCTTATCACGAATTACTCCGGCACGCTCAACGTTCCCTGGCTGCTTGTCATGGTGCTGGGAAAGGTACGGCTCATTGGCCGGGTAAACAAACAAAAGGGCATCAGTGAGGATCGTGCACAAAGTAGCCAGTGACACCATCAGCAGCTGCAAGACCCTTTTGGTCTCCTTGTCATACACTCCAGGCAGTTCGCCCGCATCTTGTAAGTCGGTGACGGTCAATCTTCCGGTCTCGAAGTTAAAGCTGTCGTGTGTGATATGAATGGGCTGTAGAAGACACAGAGACAGAACACGATCGCGAAAGATACATGACCACCAGAGACGTTTCAGGTCGTGCTGCCTCGCGCATTGAGTACTGGTGCAGCAGTGCGCGCGGATGGATCTCGCATACTGTATAGCTGCGGTTAGCCACATCATGTCGACCTGGGCGATGTTAGCCCTGGGCGACCACAGTGACAACAGCAACGAGCCCCGCGCTAGAGAGAGGGGATCGGTATCGGTATCTAGAGAATAAAGTAACTGAACAGACGGTCAGCCTCTATTCCATTCCCACTCTCAAATTCGTATAAAGGCTATTCTATAAAGGCACGGCAAATGCACCTTCGCCCGGCGATACATAGTCCTACGTGCATCCCGTATACTGGCAAACCCCAGCCAGCGAAGCTTCTTGGGACTGACAAAACCACACGAAGCAAACAGCATCGCCTGCATGAGGAAGAGCGAGATTGTCGTCGACGGATGAGCGTGGCCTCCCTGTTTAGGCGTCTGCACCATGGACCAGAATTCGCTTTCGTCCAACATGGGTAGGAGTGGGTGCAGGTGCATGAAGTAGAGCTTGAGCATCTCCACCACGAGATCACGCCTCGGAAGGCGAAAACAGCCCTCGTTCTCCAAGTATTTGGTATCATCTTGTCTCAGCTCGAACAGGAAATTCGTCTCCACGAATCGGTATCCCATGAAGTGAACATCAGCCAAGTCCGGGCCTCTAGTATTTCCATGATCCTCATCCGGAGGTGTATCGATGCAGTTACGGAGGAGATCGACCAGGGTGGCGGGCGTCGATGGTGATGGTGCTGTGAGGGTTTGCTTCTCAACCCTAGAGAAAGAATTCAACCCCTCTTCTATAGCTCTGAGGCCCAACCTCGGGGCCGTGTATGAATCGTCCCCGTTACTCGATCTCGGTCTGGGTGGAGCGCTCTTTGTTTTGCTCGGCTTCTTTGGGCGGCCCCTGCCACGGCAAGCGTTACTCCTACACCAACGACTCAAACTACTAGGGAATGAAAATCAATCAGTCACTCACCGTCCTGGGTTTGGTGCAATCCGGCAGTCCTTCTGATCCAGGAAGCAATTGGTGCATGGAGCGCTGCGGCGAGCAACACTCGCGCGACTCGGCCGGCCCGAGGGTTTTGTTTCGTTCAGCATGGCTACTGGGCGTCTACGGTTCGCCTACCAACAGTTTACCGTGGCTTTGCTCTCGTTTTTGCAAGCAATAGGGGGGAAGATATCTCATCTGTTCCTTGCAAACAGCCGAGCCGCCGATCCCGGAATTTCGGGATTTCGGGATTTCGGGATTTCGCACCTCCCACTTCAAAGGCAACAACAACAGCAAAATATGGCAACGTCAGCGCTGACTCCAGGGCATTTTGGTAATGATTTGATATTACTAATTCTAAACTAGTCCCGTGTTGCATAAAATATCTATAAGCGCGCTTCCATAAGGCAGGAAAGGCTGTGTTGGGGATCTCGGCACCAATATATATAATTATCGAATGAACCTACTGTCCACCCCTCCTGATGGAGCAGGGCCCACAGATCTGTTAAGAAATGCGAGTTCTATCTAGATGGTCTGAAACCAGATCCTAGTAGTTGATTCTATTATATAAGGCCCGTATTAGACACCTAGCTCACCCCTAGCCGCAGAGAGAACGGTCGCGGGGGTATTTGATGTTGCCATACTAACCCTGGGCAGAATATGATATGACGTTATTAGTAATTCAAGGTCCCCCAGAGGGTGGGATTGCACGTACGGCTTTTGTCGGGCTATTAACCCCATGCTCGCGGGCTGTGTACGCAGGGAGGCTCTTTTCCCCGATGATGGACGCAATGGATCCAATATTTGCAATCGCACCTCTACATGGATACTTTGAATCCCTATATTTTGGTTTAGCCTTACTAATTTTCATTCTATCGCAACTGGGCGGATGGAAAGGGGGTTACTTTGATGTTAGAGGCTCCTGGCGCAGCATAACCTGCAGCTCTGCCCTTTCGCACAGGAACAGTCCCTTCAGATTGATAGCATAGTCCTCGTCCCAGACCCCGGTCGGCAGCTCGGCGGTAAATCAGAATCTGTTTGGCCAGTGGCGGATTGAATCCCTTATCTCGCGCCCTCAGGGCCACCCCTGCCGCAACCCTCCCTCCTGCACTTTCTCCCATGACAGCGATGCGCTGGGGATCAACCCAAAGCTCGGCAGCATTGGCTTGGAGCCACAGCAAGGCCCCATATCCGTCTTCATGGGCGGCGGGGAACATCAGCCTTGCGGGGGCAGTCTGTACTCCGCCGGAGAGCTCTGGGAGAGATACGCCGTGGCCTCCATTGCCGGCATGATCGAACGTGGCGTGAAGTCCATGGAGGTGGAGCAGGATGTGTTTGACCGCTACCAGGAGAAGTTAGATAAGGCGAACAAAAGGATCATCTGGGAAATGGCGGATTCTGGGTACTACGTGAACGAGCATGGCAGGCAAGCAGTCAACATGCCGTGGACCACGGCTGAGTATCATAAGCTGATCCGCCAGCCAAACTTTGATGATTTCGATTTGAAATGACCCGTCTTTATTTCAACGTAGCTCTTCGGCCACTTCCTGCCGGTCCCTTCTTGCTATGAAAGTTTGTAAAATTTGGGACAACGAGAAGGTTCGCCAATGTTGGGAATTCCACGGAACCCCAACTCGTCTTTAAGTAGTTAGAATGAATGAATCTCTTGTCAATTTGGCAAACAATGAATCAAACTGCACAAAGGCTCATAGGGAGGCTGGATTGAGCGCTATCAAATCCCGGGAACAGCTCGGAAATGCTCGGAATCTTCTCTCTGCTTGACGATGCGGAGGCCATACACCGCGCACATGTTGAACAGTTATTAGTGAACTCAGCAGCTAATCAGTTCTTCTCAATCCTGGGATTCCATCAAACGTAACTTGTCAAGGATCCTCAGGTTGCAGTCTGGGCGTAGCAATTCCATTGAAGATCTTTCAGGAACGTGTTTCCCCAGCGCACCGGTATAGGTTATTCCCATGATCTTCAAATCCAAACAAGACACTGCCAGGCTGGCTGGTGGGGAGCGACTGCTGCAGGTAGTAGAATCAACATTTCGGTGCGTGTAGCTATATGCAATTCGAGGACATGTGAGCTAACGTATTTTGTCTAGGTGGCTCATTTCTCGAGGCCGAGTCGAAGAAGCACGGCAAATCTTCGTGAAGTACCATGGTGCCGGAGACGAATGGTCGCCCCTCGTGGCATTTAAAATGGAGCAAATCGAACAGGCCCTCGAAATAGAAAAAGCCATTAACTCGACGAGCTCCTTACTGGACTTGGTTCGAACCGCGCCAAACCGGCAACGAACACGCATCGCAGCCATCATCGGGCTCTATGCTAGTTGGGCCCGCAATTTGGTGATATCCTACTACCTGACGCTGGTTCTCGATAGCATAGGCATAGAGGATGTGGCCTCTCAGACATTAATCAATGCACTTCTTCAAGTCTTCTCCTGGTTGTATTCCATCGGCGCGGGTGAGATAGGCACCTTCGAATAACAGTGTATGCAGAAGCTGACATGCAGACATTCACAGGAAGCACAATGGATCGCATTGGGAGACGGCCGCTCTGGCTAATCTCCGCCAGCGGGATGTGTATCTCGTTCGTTGTCTGGACGATCTTGAGTAGCCGGTTCGACGCGACTCAAGATCCCAATATCGGCAAAGGCGTGCTAGCTTTCATCTTTATCTACAACTTCTTTTTCACTTCGGGTATTTCCCCCATGAGCTACGCGTATCCAATTGAGCTGTTCCCTTATAGCCTACGCGGCCGGGGGCTGGCGTTTACGAACTCTCTCACGTTGTGTGGGTTGATTATCGGGCTCTTTGTCAACGCGATTGCGTTGACGAGCATCGGATGGCGGTACTACATTTTATTTTGTGTTCTACTCAGTATCATGGTTATACTGGTGTATTTCTGGTTCCCCGAGACGAAAGGTCGCACCTGGGAGGAAATTGCAGAGATTTTTGATGGGCCGCTCGGTGTCCAGGAGACAGGGGAGGGCAAGGCGGAGACTGAACACGAGGAGAACAAGGATACAGACATCAAAAGTTGCGCATAGAGGCATTTTAGACCCCAAAGTGGAGCGGCTACTAGCTAGGTAGATGTCTGACGCAGTAGAAAGCCTGATGAATCTGTCAATAGGCATTCGAGAGGTTGCTCTCGTTATTTCCGGAATTTCCGAAAGTGTAGCAAAAGCAGATCGAAGGAATAAACCATCACCGGCGTCCGAGCTGTCACGCAAATCTAACGTATAAGTTCCCTCCTCCGACCAGGATGTGGCGGCTCCCGGTAAAGTACCTTAACAGCCCGAAGGAACGAGGAGAGAGTAAGAGATGAAAGTCCCGCTGTTCAAAGACCTTCCGATTCGGCCAGACGCACCGCCAGGTTCGGCTTGGGGAGTGTTCGATCGGGATGGCAAACGCGATGTCTTCGGGACTCTGAATTTCATCACTCCGGAAGCGGCGGTGGCAGCCCGTTCAGAGATCCAGACCGGTGAGTCGGCCGTGTTGAAGTAGGCCTTTCTTCAATAGGCGAGGAGGGAGAAGACGGAGAATGCCTGACTGACCCACGAGAGACAGTCTCCCCCTTCACCTGCCCTACCATCCCGATCGAAGGGGGCGCACCCAGTTCTGCCATTCGTTACTGGCGGATGTCTTCGATATGGGAGCCTGTGACGATGAAGTGACGGTCAACACCCAGTCTACTAGCCAGTGGGATGGCCTGAGTATGTTGGCCACTTTGTGCACTGCGGACAATTCCTGACTGGGTACAGTACTCTCGCCGATCCCGAGCGGCGAGACTACTCCAACGCGGTTCGCTACGAGGACGCAGCGCAGAAACGCATCGACCAGAGCCTCGGCATTCAAAGTAAGTTCACCATCAGAGGCACTTCTCTCCACCATGAAGAGAAACGGCTTTAATGGTTGTGTGGTGCCCAGGCTGGTCCGAACGTGGGGGAATCGTAGCTCGCGGCGTTCCCATCGATTACGTCCGCTACGCCGAACGAAAGGGAATCACATACGATGCTCTCGGTCCGCACGCCATCTCCCTTGACACGATCAAGGAGATCATTGCCGAGGAAAAGCTGGAGATCCGTCCGGGTCGCATATTCATTGTCCGATGTGGCCTTAGCAGGTACCTGCGACAATCGACACCAGAGGACCAGACCCCCTTTGATGACCCATGCACCCACGGCGGCGTCCATCCGACCCCCGAGTTTCTCGAATGGTTGTGGAACCACAACATTGCGGCAGTGGCTGGGGATGCCCTGTCTTTCGAGACTATCCCAGCATCGGACGGTAGCAGTAAGTTGATCGATCAAGTTTACAGCGCGGGCGAGCTGTCATATGCTGAGTGACCAGGCCAGTTACATGACGGCGTCGGTGAGTTTCTCCGTGTCTCATGGGTGGACTATTCTAATGTAGCCAAAGAGGTGGTCAATATGGATGGGGGATATTTCTAACGTAGCAGGTTCTTTCGTAGGTGTCAATGCTGACTGGGGGCTTAGGGGGATGGATAATTTTATAGTAGAATGACATTGAACTCTCCTAGGCCTTAACATTAAAGCCGCCTTTCCTATCTCAACCTGCACCCGTAGAGGATAAGGAAATGGAATTCTCCTGTATATATTTTCACATTATTCTCTCTCTGTTTCCTGCACCAAGACCCGACAGCGAAGGAGTATAGCAGAATAATGTCAAATCCTTCCATTAAAAGTAAATGCTATATCCTAATCCTATATTATGCCAAGTTAGTGACGCGCAGACCGACGATCAACCGATATGAAAGCTCACCGTGTCATGTTTCCGGCACCGCCAATGCCAAAGCTAACATATCTTTCCTTTCTCCCTGGAACTCTTTCGGTGGGAAAATGGGTACGACTTTTGCTGCCCCCTGACGCACTTGATCCGCCAAGATCGACCTTGTGAGCTAGTAGCAACGGCCGTTGACTGTCCTGGGTATCGCTGGGGCCTAACCTGCGCAAAGACGATCGCCCCAACCTGAAAAGGCCAAGCATACCGAGATTTTGTTGGCTCTGCTTGGCCGTCAAAGACGTTGATCAATTCCCTTTTCGGAACGCTTGGCGAAATCTGCGGTTCGGATATCGGGGGTTGATAAGCTGTGATCGCGATTCCGAACGTAGATGATGGTATCTATGGGGATGTGAGGGGACAATCATGACGCCTCGATTCCTCCCCTGAGCAAATAGAATAGATAAATAACAAAGGAGCAAGCAAAGGATGCAGGCAGACGTATTCACGCTGCGGGGATCGTCTCCATGTGATACCTGCTGGCCACCCTCTTCACCTCCTTTCCCCCCTTCTGCATGTCATATTCCCCCGCTTGATTTAACAACAGAGCTACTCGGAGTGACGGACCTATTAACAAAGCGTCAAGGTTTAACAGTTACTCAAAAGAAGATCATCACAGCGAGAGGCCAGCGTTGCTGAATGGCCCACACCAGGGTGCAAGATAAGGATGTCTCGTTTCATTGGGCTTCGTGATAGTCGTGCGCGGCGTGGCTGTCATCACGGACCAATACAGAGCGAGGACGCCCGTCCCTGCTGCCAGCTTTCGCATTTTTCCCACATCGATCATATTGCTTGTGCAGTTAAGCTTTCTTCTAAAATATTGGCATTGATAAGACATCCTCGTCCCCTCCTCCCGAGTGTGGGGGACCTACACACCTGCTGATGATAATGGCCCCCAGATTAGCGATTCCAACATGACTAGATTTTTATACATGTTTACCAGATTTAGATTCACATTTTTTAGTCCCGTTGAGATTGTGCGCCCGAGATATATGAGCGCCGGGGGAATGTGGCTGGATTCGAAGTTGGTGGCTACCGCACAGCCGATGCCGCGATGGCCGCATATCACTAGATATACCTTGCCGGAGAAGAGCTTATGGTCCATGGCTTTCGTCGGACTTGATCTTTATAGCAGTCACTAGTAGTGGGTGAGGAATGGATCTCGTTGCCTCAGTAGATCGAAGCTTTAAAGTAAACCGATCTACACGTATAGCACTCAAAAGCCACGGCTAACTCATTTCCTGGGAAGTAGTCCCTAGGTCTCTGCATTGGGCTCTTGCCAGTGGATGTCAGGGAGAATAGACCCACCGGAATTTGCCGGAACGTTTGGAGATGCGAGCAGGGAATTCCGGGCTGGGTTCCGACCATGTCCGAATGGATACAGCCGAACTCAGGGGTAAAGGGAAGCCGTAGGACGATAGATCGGCCAAACCGAAGTGAATTCTAATGACCTACTGGATGGAATCAACATGGCAAGCCTTCACGACCGACAGCAGTTGCTGCCCTCCCTCGACCAGCTGCCCATAATAGATGGAATGCCCACCGGATGCACCTGGGGGCTCTGGGACCGCGACGGAGAGTCAGACGAGCTGGAAACATTGAACCTCCTCACCCCGGAAGTCGTCCATGAGGCTGTGAAGGAGGTTCGACATGGAGTGAGCGTGTCACTCAAGTGAGTTACACACGGCCTATTTCCCAGATACAAGATTTGGCTAGGTCCTTCGAAGCCTGCCTCTGGACCAACCCGCCGTCCCCGTCTTCAATCGGCAACCCTTGGTGCATACTGTGATCGACAACAGCACTTTCAGCCCATCCCAGAGCTTTGACGACACCATCTCCTTCAACACTCAGGCTGGCTCGCAATGCGACGGGCTTCGTCATGTAGTTCATGAAGGCAGGCAAAAGCTGTACAGCGGCGTCAGCAAGGAGGAAATAGCCGGGGACCCTTCTTCGTCAAAGCTGGGAATTGGCGGTAATTTGCCCTGAGACTGTCATGAACCCATATTCTTATATCCCTGTAAAGATGTGACTGGTACCGGAGGGCTCTCACAAAGGCTGGCACCAACGGGGCGGGATCGTTGCCCGGGGAGTCCTGATCGACTATGTCGTTTACGCCCAACGCCACAACATATCCTATTCTTTCACGGAGTGCCATGAGATCACGCTGGATGCTATAGAGCAGGCAGCCCGCGAGCAGGGCGTCGAATTCCGACAAGGGGATGTCCTGATTATCCGCAGCGGACTGACCCAGTGGCAGGCAGACACCGCAAATGAATCCGAGGCAGCAGCTTGGGCACGTAAATCAGACAAGGTATCTGTTGGTGTCAAGGCTTTGCGGGAGACTGTTGCATGGCTCTGGAATCACCACTTTGCCGCCGTCGCTGGAGATAGCATTGCCTGGGAGGCTGTTCCCTACCCCTCCGACGATCCTTGTTTGTGTCCCTCCCCCTTGGAATGGCTTCCACGCAAACATGGTTCGCGAACTGAAGATACCTGGTCTAGCTCTGCACCAATACCTCATACCCCTGTTTGGTATGCTGATTGGGGAATTATGGGACCTGGAAGAACTGGCGGTGACCTGTGCTCGCCTTGAGCGGTATTCATTTCTTCTTACGAGCATGCCCTTACGCATTCCGGGGGGTATTGCCTCTCCGCCCAATCCAACGGCCATTTTTTAGCATCATTATATCCATTGGAATACAAGATTGACCCATAACGAATTGTGTTTCAGTAGTCTACCGGTATACCTCCGGTGTTTGAAAAAATATATATATGTTTGACTGCAACTCCAGGATAGACGAAGTGTATGTTGAAATACATATCGGAATCACTCAAGACCACGACGGTTACCAAACGTATGCTTGACAATATTGATTAGAAGAGAGCATATTTGTGAATGAATACTAACAGTGGAGTGTACTGTAGCGGTGATGTCACCGTGTTCGGGGCCAAGAATCCCGTATGGGCAAATCGGCACCCACCTTACCGCCAGCAGAAAACGAGTCAGCCCCCAGTACGCCAATAGTAGTCGTACCAGGCTACTGGGTCTGAGCAAACTTGGACGAGCTTAGGTGTGCCAAAGAGTCGTCCTTTAGAGCGGGAACTCTGATTGGAGAATCTCAACCCCAGCGCTGATTCAGTGTGTGGACATTCGGCCCCCTATCGGATCTGGGAACCAGAGACCCACAGATTACAATTGAGCTACAGCTTAATAACAAGCATCCAGGGATTTCTAATTTCTGGGGAGTGTTCTAGGCATCGGTGCTCGCAGTGGAGAGGTAGATTTTGCATTGGGAGTGGATTTTGAAGGGTCCCGTTGCTCCCCAGGGAATTCGGCACTCATGCGATTCATTACTATAGTACAGGTTGCTCATGTCATTCCTATTATTCCAAATTCCGACTCTGTCCCCCTATCGTACGTCCATTTGAATGCCAGAGAGAATTCTCTCCCTCGAAGTATTGGGCAGCCCTTGCTCTTCTGCCTCGACGCGCCATGTCGTTTCATATTTGTAGAGCCGAATGGTCTGCGATTTATACGGTGCGATCGTGGCGGAACGACGCTCATCTGAAGAATTGTGGAAAAGAGAAAGATGAACCATTAGAGGCTTCCATGTCGCCGCAGCAGTGGAAATAATACTGATCGCCACCTCGACAAGCGACCATAGAATGATGCGATTATTAGATTGAAGACCGTCTGTTACCGAAAGACTGGGAAGATACGCAATCCGAACGATTGTGGCGACACTGGCTCTGCAGATCAGGCACGATAAAATTAGCTTGGCTTTTGCACATGCAGGTGAGGATTTGGCTGGGACTCACATTGAGCCCAGACCCAGCAAGGCCAGGACTGATGCCTTCGTCTTGGTTTGCATTTGTAAATTATGTAGTAGCAGCATCGGGATGATGATCCCCAGAACTAGGTCTGCCACCAGAATCCATGCCGCGTGAACCAAGGTGATGATGGTCAGACTGGAGATTGTCTTGCAGGTGGCAGCCAGGCGGGGATCTGACACCTGCTCCCAGAAGTTGTGGACGGGCGCGCAGAAAAAGAGGAGCCAGAACCAGAGAATCGTAGAAATGATTGCTCCGACAATGAGGATCAGGTAAATCTTGTAGATGTATATTTGGTCGTTGACGATCCGGAAAAGAGTGAGGGCAAACGACACCTTAATCAAGTAGGTGCAGACAAAGTATAGAAGTTGACACACAAGGACTTCCTTTTGATATCAGGTCAGTGCGGTTCAATGCCCGGAAACCTTAGCAAACAAACCTTCACTGAGCTTGTCCATGTGTCCTTGGAAACGTCTGTGAAAGATTTCCCAATTCCACCTTGCAGGGTCCCAATCGCGTAAGTAATGGCAAGAGCCGTGAAGATTACCTAGCGTTATAGAAGCTATCCGTGAGTCCGTGTTGCATGGTCACTAGATCATGAGATGAATTGAGGGGGAACTCACTGTTGCCAGTCCTGAAAAGAGGTCATCTGAAGCAAGACGACTGCGGAATCGGATGCGAACATAAAGCCGCAAGGAAACGGAGATGACAACTAGGCAAAGAAGGACGATACAGACAGCGGCGCACGCTACTGGGCTATATGACATGGCGTCTAGCACTCGAAGTCGAAGCGCCGTGCATGGAGGGAAGCATTTGAAGCGGCTGCTTGTCGCAGAGCCTTGGAATCTTGATAGACAGTCAGCGTAAATATGACCGAAATCCCAGCTTCAGGGGCAGGACTGTGTATTATGTATCTCGTATTGCCTCCCGTGAAGTTAGAAAAAAGTCAATCTGGAGGGAGCCATGGTGCGCGTCCCAGCACTGAGTCAGCCCTGTTTCTGTGACTGGATCCCCGTGGGGAATCGTCGTGAACGCATGGGGAAATATCAACTTTCCACATTCTATTTATTGTCACTATTGCCAATGGTCTGGATAGGAAGCAATAGACGTCTATTCACGGCCTGATGGGGACAAGTACAGTGGGTGACTTTTGGACGGAATTGGCGACGATCTCTTGATTCCGTCTGCCATATTACCTCCGTTGACCGTTTTATTAATGCCATTATTTCCTGTTCCTGTTCCGTCAAACCTTGCACTATGCATTCCAAATCCCTTATATCCCTATCGGCAGGAATCATCAGGCGAAGACCGTCCGGTTGCTGATCTCTTTTACCTTCCCCGACTTTGATCGTCAATCCCCGAAGCCCCCTTGAGTAGCCGCCGTGTGCATGCCATCAGCCATGCATGTACCTGATCAAGAGACAGCATCCCGCCGCGGTCTTCGCCAAATCGAGGCAGAAAATGGACTCCCCGCTCATTATTTTCGCAGTAGCCTGTTCCTGGGGTCGATGACGGCCATTGGAATGGGTTTGCTGGCCGCCATCGCAGGGTTTGCCTTCGCCGCCCCCATTCTCGCGGTCATAAACCAGGACATTGGGCCCAGTACCGATATATCCTGGGTTCCACTCGTCTATAATCTGACTATTGCGGTCGGCCTCACGGTCATTGGTCGTACCACCGACATATTTGGACGACGATATATCTTCATCGGGGGAGGAATCCTTGGAACAGTCGGGAGCATTGTCTGTTCCCGAGCGGCAAACGTTAATACGCTGATCGGGGGGATGACCTTGATCGGCCTCGCAGCATCTACACAAGTATCATACTTTTATGTCATGGCGGAGCTCGTACCTATGAAATACCGCTTTGCTGGCAATGGCCTCATGTACGCTTTTACGACGCCCGGCGGTGCATTCGCCCCTGCGATCGCGGAAGGATTCGTCCGGCAGACGCCCGTTGGATGGCGTGGCGTCTTTTATACACTTATTGCCATCAATGGCCTGGCGCTGCTTTGTTTTACGCTATTCTACTGGCCACCGGGATTCCAGGAAAAACATGAATCGGAGAAAAAACGAACCTATATCCTCAAGTTTGACTATCTGGGGCTCCTCCTTTTTGTGGGTGGCCTCCTGATATTCCTGATGGGTCTCTCCTGGGGCGGCTCACGATACCCCTGGAATTCAAGCTATGTGATTGCCACTATGGTCGTGGGTGGAGTAGCAGTCTGTTCCTTCATTGCGTGGGAATGCTCTGGCTTTGCACAAGACCCTCTTGTCCCTATGAGGCTCCTCCGAAATATCCCCTGGGCTGCCGCAGTCGTAGTCTCCGGGCTCGGTGCGAGTCTTTATTACGGCTTGGCAGTGGTGTGGCCCTCGATGGTGTCCCTAGTATATGCCACGGATGACCCGGTCAGCAATAGCTTTGTCTCGTCACTAGTTGGTGCCGGCTGGTTGCTGGGTGAGATCACGTCCGGGTTTGCTGCTAGCTCCCTGCGCAACATCAAGCTTCAGAGTATTGTGACTTTCGGAATAGCCGGAATCCTGTTCGCGTGCGTTGCCACATGTACGGTTGATTCACGAGAGCGAGCCTGCTGCCTAGTAGCATTCGGGACATTCTTTGCGGGCTGGGTCGAGGGCTTGTCTCTCACCATGACAACATTGGCCCTGGGGGACCAAGAACAACTTGGTACGGGGTGTGGATTTGGCGGGTCCATTCGGTTTTCGATTACGACTGTTGTCACGGCGATTTACAATGCGATCTTGAGCGCCCGACTTGCCCATACAGTGCCGACGGAGATAGGAAAGGCCGTGGAAGGGAGTGGACTTTCATCGACTACAGTGGAGAATATTATTCTAGCTCTCACGGCGGGCCAATATCCCAGTACAGTGCCCGGAGTGACCGCGGCCCTTGCGGAGATTGTGCAACGGGCGTATCAGGAGGCGAATATGGATGCATATCGAACCGTCTTTTATAGCACCATTGCAGTGACCGGGCTTGGTGTTCTGTCTACATTGCTTCTCCCGGATGCGGACAAGTTGATGGGAGATCAGGTTACGGCAACACTACGACGAGAGCCTGTCACACCTGAGGTGGAAGATACTAAAGAGAGGGCTTCATCGCCTGATTCGGAGAAGGTATAGATGCGCCCTTATCTAAAGGGGTGCTTTGGCTATTGTAACAATAATATACATATTTCTTCTCTCCTGTCCCGTAATCTTAGGCATGGCTAGAGTTCACCCGACAATGGTTACATGTTAGTGTATGGTGAGGCAGTCTTGGACGAGTCGTTACGGCGGAAGTCTTGGGTTAGCGCAGTCCCCAATTCCGTCCTATTGAGCCTTGGATGGCAAATAAAACCTCCTCAAAAGCTATAATACTAAAAGCACCCTTAATGGAAGCGACTCATTGAAACTTCTCCCACTCTAGGTACTGTTAGGCAGGGATCAAGATGAGCCAGGAAGGACGCAGCGAGGCACAGGTTGAAGAGGCTCGAGATCAGCCTGCGCAAACCGCAGGCACAGAGCCAGTTGCTGCAGGGTACTTCACCAGCTGGAATTTCATCGGTGCCATTACCGTAAGTCTCCTTAACTCCGTACTATTGCCAGGGATTGACGGATCTTTTCCGCCGTGTAGGGATTAACGTTGAGCATCGTGTGTGGATTCGGTGGCTGGACTCTCGCAGCGAACAGTTTGACGACGATCAAGGAAGAACTGGGTGCCACTGATGATTATTTCTGGATCCCCCTGACCTATACGGTGGTCAATGCCATTGGATACATTCTCTTTGGCCGACTCTCCGACATTTTCGGCCGTCGCTGGTTTGTTCTAGGCGGAAATGTGCTTACTGTTATCGGGTCAGTTGTGGCAGCCACTGCACCGAATGTCCGGAGCCTGATCGCGTCGAATGTATTGATCGGGTTCGGGGGAGCTGTACAGCTGTCGTTCGCGGTAACGCTGGGGGAGCTCGTCCCTAAGAAGCACCGGGCCCTCGTCAGTGTCCTGCATGTTGTCTTCCCGTTGCCTGTCAACTGCTTTGGCCCTGTTGTTGCCAAAGCATTCATTGTTGGTACCGATGCGGGCTGGCGTTGGAGTTACTATCTCAACATCATCACCGGAGGGCTCGCTTGCATCCTCTTGTTTCTATTCTATTACCCTCCAACATTTAGCATGCTTCAAAAACGACAGACCGTGCGCCAGAAGATCCAGTCGCTGGATTATGGAGGCATCCTCCTAGTAACTAGTGGGATCGTACTCTTTCTTCTGGGACTTAACTGGGGTGGAAGTGAGTATCCCTGGGCATCGGCACGGGTCCTAGCCACTCTGATCATTGGTACTGTGGTGATTGTCGCATTCGTCGTGTATGAAGCATTTGTCCCCTCCGAGCCGCTCATCCCCATATCCTTAATGCGCAATGTGCAATGCATGCTCTATATCCTCATTGCCTCCGTCGGTGGGATGGTGTACTACTCCATGGGTATCCTGTGGCCCCAGATCGTGTCCACTCTTTATACCGACGACCCGACCTACCAGGGGTGGCTGGCTATGTCCAACACTGGTGGAACAGCGGCCGGAAATATTGTCAGTAGCTTGGTGTTCACCCCTATCGGCCACTTCAATCACCAGCTCGTTGGCTCCACTCTTCTCGTAACCGCTTTCTATGGCGCTCTCGCCTCAACAACGCAGTATAACAAAAACCAGACCATCATCTTTTCGGTCTTTGCGACATTCTTCGCCGGGTGGCTGGAGAACCCCACAATGGCCGCGGTAACTTTCACCGTTGATCCAGCCGATTTGGGTCTGGCTGTGTGCGCACTGAACGCCATCCGGGTGGCATCTGGGGGAATTGCCTCTGCCATCTACAAGTCGATCCTTACGAACCGAACCAACTCCCTCCGAGGAAGGTTAATCCCCACAGCTGCTGTCGAGGCCGGCCTACCATCATCGTCTATCCCCTTACTACTGGATGCGTTAGCCGCTGGGACTAATTTGACCACCGCAGTACCCGGCATCAATAATCAAATCTTGAGTGCGGTTACCAATGCGGAGAAGACTGCCTTCAGCGGTGGTCTCCAGCTTGTGTTTCTGGTGACAATCGCTTTTGGGGGGCTTGGAATCATTATGTCGGCATGTACGAGGAATCTGGATCCGCACCTCACAGACGAAGTGAGCCGAACGCTCCACACTAGGCATACACAGGCCGGTCAAAAGGAAGTGGAAGAAAAAACGGATATCAGTCCATAGGCTGTCCCCTGGGATGTAATGTTTGACTATGCCCGGGCTCTAATGTTCTCCCCTAGGATCTTCTTGGGAGTGGATAACGCGTATTACGTGAATATTTTGATATATTCAATGATAAACAATAACAATATATTTCCCATTCGTCTTTTCTGCGTCTAGAACACTGCCATAATATTTGGAGGACTACCCACGCCACCGACAATGTGCAACGGCATGCTAGCGACGAAGAAAGTATAACGTCCCTGTCGTTTGCACTCCTCCGCCAAGTCTTCGAGGTTGAAATACTCCCCTGGACGTGTGGTTAGCACCGTAAATACGCTGGGCATAATTTCGTAAGAAGGGCTTACCGATAGGCATCCCCCAGCCAGCTAGCATAACCTGGTGCAACGAGAGCATTTCCAAGCCTCCTTTCTCCGCCGGGCCATCCAAGTGCGGTACTCGCTCCCACCCAGGCGCATCTCCAGCACAGGCACTGAATCCCGTGTCCCATAACCACTGCACAGTTCGAATCGAGCGTTCGAGACCAACCCACTTCATCGGATTCATATTGCACCATGCCGCTTGTTCCTCCTTGTTAAGTGCATCGTAAGCAACCTTCCACCCTGAGCGAACAAACAAGATATCCCCTTCCTTGAATGTGGTATTCTGCCACTCAGCACATGCTTTCAGGTCTTCTACCGGGATCGAGTAGTCGGAGAGTAGTTCGTAAGGCTTATTTGTGGCCTTTCTCCAGGCGAGGAAATCTAATAGTACGCCGCGTCCTGCGATCCCTTGTTTGCACCACGCTGTAGATGGTTAGAATACCGAGTACGCTGTGATTGACGCAGAGGAGGATACGTTACCGTGTATTCCTAAAGCTGGGTTCGGACCTGGATTCATGATTTGGGACACTGTAGCCCCATTGTAGAAGAGCTTTTCCTTCATATAGCCCCCATGGCCATACCCATCCCATTGAGAAGAGCACTACCGCAGGTTAGTACTCTTTGTACGACACCCTTGAAGTTTCTTGAGCGCAACCTACCTGTGTATTAAATTCTATCACATCGTCATGTACCGGCCTACCTACGCCTCTTGAGAAGATCTCATGTCTGACCGGGATTCGACCGGCAGATGGCGTTTTTAGATAGTCGAGAGGTAGGTCAAGTCCAATGCGCAGGCCGGACTTGATCTCCTTTGCGGCCTCTGCCACGACCTCTGGGGTCAACAGATTCAATGTCCCAAGCTTGTCATCTGGGCCATATAAACCCCAGGCGGAGAAGGGAGGGTCCCCTTTGCGAAGAGGAAGGTCTGTAAATGCCGGTCGTTTGCTGTTACCCATTGTTGTTGTTGTCTTTATCTGGCAACCACTACTCTACTGATTCCTACCAGCACATTTGTAGTATTGCTGTGAGGGGTATGCGGGGTATAGACGGAAGAAGGGAGCTAGGGCCAGTAATTCCGACCGAAACCGTTCTCATGATTCGCTATTCAGAAGAAAGAAAGAAACATTGAGTCTTCTCTGTATCTTCGCCCGGTTGAGCGTATACTCTTGACATGAACCCTAATTATAGAGATGCATAATCCGACAAAGTCTACCTCAATCCGTCTCAAAGCCCGTGCTCATCATCTATGCTATTAGCATATTTTGATGACATCTGATATGAAAGCAACGTTGAGGAAGTGACCTAGAGCGCGTCGTGCCGCCACGAGTCGTGTGCCAGTTCTTTCAGGTTACGCGCAACAAGCGTCCTCAGCGATACGGATGTTACCGGTTTGGATATACACTCTATCCCTACCCATCGCAAAGGAAGAGAGAATAGCAAGGCAATCGCACTGCTGTTTGTTCCTGGATGGACTGGATCTTTTCTCCTACATGTTACCCTTTCATCGGAATTCAAACGGATGAGTAAGAATGCGAGGGAACTCGAGTGGACCCGTTCCATTTCTTGTCCTTCGTCGCATAAGCCGGACTTGTCACAACACAGCGGGACAGCGATGCCGGTTTTTCGGCCATGATCAATGTGGTGGGAGTAGCCAGCCAAAGAGTTATCGCAATTTGCCGGCTAACCCGTCATTAGCGGCCCAGAGGGTTTGGCGTTGGATCCTTTGTTGTTCCTTTCGTCCGTAGGCAGTGTAGGGAATCACGCAAGATTTGTCACATAAATCTGACAAAGACAGCTGATTTCGACCCTGAACCGTTCTCGGAGTTACTAAGTAGCCCGTGTCCACCATCAATAGCCGACCGAATTGGGAAAGGCCGGTCGAGAGCCCTAAGGGGACCAGAATCTTTCGGACCTGACGAACTGCATATACCACCAAGCTGCATATTATTGCCTCGGGCATCTTCTACCATTGTGCCCGATCTACAGAGTATTGTGTCTGCGGGAGGCACTTGCGTTGGTTTCGGCTTCAGCTAGTTGGGGATGCATTGAACGATGACTCAGTGGTGGACCTGCAGGAACTAGCTCGTTCGAAGAGGCGCACGCTACGGAAAAGGAACGAAAAGGAACGGAAGGAGAGTAGCAGAATCGCTGATGTTAGCAATAACTTCGTTTTCCTTCGCCAAATCCTCCGGCCTTGGGAAACCCTGGCCCTCGGGAAACCGGAGGGGCATGCTAAGGCTATTGTAAGCATTGTGAAAACGGTATATATTGAGAGGTAGCTAGTGAGGAAAGAAAGAAATGTAATTTCTGAATGGCTGAAAATTTATATCCGAGTATATCGCTCTTCATATTCACCTATCGTGCAATCGGGATCCCAGCGCCTTAGAACCATCTTGGCCCTGCATTGGGAACAGCACAATGAGCGAAACATCGTCCCTGGATCTGAAGGCAGAAGAAACCTATGCCTTCACAAATCGTCCCACGCAAGGAACCTTTTCGAAAATAAAAACCCGCCTCAGTGACATTAAAAAGGAATGGGGTCCCGGCCTGGCAGCAAAGGAGTACTGGGACGATGAATACAACTTCCCTGCCGGTCGATATGCCGGACAAGCGGCAGACAAGGCAGAATCGAAGTAAGTCTGCTACAACCATTACCGTTCTGATTACATCTTGACAATTCCCAAGGAGTTCCTAGACGTCGTGGTGGGGAAAGGTCCTGAGTTATAGCTCGCTCCATTTGCGTTCTCTATTTCTCGCCATGCTCTAACAAGGGAAGCTTTGGATCGAGCAAGCAAAGAGCAAGATATGCGCTTGAACTACCCGTGATTGGTGAATGAAGGATGATTGGCAGCAGCTAGCAACTGGACAGAGTTTGCAACGGAGAATAATATCACTTGTGTATGGTCAATGATTGGTTTATTAGAGGCCGGTGGAGGTTGCACGTTAATTATGCAGGGGGTTGATGGATATATGCCAATTACTACAATACTATACAATATAGTTCAAGTACATCATTTGTTTTCTCAAAATAAACACTAAAGTTAACGATGGCCAGGAGGTCTCCCCCTACAGTACCAGTTGCCGACCTTTATTGGACATATTGCCCTGATACGTTGCGCGAATTAGCGCTGAATCAGTGGCCTTATTGTGGAGTATAATGTGAATGTCCGAATGCGTGTTAGAATATAGGGGCACCGCATAACCAGTCTTTATAAAGCAGTCCTTTCGTGGAGTCTGTCCAAACCCTCTCACGACGAGCTATGGCATATTTCAAACGCGACGACGCATCTCTGTTCTACATCACCGATGGCGCGGAGACCAGCCCCATCCTACTCCTTCTACATGGGTGGACATGTGATCTCCACGACTGGAACCTCCAGGTGAATTACTTCCGCCAGCTCGGCTTTCGAACGGTAGCAGTTGACCACCGAGGCCATGGACGATCCTCCATTCCCGACACCTCGGCACCCCTCAGCCCGGAAGCTCTGGCCGACGATGCAGCCGCCTTATTAGAACATCTGGGCGCAAAGAGTGCAGTTGTCGCCGGGCACTCCTTAGGGACAGTGGTTGCCTCAGCCCTAGCCATCAGACATCCCGAAAAAGTTACCGCGTTGATTCTGTCCGACCCCGTGTACAATGCGCCCATTGAACGCGCCTCTTCAACTCTGCAGTCTCTGTCCGGTCCTGATGCACCAGCTGTGGCAGCAGAATCCTTTGCTCGTGCCTTCTACACGCCGCACACCCCCGGCTGGATGATCGACTGGCACAAGCGGCGAGCACTGGGTGTTCCCGCCTCGGTGGTCTTTGGCACCCTATATGAATTGATCGGCCGAGAGGGTTGCATCGGGGTGGGCAAGAATGCACGGGAGTATCTCAAAAAACGGCAGGCACCGCGGTTGGTGATTTGTGGGTGGGAGCACTCCGCAACGCTGGATCGGGAATTGCCCCCGACTGAGAAGGATAAGATTGTCGTTATCCCCGAGAGTAGCCATTGGCCTCATCAGCAAGAGGCATCAAAGTTCAACACCATTGCTGGAGAATGGCTGCTGGGTCTTGGCCTGGTTCCAGAACGGGGTGTGGCAGGGGAGAATTTTATTTTATCGGATGGACACTCCAATACCAAGTAAATATTCAATGTCGTTAATGCATAGACAGGTTGATCAGATAGAGCATAAAAATAGGAAGCACATCTCGGAAGGGATAACATATGCAATGCCCCAAGCACTTGGTCGTCCCAGTAGTTACCGCCAGCAAGAGGGCATGGCTTCGATTTGTTTGAGGAAGACTTGATCAATTCAGTTGAGACATATTCTAGGATGCCTCCTGCCTAGGTATCGGCCGACAACAGATCGCCGTGAAATGCGCTGAATCAGCGGACACTCGAATCATCAGATGCAGTATAAAGGGAAGCTTTAACACAGCTGACGTCGTCTGAATGTTTACTTATTCGCTCATTTAAAACTGGGTACACCTCACCGAAGAGTTCATGGGATCAACTTCCTCTGTTCCATGACATCCTCCAATATGAAGGCTCTTCCTCTTGAATTCGACCCCGAGATAGCCCCTGTGCTAGACAGTCTGCCTATCCCCAAGGTGCTGACTGCTGACCTCATTCCTGGGCTCCGACAAGCCTCCAATGCCAGGGGAACTGCAGCATACGTGATTGGAGATCGGCAAATTATCCATCATGAGAAGACCATTCCAGGCCCCCACGGGGATATCATTTTGTCCGTCCTCGAGCGCACCGGCTCCTCGGGCGTCAACCGCCCCGGCATTTATTTCATACATGGTGGAGGAATGGTTAGCGGAAGTCGATTCTCCGGTCTTACCTGTGTCACAGACTTCATCACAGAGCATGACGCTGTCTGCGTCTCAGTCGAATACGGGTTGAGTCCCGAGCGGCAAGACCCTTCCCAGCTTGAGGAGTGCTATGCTGGCTTACTCTGGGTCGGGGACCACTTGGGAGAACTCCGTATTGACCCCAATCGATTGATGATCTACGGACAATCAGCGGGAGGTGGTCTCTCTGCTGGGGTGGCTCTCATGGCACGCGATCGCAACGGTCCAAGGCTCTGCGCTCAATTGCTCTCTTACCCTATGTTAGACGACCGAGGGAAAACTCTGTCAACCCAGCAGTTTGAGGATAAGGGAACGTGGACCGCAGCGAGTAATCGCTTTGCTTGGGAATGCCGACTGGGTAAAGATCGCGTGGGAGGAGGAGATGTGGATATTTACTCGGCACCTGCGCGTGCAGAGGATCTCTCCGGCCTGCCACGGGCGTTTATCGATGTGGGTTCAGCAGAGGTCTACCGCGATGAGAATGTTGCGTACGCCCAGAAGCTGTGGGAATCCGGCGTGCAGACAGAGCTTCATGTCTGGCCTGGTGCGTGTCATGCCTTTGATATCGTGGCTCCGTCAGCGCAAATCACGCAGGTTGCAGTGAAAACCAGGGCTGCTTGGGTTGCGAAGGTTCTACGGGGATGAGTAGCAATAGAGTCTCGGCTAGCGTTGAAATTATGGATAGGTCTGTCCGATGTTTGGGACGATATACTTGGTGGGATAAATGTTACGAATCTACTTCCAATGGCCGCTATATGCCTGCACTATGTAGTCTGTGAATAAAAGGCATGGTATGGCTGTCTACGAAGAAAAGTGACTGCCGCTACGTACTCAATTCCTTCAGGATATGTTTTTGTATCGATTGGTTAGACACCGAATAATCCCCTGGTTGCCTAGAGACAGGACACCTCGTCCCGTGGTGCGCTCAGATAACAAGTCTATTGTATATTTCTTTACCATTGGCCACGGAAACGGAACTGTCGGAGTCGAAAGGGGCTTGACTACCAAAAAGTTAAAAAACTTGATGAACGGAAAGAGTGAACGGCCATATACATCAAGAGTAGCAGAATCCTACCGGCCGAGAAAACCCCCAAAGCCACGCTAACATTCCCCAGACTTTCAGCAATTAGCGTCTGGGGAACCTTGTTCTGGGGATCTGGGCCCATGAACGCTAGTAGTCTAAAATACTGGAGGTTTTGACTGGCCTATTAATATGCCTGGAAACATCTCTTTCAGCTTCACTACTACTCATTCTTCTTGCCCACTAGCCATGATGAATAACACAAATACTCAAAACGAGATTCCTGCTCGCAGGGCAGTCCACTGGAGGCTATGGTTGGCCATCGCATCTTTGGTTTGGGTGTGGATGGCCTCCTTGGGCACCTTTTTGGTTGTTGCCCCGATCATGAGTTACATCAACCAGGATATTGGTCCCATCACTTCATATACCTGGCTCGCCTCCTCGTACACTCTGGTATCTGGAGTGACGGTGATTTTGGCGGGAACTCTCTCCGATCTTGTCGGCAGGCGGTGGTTCTGCATTGGAACCGGGTTGTCTGCAGCCATCGCCGGTATTATTTCTGGAACGGCCACGAATATGTCACAGGGTATGTTAGAGTCTCTGCTTTTCAAGCAAACCACATAAGAGGGTCAACCGTGTATTGAATTTCCTCTAGCTATCGCGGGTACCGCAATCCTAGGCCTGAATGGGGGCGGGTGCTTCATGGCCTTTCCCGCCGTTTCTGAGCTGATCCCCACAGATTCCCGTGGCTATATTTTTGCTCTCATGAACATGGGCACTGTAGCCTGGACTATCTGTGGATCGTTCATTGGTCATGAAATTGCTGTTAACACCTCAGTTGGTTGGCGTGGGGTTTTCTGGATCATCACGGCTTTGAATGGCTCAGCTGCCTTATTCGTTTTCCTCGCATACTTTCCGGCTACACCTCTGGCTGTGCTTAACCAAACCCAACGCCGGCGGGATGTTTTTAAGGACTTTGATTATATTGGGACCGCTGGTATTATTGTACGTTCAGATCGAAGTACTATGTCTACTTCGCTTGCTAACCCGTGAACCCTAGGTCGGTCCCACATTATTCCTCATTGGGATTATCTGGATCCCCGAGTACGGAGCCACAAGTGCCGAGTTCCTTGCGCCATTCCTTGTGGGTACGCTTACGATGCTACTCCTGGGGGTTTGGGAAGTATATGGGGCCAAGAATCCCTTATTACACCCGTTTCTCTTCCGCCAGGTCCGCACGTTCACGATGATCCTGGTAGTTGCACTAGTAGGAGGCATGCTCTTCTACTCCTTAAATGCGTTTTTCCCGATGTATCTCGCCATTCTGTTCGATGGCGACGACGGAAGGCAGATCGGCATTGATGGAATGCCCTTCGGCGCTGGTGCTAATATTGGCGGCATTGCTGGAAGCATCCTCCTGCCGTTCATTAGCCCCATAATTGGGACTCATGTCATGCTCGGAATTGGTGTTGTCCTCCAGCTTGTTTTTATTCCTCTTATGTGTCTACCTAACCTTGGGAGCAAAGGATTGGCTTTGGCATTTTCTTGCTTGGGCGGAATCGGTGAGTCATCAACATACAGCATATCCTATATCTCTTGGTTAATCCGAACTATCTTGCTGAAACATGGTCATAGGAATTGGTATGGTGGAGTTCCTTACCATTCTCCTCATTCAACTGGCCACACCTCCCGAGTGGCTTGGGTTCGCCAATGGCGCCCTGGGTCTGGCTCGTTATATCGGAGGTTCGGCCGGCAGTGCCGTTTATTCGGCCATATATAAGGACAAATTGGCCAAACTCTTTCCTCAGTGGGTTTCATCTGCTGCTTTATCGAATGGGTTACCTGAATCGTCCCTTTCGACTCTCCTAGAACCACTAGCGTCCGGTCAAACAGCAGCACTCACAAATGTCCCCGGGGCTACCCCGTCGATAATCGATGCATCAGCGTTTGCCTACAAACAGGCAAGTAAGGAGGCGTTCAAATACGTTTGGCTGTCTAGTATTGCGTTTGGGGTCACGGCATTGGTTTGTGCACTAATGTCAAAAGATGTAAGTGGTGCTCCTCCGTTCAATATTTCCGCTAACCTGTTTCCCTAGTTGTCGCACAAGATAAATTCGGAAGTATTGCAACGACTGGAGTCGGATATCCCCATTGAAGATAAGGAGATGGCCCTTCAGCATGTGGAAGATGTTTCCGGGGAAAGGCTATCTAAGTAAAATGAGGCCTAGGATATCAATATGTGCACAGCAACTGATTACTCGTTCATGGTTGGCGGTATTCCGGTGGTCTGGATGGAATTACAATCGAATTTAAAATCTCTTGCCTATTGGGCATTCCTCACTTCCTACATAAACATGTGCAATCAGCTTCAGCTTTAATGGTGTACAATTCCGCCCCAGACTCGTAGTTCACTCAGACGCCCACTGTTGTTGATCGCTGACATCACCCATACCTCATTTTTCTCTTGATACAGAATTTCATTCGACTAAACTTCATTTATTTACCCCTTGGGGGAATTATTACATTTTCTATGGATTAGGAAGTGAAAGTGAGGAATAGTCAAATGGTATTTATTCAGAAGCTGCACTACTATTGTCTCAGTCTAAGCCGCAAATTCAAACATCTTTCACTTATCGACAGGCACAAACACTCCATAAGCTAATCTCATGTCCATGGCTAAAACCGAGCATGGAACCCACCAACCACTGTGCTGAACCGGGGTTGTGCCGGACGGGAGCCTGCTAACTGGGGCAAGCGAGCTGCGAACGCGAGGTAGTGCTCGGACTTTACATGAGCATCCAAGGCAACCTTATTTTTGTAGCTGTGGGGTAATTAGACACAATGTCTCAGTAAAAATTGGGAGATAATGAATTGATCCTACCGTTCTATGAAGATGATTTCATCTCGGCCTTCGCTATCCTTTGATTGCATCGCATAGTAAATCAACACATCAGGCTCCTTGGCGTGGACGGCTTCGACAAGTGGCTTGATCAAAGCCAGAATCTACCACATCCATGATTAGTGGTTCAGCCATGGGCCAGTAGACTTCGGGTTTCTCACCTCCTCCAACTTTCCCTCATCGGGGTAGAAGGTAGCAGCGATGTTGATATTCTCGGGTTCCATTCTTATAATTGTTGTCGTATTTGGGATTGCCAGATAGGATTCCCCGATGACAGTGCATCAACCTTATATCTTCATACAATCTCAATATCCGCGATTCCTATGCATAAAAACAATGAATCAGCGGCATCGTCTCCCGCTGGCAACGCTATACCCGATTCATTCCGCGGAATCAGCGGAAAAATCCGGAAAAATACGAGTCGGAAATACGACTCGTTAAGGTTCGGTGGCGGAATCTTGGCGCGTTGGCTTCCAGCCAATAATAGTGCGCGGAAAGTGGGTCCATCCATAACAACTGTGGGGGTGCCGCAGAGGTTCTCTGAGGGCACTTGGACTGTGCTTGATGTACAACAGTATTTTTTTTTTCGACTGCCCCAGAACTACCCCAGGTCCCAGATCTCGGCTGATTCAATAGTTGCCGCGGCCGCATCTAATTTGTGGGGGCGGGTCCTCCGCAATTTTGAGACACTAAGCGGAAATATATTTTGACAGCAATTGCGGTTGATATTGGGGGTTGCGACACAAGCAATTGGGTTTTTTGACTCTTATCTAGTTTGTGCCTTTAATATATACCCGATGTTGAACTCATCAGGGTCGGACTGAAAGTGAAATTTTACGAATGGACAAAGTTTGTAGTTTGATGCCTGGCTTCCCGGGTTTGACGGGATTCTGTAGAGACGATTCTATCAGTGAATCAGCGTCTTGCATCAGCGTCAAGCGTTTTGGTAGAGAATCATAATCTGTGCCCTATGGGGATGATCTGGGCCGATATTGCTTCTTCTCGGTCGAGAGATTGGGCGATATCAAGGTCACCAGGAACGTTGGCAAATGTGAAATGATTCGTGTCCTCGGCATCTAATAGAATCTGGCTTTTCTTTACTCAGATTTTGAGGGGTGAAATAGCTCAAATTTGCCTGGTCGTCTAAATATCGGTCAAAACTGTCCTGCCACTTTTATCTCTTCATACCAAAACAGCCGTCCTTGGTAAGGAGGGTCGTTAAGGATTAATTAAAAACCATGCGTGCGGCGAGATACTACGGGGCAAAGGATGTGAGAATTGAACAGACTCCCGCGCCAGATTATTCCAGACCAGAATGGAGAGACCATGTTCTTGTGGAGGTGGAGTGGTGTGGGATCTGCGGGAGTGACCTCCATCTCTACCTTGCTGGTAGGGGCATCAAACTCTCCTCTCACGCAACAATGGCTTACTTTATATCTGTTCCAGGCCCAACGGCTCCCCCAACGATGGACACACCTCACCCGTTGACGGGATCAAAGTTACCTACCACCCTGGGGCATGAATGCTGTGGAGTAGTAAAGCAGGTTCCCCAAGACTCCACGTTCCAGGTCGGCGACCGTGTTTTTATCAACCCTACCTTGACATGTGAAGAGTGTTTCAGCTGCCAGAAGGGATGGAAATCACAGTGTAATATCCTGGGATTTCTAGGCCAAAGTGGTGGTGGCGGTGGAGGGTTGAGTGAGGTTATCGCGGTTGCCGAACACAAACTGCACAAGATCCCCCCAACTATCTCAATGGATCATGCAGCCCTGGCGGAACCCCTTGCGGTAGGCTTGCATGCGATACGGAAGGCCGAAACTTCGGACGACCAATGGGGTAAAAAGTCTGTTCTGATTCTTGGAGGTGGACCGGTCGGGTATGCGGTTGCTGCTAACCTCCTTGCATTGGGTGCAGACGCGTCGCGTATCTTTGTTAGTGAACCTACCAAAAAACGACAAAGCATGCTGCAAAAGCTAGGGGTGCGAGTTGTTGATCCCGGCCTGGAAGATGTTGTCCGCGTATGCCAGCGGAGCGATAGTGGCGTAGGAGTTGATTTTGTATTCGATTGTGCTGGTGTGGCGGCGTCAATTTCTGCTGGGCTCCCGGCTCTTCGAGCGGGGGGTACTTACATTAACTTGGCACTATGGGGTAGACAGGTAAGATGGTGTAGCCAAACACAATGACAGGATTGCTAACGATGGCAGATCACGATTCCGTTCCTGGACTTCTTCAAAAAGGAACTTACCCTTCGGTGTTCAATGGCGTATAATAGCGAAGACATTCAAGACGCACTGGATTTAATGGCAGAAGGTTTGTCAACCTGTGTTTCATGTGGCTCATAGGTATTTTTGCTGACCCGAGAAGGTAAATATCCACATCTCGGCGACATGGTAACGGCACGAATCCTGCTAGAAGATGTGGTGGACCAAGGGTTGGAAGAGTTGATCAGAAATAAGCATGCACACATTAAGATCATTGTTACCCCTAAAGCATCGAATCTAGTTGGATCTCGCATATAATATTAAATCGTAACCAAAGTCATCTGAAAAGAAGAAACTTTAATGGTTGGACAAGGATTAGTTTCGTGATTGGTGGGGTACTTCTCGAGGACAAAGAGCTCCTATCGTCTTATTTGATTCATTCAATGATATTGTTGGATGGCTGAAGCGCTGACTCGCCGGCTGCCCCGGATCATCTGCCCCCACGGCGCCCAGCTTCTGTAACGTGCGGGGAAAAGCGCCTCAGCTCCATCTTCTATCCCCGCAAATTTCTTTTCTTTCTCTACAATTCTCCCTTTCATATCAAGAGATTAACCACCTTCAAGATATCGTATGACATTCCCCTCCACCTACTTAACCTATTATATGCCCTCATGCCGCGACGAAAAGGTTCCCCAGTCTCTAACAGCACCCGTGCTGGCAAAGGGGGATGGAAAGAAAAGCTCACCGAGGAGCAGTTGGAGAGGAAGAGAGCGGCGGATAGACAGCTTGTGCGCGAAAGTCGTCACCGCACGAGGAGGACGATCGAGACGCTCCAGGAACAGGTAAAGCTGCTCAGCAACCAACAACCGAACCAACTCATAACGAACCTGATGAACAAAAACAAAGCGCTGGAGGCAGACCGAGATGCTTTGTTGGACCGACTCTATTCTGTCTGCGGTGCGCTGGGATTAAATAAAGAGAATGCGCATTCTTTAATCACACACAGTAGCGACTCCACGCCATCGTCGCTGGGTCCATACCACAGGCATAATCACGCCCCTATAGACGCCCCAGATACCTCAGAAAACCAACCAGGGGAGGTGGCTCCCGACCCAGCCCAGGTGCAGGGAGAAAGCGAAAACAGCCTGGCTAACACTCAGATCTCGGAACACTTCGACATTCGTCTCGAACTAGACTCTCGTATCCTCATCCCGGATTCTCCATCGCCCTTCCCTCAGATTCATGCGTTTATGGACCCTCTACCGGAAACATCGCTCTTGTCCGAGGAAACATTTCTCACCTCCATTATGCTATGGCGCCAGGCATGGGGGTTGGGCTCTAGTGTTTTTTCCGTCGCTAGTAGTTTGTTTCACATCCACCGTGCGCCGGGCTACATGACAAGTGAGAAGCTACGGAGGTTATCACAATGCCCGAATATTTTGCAGGACATTGTGTACCGGCTCGATACATCAGGGAATGACCCGCTTGAGGCGCTTGCGGCACCCGAGGACACTCGGGATAGCTCTAGACCTTCTAACGAAGGTGAGGGCCGCGATAATTTGTTAATAGTCCGGCGGGAGCTGGTAATATGTGCATTTGAATGCGTGAGGCCGTGGAGGTACTGTTCCCGGGAGGCTCGAGTTGCTATGTTCTGGGCTCTTTATCGAATTCTCTCGGTTAGTCTCTTGTGTCTTCCTCTGGGATGATCATTGATGCTGACTTTGTTCTACTGGATAGCTTCTTTTTCTACCCACCGCCCAGAATCTCGCCAGGTGTCCTGCTTGGTTTCGACCAACAGCCTCCCAAATGTGGCACGATCATCCCTCCTTCATTGACTTCATTCCCTGGTAAGACTTCTAATAAAACCTGTCGCCCTACCATTCTGACCGAAATCAGGCCACACATTCGCGAGCACCTCGTACTCAACTGGCCCAACTTCCTCGACTGCAATCTCTACAGCCTATTCCTCGAATCCTTCGACATAAACACCGACCAGGAGATAATCTCCGAAAGCGTACTTGGCCTGAACGAGACAGGAACTGAATTGGTCCTACATCCGACAATCGACCGATGCCTGAGCAAAGTCAGTGCTTTAACTGTGAAAGAAAGTTTCCTCTCCAAGTTTCCGCCCTGGAATCCCGCCACACGACCCGTGAGCCACGTTTCCTCACCAAGGGATCCGTCCCCATCGGCAGCACTGGTTCCAGACCCAGATGGTCATCTGCTACTTTCTTGGCTTGCGACGCCAGAGCCGGATCCATCGCGACAGGAATCTGAATCTCTATACCACGTGCCAGCACCGGCAGTGCAATCCCTTCCAGCAGTCCAACCTCTTCCAACGGAGCACACCCAGCCTGGTAGAGTAGAAGCGATGCCATCAATTTCGCCCCCTCTCCAAGAGGCATTCCATACGTTTGACTGGGATATGAATGGAACGATGGATAACTCGCTGCCGGGTACGAACACTGCTAGTCAGCCAGGGCAGTTCCAGAAACAAAACTCACTAGATTGCTGGTTTGGGGTATCTCCTGGGCAAGAGCGGTTTCTTAGTCCTCCAGACGTGAGCTTTAACAAGAGGATTTTTATAGTGTAATACTTCTAATGTAACAAGCTAAGTATCCTTTTTTGTTACTGTTTATGTGATAGCAGAGGATACTGTATACCCTAGTCTGATGCCAATGTGCTTGTACCTCACGAACTATCGGTATTGTAGGAAACACTAGTAGTTTTACCTCGTATCCCCACAAATGGTTCAAGTCCTCCGTCCTTTGCATATTTGCCTCATTCTTGGACCGAGGAATAGAGCCTGGGTTGAAGCTATGCCTCAACTTGGGACACTGGCCGGGCTTTGACGTAGGCCATCAACGGTTCTTTCTCCCAAATGATATTCGCGGATTGCTGTCCTAACCAGGCATCCGATCCCGGGGCAAGTTCCAGATCAAAGTTCCACAGTAAACGGGCGACAATAATTTTCATTTCAGCGTATGCCTAAACAGGACTCAGGTTAGTCCCTTGAAATCACATCTCCCGAGTTGGGGGCAGATCGTACTAAGTTGCGGCCAATGCAATTCCGCGGGCCAATTGAAAATGGCTGCAAAACAGCCTTGTTATCGTTGGCATACCGTCTCTTTTGGTTTTCATTCTCAGGCTCAAATCGTTCGGGAATGAAGTCGAAAGGATCCGCAAAGTTTTTCGTAGAGTGATAGGCCGCGTACTGCGAAACACCGGCAACAGCCTGGATAGACAAAGTAAGGATTGGCACTTGAGATGCGAAGGCAGCTAACCAAATTTATACGTACCCCAGCAGGCACAAATTTTCCATCAATTATCTCCCCACCCTTTGGTACAACCCGAGGAAGACTTGCAGGAACAGGCGGAAACATCCGAAGTGCTTCCTCTAGCACCGCAGCAAGATATTTCAACGGACCAACACTAACAAGGTTGATCTCGTTCTCCTTCGCAAAGGCACCCCGGATCTCAGCGACCAGTTTCTCGTACGCCCGCCGGTTCGTCATCAAATAAAAAGCCGCCGCTGATAGAGTCGTCGCAGTAGTTTCGCTCCCGCCCACAATCAGTATCTGGGACAATGTCTGTAGTTCCCCAGGACTGAGTGCCTTTCCCTCTGGTACCCCGAGGACGTGGCTGAGGAAATCACCCCGTTCCTCGTTTACACCCTTTTCCAGACGGCGTGCGAGCTTTGCTCTGGACATTTCGACGTGCGCTTTTCGGGCATTGAGAAGCCGTTTCGGGGCGATTAGTGGAAGGAGACGGAGGACGCCAAAGTATTGAAGAGCCTGGAGGTAAGGGATTGTCGAGATCGTGCCGAATATGAATGTGATCCAGGCATGTAAGGTGTTTTCACGAAGGCAGTCGAAGGATTCACCGAATGCTAAGTCTGCACCCGATAACAACAAAGATCAATTAGCGTCCCGTTCGCTAGGGACAGGGAGGGGGGATGGGGGCATACCTCCAATGATGTCGAAAGTAGTAAAGTTAAAATACTCCATAATATTAACCGGCTGACCGCTATCCACTGACTTTCGCAGGAGTGCAATGAGGGCGTCGACATATTTATGCATAAACGTCCCCTGGCTCCGTAGAGCGCGGTCCGAAAAGGCCTGTAGAATCGAGCGTCTCATTCGAGCGTGATCTGATTTCAGCGGAGTGGTCAAAATCCCATGTACCCCGTTATCTGGAACAAAATGTCCATGGCCATTGAGTGACTTTGGCATTTCGACAGGACGATGGCCGTAGATCGTTTTCCAGGCTGTGGGGGTGATGTAGGATAGTTCGTCGGGCCCAATGCGTACCACGTCACCGTACTGGTTGTGGAGGCGCTGGACGTGTAGATAGAGGTTGCCCGACGCATTCCTGTAAATCAGAGGGAATCGGGATGCGGCCCATAACTTGGGTCCAGGGTATGCGCGCAGAGGGTGTAGGAAGACATTGTACAATGCTTTCCCGGCAAGCAAGGCTAGCACCTAGACGTTCACCAGTCTCAAATGTTAGCGAAGGGATTTCGAACGTGAATATTGGGAGAGTTGACATATATTTACCAAGGCTGGAAAACCGATTATAATTTGGGTTACTGTCATGGCAGGCTACAGTATCACGTCCAGCAGGCTACCGTGCCGTTGGAATGCGGAAGATGTGCAAAAAAGGCGGGTATATCTGTCTGTGAGACATTTAACTTTGAAGCACCTGGACCCAACTACTTTATTTTGCATGTTTAATGAGATGAAAGGTCAGTGGCCCCAGTGGGGTACCAGGGATTGATCGACGGCTACCGACTCGTAAATGAAAGGCTCGTAAGTTGTCCTAGATATCACGAAGCAGATCATGAACCGAATCCCTGAGAACCGCAAGCTGTCTACGCCCAGCAATATAGACAATAAAAGAATGCTAAGCATAGGAACCAACCAAACTATCCTTCTATCCACAATGGCAAGTATTTGAATACTTGGAGTTACTGGAGCATATTCTAGGGGCAATTGGAACTGAAGCCGAGGGTTCAAGAGTAGCTATGAGGACTCAGTTCAACAACAGCGGGTGATGTGACCCACCTCTATCAAGCCAACGTGAGATATACGTGAGTTTTTTTTATCTTTTCAAACTAAATTGCTCGTCAGTCTCATGATTCGCCTGAATCTTGGACATTTTGAAACAAAAAAAGACCCATAATGAACTGATGATTCTTCTGGTCATCCCATAGTACGTAAGAGTAGCTTGGTGTTAATTCCGCCTCCCAAGATTCCGATTCGATTCCAGAAGTCCTGAGATCCGCCGACGATCAGCACTGACTCGTTCCCACCAATAAGAGACTCATGAAATCGCATTTGGGACCCCACATTATTGAGCCTGACCTTCTGTGATTGGATGAGCCTGGTGGGTCACTGACTCGGTGCACACAAACCTGGGGCTGCCCCTATTCAATGGTCTCTATTGATACACCCAGTACGAGGTAGCTGAAACTCCATGTTCATGATGGAGCGAAAGTAAACGTCTTGTCCCACCAAGAGGTAGCAGGTAAAGCCTGAACATCTATACACTACGGTGGAGCCAAGGGTAGTGGATCAGGGTTTGCCGCCGAATGTGACCCACACGCCGGATGTCAACAGTGGTGAAGAAGCGAAGGAAGCTCAATACAGCATGGGCTTGGTTATGGAAGGGAAAAGACTATGATTGCCATATGTCAAAGTCCTCCGTACCTAGGCACGGACAAAAGGAGGGATTTCTTAACGTGGCTACGGTGAGAACTCGAGACAACACGGGAGTCGGCAGAAATGACATCAACGACAGAACAAGAGCAAGGCACCCCGAACAAGGGGGGATTGAGTCAGTCACCAGAAGCGGCAAATGCGCAAGGATTGACAGCCCAAAGAATGACCATATACGTCTTCCTGGGCAAGCCAAAGGAACGCCCGGAATTTCGTCGCTCCTCGGGTCTCTCAGGCGGATATGCCGATCATTGATAGAGGCCTTGTGTTGGATTGGGCAGATCCCTTGAAAGCTTACCTGCAATACGAAAGGATGCAGGGAAGAACGTGTGGAGCAGGGGCTGGGGCACTCATTCGCTGTTGAGGTCACTGGTGGCTGAAGGGGTTAGTGCATCCAACTAAGCTTCGATGAGAGCACAATACCTCCCTTGGTCCCCATGGGGCCCCTTTTCCTCTGCTTTGTTGTTCAATATTCTGGGATATCAGCTCTGTGACGGCGATCGTTTTTGCACGACGTCGGATCTGGGACCTTTCAGACATGCATAATGCGACATGGCCATGTCGGAATCCCCCCATGGGAATTGCGAGGCTCTAAAATTGGAGTCCTACACGATATGTATATAAATCCGTATATTCCTGGGAATAATGCTTCCTGTAAAACCTGGGACCTGCTGTTTTCCATCGTCACTCAACGATCCCTTCCTCTGCTGGGACCATAAGTCTCTGTACACTTCCCCATGGGCTCCATTAAGGATGAGGCAGGGGCTTCTCCCGCCGATAACACTCAATTCGTCCATTTTGAAACCGTCGACGAGGCTCCGCCTTCCAAAGACATCTACAAGAGCTGGAAGTTCTGGTGTGTTTTCGTCGTACGTCTGGACCCGCAATCATTGCTCAACCCTATAATAATAGCTGTGGATAGTCTGCCTCCCTGGGTTTCCACGCAGCCCTTTTCGGAATTTCCCCTGGATGGAATTTACTCCAGTCACGCGTCCCCGCCAGTCTTGGCCAAGGTACGTTACGCATCGCATCAATGGTTCCCCCCCCCCAGCTAATGATAGATAGACGAAACAACCACCCTCGCCTGGGCTACTCCTACAATCTTCTTCACCCACACCTTCAGTAGTGTGCTGTTTGGTCGATTGTCTGACTATATCGGACGGCGCTGGGTTTTCGTGTGTGGAAACCTGGTTTCTTTCATCGGGTTTCTGGCCTGCGGAAGGGTCTCCCATGGATACACACTCTCAGGACTGGTCAGCTCCCTCCATAATTTCTCCGCTCCCCCTTTTCCTCAATCCCGGAAAACTAATAGCCCTCAGCATACCCTTGTCGGCTTGGGCGCCGGTGTCCAAATCATGGGTCCATTTCTAGCACTAGCAGAGCTCGTCCCCGTGCGTCATCGCTTCGTGGTTTCCGGCGGCTGCATCACCCTCCTGGCTCCATATCAGGCCATGTACCCAGCTATAGGTACGTACTTTATCCTGTCAGACCAGAAGATAAAACAGCAACCATCTCTAACTCTCTGCAGGGGAAGCGTTGGCCGAAAATACAGCCGATTCCTGGCGCTGGTGCTTCTCTATCAACGCCATTTTCTCATTTGTAGCATTCATTGGCTTCCTGGTTGCATACACTCCGACTCCAACTAAGCGGTCTGATGCTCCTATTCTGAAGCGAAATTGGATCGGTCTCCCGCTAGTTGCGGTGTCTACGTCGTTGGCATTGTTTGTGTTGTCGGGAGACACGATCTATCGTTTGTTACCCCATTCCCCTTCGTGTTTTGAACGACTGCTAACCATAACCAGCCTGGGAGGAGGCGAAGGTGATCGCACCTGTCGTGGTTATGGGGATCCTTCTGATCGCGGTCCCCTTATACGGTGAGACCAATTGCTACTGAAAGGGGGATGAGAGGCTAACTGAATTCAGAGGCGTTCCATGGCGGCGATAGAGCCGTGATTCCAGGATATTTGGTCCGAAGCTGGGCAGTGGTGTCTTGGGTACTGGTTGGCGCTCTTAGCAACCTTCTGATATGGTTCATTCCCTTGGCGGACACGGTTGTTTTCCAGTCGGTACTGGGCCGTACCGGCATGACAGCCGCTTGGGATACTGTAAAGCCCCTTTTGCTTGCCTACAGCCGATTCTTGAATGCTAATACTCAAGCTGTATAGTCAACATTCACTGCTGGAGTTGTTGCGGGATCCATCCTTGCCACTGCTGCGCTTTTCCGCCCAAAATTCATTAAATGGCATCTGGTCGCAGGTGTGATTGTCAATGGCGTTTTCCTAGCTGGCCTGGCTGCCGCACGATCTGACCGACTCAGACTGGTGCAGGCGTTTAACACCTTCTTGGGCATTGGGGTCGGATATGTACTTGTGGTTGCATTCACAACTGCACCCATGACTGCCAAACCTCAGGACATGGGTTGTGTGGTTGGAACTATGTCTGCATTTCGGGCACTCGCTTGGTGCGTACTGCGTAAGTGCAGCTCCCTAAAAAGTTGGGCCTCGATGGGGCGATGCTAACCCTCCTCCTTCAGGGGCACTCTTCTTTGCTATTGTATGTCAACACGGACGCCTATACCCAGGAACTGCTTTACAGAACTAACGTACTCTTTACAGTACACCCCGCGATTACAAAGTAAAACGATTTCATTTGTGAGCGAGGGTGCTGTAAAGGCTGGGCTGCCTCAAGCCAGTTTACCGGCCGTGTTCCAAGCCCTCCAGGCTGCGCAACTAACTGGAGACCAGAGTGCCCTCCTTCAAGTTCCGGGGATAAACAAACAGATTCTATTCGCTATTCAGCTTGCAACGGTGGATGCATCGACCAATGCATGGCGATTTATTATTCTCCTGGCGATCATCTACGTTGGCCTGTTGATCATTTTGGCCGTTCTATGCCCCAACATCGACTTGTCACTGGAGATTGTGGCGCATAGCAACCCAGCACCTCAGCTACAGACAAGCCAGAACAATGGCAGCAAAATAGGCACTGGAACGTTAGAATTTCTCTGAGATCAAGGCTCAGGCGTGAGAAGTGCTTATGGAGGATGATTGCAACACAGGTTTCTCTTGAGAGATGTCAAGCATCCTCAAAGAACTTTGTTCCTGGGCAATTTTATTTTAATGCTGGTCCGCAGAATCGCGTGGTTGGCTTTTTGTTTCATTGGGGGTGAGACAACTCAAATATAAGTCAGGCTAGTGTATGCTAGTTCTCTGATTGATCAACTGAATATCATCCCTGTGTATATCAAACAAACGCAAGCCGCTCGAAGGTAGTTTTTCATAGCCATATGATACCCTACCAGTTAGAAGGGGATTTATATCCTTTTAAACTGACTCCCCCTGAACCCTCTTGTGAACCAACTGGTACAAGTCCCTCTCAGTGAACGGGGGAATCTCAAGTAATTGGTTATCAACGTGCTGGTAGTGTGTATTGTACTCCTCTCTGTACTCCGCTGATTTCAGTAGTCCATCAATCAATATGTCACCATGCTCCCAGTGTGTTCGCTCGCCGCCTCGTTGAGCCTGGTAGGTACCCAGGCTGTCAGCCAGAACCTTTTTCGAATCAACGCTTTGTTCGATGAAAACACCCCGGGATGGATTTTCTCTCCGGGCCATCTCGAGCACCATATTTTGGGTGACAACCAGACTATGTATGAGCACTGTTCGGTTCCTACACATGTCTGACGTGTAATGACGAAGGACACCGATAATCCCATGGCTAATTGTCCGATAGGTCGAGGTACTTATCTTGCCGGTCCCTCCATCCCAGAGCTTGGTTTTGTTTGTCTTGAAGTCGATGAAGAAGGATCATTTAATATCAGATGCAAGAAGGCCCCAGAGTTGATGGTAGTCCACGTCATGCTCTTATCTCCAGCGGACCTTGGATATTTCTGCGATAACCAGTCGGTGAGGGCAAAGAATTGATCTTATCCTGGAAGATGGCTCGCCTTTTCCTCATCAGCCATCGAGGTGAATGTGGACGGAATGATGTGTTTAACGCCGCTTTGTTCAGCAGTGTCTACCAGGGCCTTCTGCTTGATGATTGTGGAGGGGCCGACGACGGAAACAACTGCGTTCACTGTGCGAAGTAACTGAACTAGTCTAGTCTGCGATGAAGGACCTAGGAAATCAAGCTCCTCGATTTCTGCCTTATTGGCGTAACTTTCGAAGTTGGCAGAGGATCTGGTTATAGCAAGCACTTTGTATCCAGCGTTAATCAGCTCCTCAATGGTGGTTATGCCGAGTGGACCGCTCTATGATAGGCCAGTTATAGCACGAGTCAATCTCTTGATCCACAGAAGTCGATAGTTGAATATTTACTCCGACCAAGGCAACTTTCTTGATTTCGGCCATGGTAGCGGGGCCTCGTTGGACATGTTAAGTAGAATTTGATGGCGGAAGACAATTCGTCCAGTTTGAGGCCTTGTGCGCAAGTAATACTGGATTAAATATACTAGATAGGAGATGGGGTAAGCCACGATGGAACCGGGGCTTCCAGTGATCTTCCTAAACGGGAGCTACCTTGTACGAATCGCTGAGAACAACGGACTAGTTAGGAACCGGAGAGGGGCTGTTGATTTGAGTTGGATGCTACTGCTGTTAAATTTGATGGTGCTATATGGACGTGAAAATATTTGTCTTTGAGCTGGGACTGGACGTCTCTTACATACTTGAGTGACTGGTTGACCCTTTGCATATGCCACCCATATTAGCAACAGACCAGTTGCCGCCAACCACGACTTCTTTCCTTTTTATTGTGCTTGTCGACGACTCCATTCCAGGTAGGATCTCTCAGAGCAGTATTCTTCAATCCTTTCGCGCCAGGACTTTGATCCACGTAGAGCTTCCTCTCTACCACCTCACAAGGACAAACAAATCCGACCCTTCGGGCCAGTTTGAGCGATGGACTGCTTGCTAGAATCTCCACAGCAGCAACAGTCGCAGGCCACGAGACCTCCACTTCCAAATTCACCACCCTTCTCAGCTTGGCCAATGGTTCGAGAATTTGCCGCTCCTCTTCCGATGTCATATCCCAGCGTCTATTATAGCTGTATTCATTGTTGATCCACATATGGAGGTTCCGAAGACCCGTCATACCCGCGAGGCAAGCACACAGATCCGCCCACCTGGCGAGCCACAGGGGATTTTGAAAGTCATCGAATTCTTTGACATTGTTGGCAATATGGTAGCAGAAGTCGATAGACTTGATACTGTGGTACTGAGACAGCGATAGCATCGCCTTAATATCAGCAGTAATAAGGAGGTCCTCCTTTTCCTGTGCAATTATGCTGAATATGTTGTTCGAGACAAGGATGTCGGCCGCTTCAATATAGCTGGGCCATGTATTTCCTGATTAGCAAAGTCGCATAGAGTTGATAGACAGCTCCATAACCTTACTCACATCTGACGACAAACCAGGAGAAGATTGACCTTTTTCCACGGAGGTGTTCGCTTTCTACCTATGAACCCTTCCACAGTGCAGGCTGTGCATTGGGAATCGTCACTATTTCCACAAATCCCTGGTGAATCGCACCTCCGATCGGGACACGGGCACCGGATCCGACTGGACAGGTCATGACGGATAAAATGGATTGTTATAGATCCAAGTGCGATACGATATATTTCTTGACGGATCTCCAAGGGGAGCCTTTCTAGTAGTAGGCTTTGACCTTGATGGGTTGGGGTTGTGGTCTCGGGAAGCGGGGCTACCCTCGACCCACTGCCACTTGATGAGGAACGCGATGTTGAATAGATAGAGCAACTCTTGGGGCGTGATATTGTGTACGCAATCCTCATTGTGGAAGCAGTTGAGGGGATACAAAGAAAATCGTGTTATGATTTGAGCATAAGAAGTGTGCACCGTCGATGAGGCGGGGTTGATGTGGCTATGTTTGGGGGCCGTTTTGTTGCGCCATCACGGCATTAATTTCACCCGGCCGGGATGATTTCCATTTCTACATATAGTTCTACCATAGGCCGATAAAAGGTCCTCTAATAGCATGAATACGATGAAAACCCGTCCAAGGAGGCGAATGTCCCTGAAACTACCACTTAACGGCGATAAGTGGGTAATCAGAAGAGCTGTAATTCCGTCCGCTCCGGCTCGCCCTCTCAGCTTGTCGCCGCCTGTGCCTAGCAAACCAAGCAAACACGTATCCCATGATAGGCATAATTATGAAAAGCCATATGAAAAACCAGGTCACCATCTTGAGGTCGTGGCTTGTAGGGCCCGAGGAGTGGTGCACCTTGTGGCCAGCATCAGGATGTCCCATCAGCTTGTTGAGTCCTTCAGGACTATCTGAGACGCCATCCGACTCAGCGCCAGCATCAACATTCCCAGCTGTTTCGTTGGGCTTTGCAGGCGTGTCTGGGACGCGGCTATCCTTGTAACAGGTCAAGTAGGAGCGATCATCGGGATGACCTGTCGTTTTCATGAGCTCGGCTTTGAACAAATCACAGTTGAAATTCCCCTTGTGTTTCACCGAAATAAAGCGAAAATAAGAAAGCTTCTCGAGTTTGAAGCTAATGAATTCAGGGATCAGTTACCGAGTTAATGCTAAATCGGTGTATCCGGAATTCTACCTTCGAATATCCGCCAACACGCTCATCCATTCGCTTATAGTTTCTAACGCTGGCATCGAGACACTGTGTATATGGTCAGCAGAATTATATGGATGCATGACAATGGAACCGGGATGACGTACCTTGCAACATTGTAGTAAAACTCTAAAGAACTAGCGGCATAAACCAATTTGGGTAATTCCAGATGTAGCGCGCTTCGCCCGTGATTCGCAACAGTTAATCCTTTACGATAACGCCCCTCGACCGGTCCTATCTGTTCTAACTCAGGCATGGAAATACTGAGCGTATGTGAGCAATGGAAATAAGGCATGTACAGCGTGACGGGGGGGCAACAGACTGTGCTATGTGGCCCCTAATGTAAATTTCACCAGCAAACTCGAGCGATGGGAATGTGAGGTCGATGGAAGGATCAAAATCGGGCGATATTGAGGACGAGTGTTGTAGGAAAAGTACATCACGAACGTGCTCCAGCGATTCAAAATTAAGGCTATATATCTGCCATCAACAAGGGCTCTCACTCAGGTAATGGGTCTAGAAAATAAAGTACCTTGTAAAGTTTCCCGCGAGCGAGATCATATCGGCACGCTTCAGCGATCGGAGATCAACCGCGACAGTGCTGTCACCACCGTCGACATACAGGGCGCCTGTTACCGTGCGCAACTTGGGCAGGGAAACAACCTCCAGGACCCTTGTGTCATCGAGCCTCAAATCGCCAAGACGCACGAGCTTGGGTATTTCGAAGCTTGTTATCTTATATGAGTGGGTTCTAGGTTGATCGGGTTGATCTGTGGAAATAGATCCTGTGACATTGACGGTGTTTGGCAGGACAAATGGACCCTGGTAGCTGTTAATGAAGGTGATGTTGCCAATGATGGTGGTACAATTATCCAGCTGCCGCACATCTTCTGGGCTGGACACCTGGAAACTTTCGGTACACTCCGCGGCCAGGGTCACTAGAATCGTGAGTCAGTAGCCGCCCTCATTTTTCCAAGATAAATAGCAGTCGCCAGGGAAAACGCACAGATTGGAAAGGTTCCTATGGCAAAGGCCAGCCATAACCAGATGGAGTGGGAATATGTCATGACAGCAGAAGAGGAGACAGATCCCTAGAGACTGGTGCGTCAACGAGGAGGTTCAAGTTCACAGGCAAAATTCCAAACAAAATATGAGAGCTTTCCCCCCTCCAGCTGGTGATAGCGATTCTTGCGGCGCAGCACTTTGCAGCTGTCCTGCCTGGTGTTGGTGTTGGTGTTGGACCAACGCGCCACCAACACCAATCATTTCCTCGTATCAAGGCGACCACCACCAACCAGGGTCTTTGCCAAGTGTTATGCCAACCACAGCCTCAGCATCCGGAAACGATCTACAGGGAGGTCCGATTCTGCCTAACCAACCGACGGGTTTGTGGGCATTGGATAAGATGGTGAGGCTTTTCTGCATCGGGTCGAGACTCGGCAGCGACGTGACTCAATCACTACAAAGACGTCCCTCATGCGGTGGCCACCAGGTTCTTGAGGATTCCGCTACTGACTCTGAATAATTTACAAAGAATTCTTATCTTCCTTCTATTTGCTTTATTACTATGTATGCGTACTAGGAATTCGGCAATTAACTTCGATCCAATTTATGGTGCCACTAAAAAATATATATTATGTGTTCGCACCAACAATGTACTCTTGTGGTACACTGGTTGACCCGACCAAGGCTGGTTATTGAATGCGCATGTGTCATTTAGTTTTAATTAAATCTCGCTATACTGCCAGGCTATAACAAGAAGGCCTCAACATGGTCATTCTCCAGCAAGACAAATGTGACGGTACCATCTCACGCGAGAGCACCGGAGGTGTCCCTCGCTGATATCCCCAGTAAAACCATCGCGTTCTCGAAAACATCATGAAAAAGACACTCTTTTAAGCCTAGTAGACAAGACTTTGTTGAATATTTCACATACTCTGCCAATAGGAATAACGAAGCTCTCGGCCGGAGTGAAAGAATCCCAAGAGGCCCAATAAGGAGGCTACCATTTTACCAATATGAGGCGCTTACACAGGGAAGCTGATTGGCGTTTGCCGGAATTGTTTTGAAGTCAGCTATCACCAGTCACTCTCAGCCAACCAAGCCGAATCATCATCCCTGTTGTGATGAGGATGTTCGGCGGGATATTTATCCGTTCACTGAGGGGTAGGTAAACATCGCAAGCTGATCCCTCGAGCGACGCGTGGGATCGTTGCGCTCACATATAAGGTTGAATATCTCAATAATTTGTGCCAAATGATCTTCTAAATATTTCAAATGGCGAATAACGACGTCTCGCTCCGACGCCTAGCCAAGGAGTATGGCATTAGCCTGCGGGGCGCTTCTGCGGCGTGGCCCCAAACCCACTCCCAGACGTTTAGAAACATTAGGGTTCTTGGGGAATACAACTTTGACACGTATATGCAGGACATCAGTGTGTCATCGGTTCGGGAACCATGGAGAATGAATACGAAGGCGCGGGCGGAATGGCTAGCGAAGCAGAGTGAGCGTTTGATGCTCCAAGATCGAAACGAGGCTGGTTGGCGTTCCAAGCTCGAGAATGATGTTTTGCGGAGATTTGCCGTCGAAGTCGCCTGGTAGGGAAGGCATTTGACTAGATGGGCAAAGTGCTAACATTCTGCAGTCCAAAATGTCGCGCAAGGGTGTGGCAGTCCGAAATTCAAGCTACGTTGGATGATTATAGTGGCAAACATAATCAACGGCTTGAGGAGCGGAGAAGACAGCGTCTACCGTGTCAGTGCTCACCCGAGGAGCGTCCCAAGGATTTGTATGCCTATGCTACAGAACCATGAGCCCCCCTTATCTTGTGTTTATTGCTAACGTCAATAGCTATGAAATTGGGACGAACGACATTTTCGACGATCGGACCGAGGAATTCATCGTTTACGAAGACCGGATACGCTCTCGCCTGCATAATCAAGCCCCTGATCGTGTGTTTGGGCTCCGGAACAATAGGTGTCTGGATGATCTCCTATCCAGTCCCGTGCGGCCTGACCTTGCGAAAAACCCCAATGATAAGGTTGAACATATCATCCAATCAACACCCTTTAAGAAGGAATCTACAGACCCCTTACTATTTCCATTCATGCTGATTGAAGCCAAAAGTGAAACAAGTTCCTCTGGCTTTGAGGCTACTGAACTCCAGTCGGCATTTCCAATTCGGTCTCTACTATTGTTGCAAATGCAGTTAAAATCGTTTGCAGTGGGCCCGGGAGATGACGCTTTCAATCCTTTGGTATGGTTTCTATCATATAGAGGTGATCTATGGAGGGTTCATGCGGCATATCCAAGCCATGAATCAGGGGACTCCCCTAAATATGTAAGTTTCTCCGAAGAATCGGTGTGTACTATACTAAATGTAGATACACTAGGATATCGTTTTATTGTGGACAGGCGTAATATCTCATCGTCAAGGGGCCTTACAGCTGATTTTGATTCTTGACTACATCATGGACTGGGCTAGAAATATTTATCGCAGTGATATTATCCGACATGGTCACCGGCCAATCGTTCGATCAGATTACATTTTTGGACAGTGATATCGCGTCGTTACGCCGCAATGTGTCAAATTGGATTCCGGCACCGCCTAGTACGATTCATGACGACCTTATCGACGAGGCTCGCGAAGGAGAGACATCGAAAACAATGTCACTAGATCACGAGGAACTACTCGGACTGAAAATCCGAAATACGAGTCACGGCGCTGTTCGCTCTGCATCATTAGTGGACTTTCGCTTCGTCTGCTTGTATTTCACAGAACGCATGGTTCCAACATTTCTCCAGGTCATGGCAGGGAGAAAGGGTAACGCAGAAACTGCGAAGAAAACAGCGCGGCAAATAGTGAATTTTGTTACCCAATTTGACGAGGTGCTTGTCGTCTCCGGAGAAACTCTCAGCCTACTGGAACTTCTGTGGTCCGGGGAGCCTGATTCCACGCCGGAGCATAATGACGACACAGAGTTTTATCTGTTTGTGGAGGCAAGTTGGTTTTTTGGTGATTCTTGGCAGATAACTAGGGACCTCTCATGCTTAGCTATCTCCAAACCTGCCTTTGATGCTTTCCTGTCGTATGCAGAATTCACAGCACGTCATAAAGGCATCAAAAATCTTCCAAAGGCCGTACGACTATGTTCAAGTGCAGTCCTACATGAGTGCATTACCTGTCTTAGGTCTGGGAATGTATGGCAAACCGCTCTTTCCACAATCTCATGCACCTTGGTCACAATATACCCGTTGCCAGCTCGAAAGAGGGCAGACTTTGTCCCCCCGGTGGACACCATTGGGTTCGGATACATACACCGCGACCGCGTGAAACCATTCATCATGAGGTTTTGGAAACATGGGTTGTGGAAGCGCAGGACACATGTTAATTTAACGAGGAGGGAAATATATGAAGCCAATCAAAGGGGAATGACCGAGGAGGAGCTTGTGAGGTCCAGGACTGAATGCCACCCTCCAAAAACCAGCATGCCTTGGAAACGGATGACCCAGCTCCGTGTGAACTGTGTGGCCCATGGAGAGCACAATTCCAAGCAGTGCCAACGATGCCTGAAGGACTCTGAAAGTGCCTGTTCGCCCCTTGCCCATGGATATCTGGATATCCGGAATGAACCGGTTTTGAACACCTACAATGCCATTCTGATTGTTGGACTTCATATTGCGGGAAAGTTTAAAACCAGGATTGACTCGTGCGTCCTAGCAACTAACAGCCTAGAGTCTTTCGTGGATAATGAAGGAGTTTCTTTGCTGATTGAAGACCTGATGCAAGCTAAACGCGTCTATCACACACTCAAATACAGCCAAAATGACAGTTCCCCCCTAGAGGAGCCCGATGTGTTGAGAAACGTTAGGTACAACTTACCGCTACCCTATCGCTCCATGATGCAATCGGAGTCTCTACACCTGAAAAAGTCTGTTCATGAGCTGCGTGGCCTTCCCCTACCCGAGGCACGGGATACTACTTCAACACGTAAGATCGAGCTCATGACGAAATACTTGTCTATCGGGCATTCAGAACATGATGCATTCCATCTCATAAATGATCTCCGAACCAGTTCCACAGGGCATGGTGCATTAGATCTCAGAGATAATCTGCGAACTGATTCTACGGGGCACGAATCACTTCTTGAGCAAATAGAATTATTACGCAGGGATGAAAGACCCTACACCATGGTCCCGGTCGATGTGCCCGTAAAAGGGTTTCCGCTTGTACCGATATTCTCATCATGGGCCGAGGGAAGAAGATACTTAGAACGTCAGTATCCAGGCCTGCTTGCTCGTGCTCGACCTGTCGTGGGATCGGGTAACAGCGGTCCACTTGATTTCACATAGTGGCATTCCCGGAGTCTGGCTGGTCTATCATTTCAGGCGTTTGAATAGCGTACTATATATTGGGAATTTCTGGCTGTTATTCACTCTTTTCCCTTGTTTTAGTAGCTCTTTAGCCGTGGTTGATGTTATTTTTTTATACTATACTCTTTGTATTGGTTCTGCTTTCTATCTTTTGGCCGGTTTTAGTATCGAGCAGTCCTGATCGGCAGACACGATTGAGAACTATGAGCTTTGGCATTCAGTAGGTTTACTTGGTCCAGAAATATATCATGCTTCTGATCACTAATTAAATTTATATTCCTTGCCATAGCAAGGCTGACCTTTCACAATAAGCCTGAGAGTCAGGTACGGGTAGTAGCAGAATCCATGCATCCGTTGCTATCAAGGAAAATCTCCCCTCCTCAGGTCATCATTCTACTGTCTTCGCTCGAAGGAGACTGGCTAGTTATGAATGTGGAAAGTTCCGTCAGCTAGCAAGCTCAGTGAGACCCTCGAGCTCATGTAGAACCCATATATTCGGCTCCTTGTAAATGCCGATCTTTTCCCGATAGTAATACCTCACAGGGACCAGGCCAAACGGAATCGTCACATCCACATAATCACCAATCCTCGGAGTCGGAGTTTTTGACACTCGTCAGCAATGTGAATCAACTGTGCCACCTTTTCAAAATCTACGCCCGTCCATTCACGCCATTGGACATCTGTTCCCTGCATAGTCATTCTCGATGGGGCGATCTTCACAATTGTTCCACCCAGCCGCAGGTGCTTACGCAGCCAAGGGTCGAGGATAATATCCACAGCACAACTACCAATCACGTAAGCTAGTCATTGTGAGTCCGAGAAAGGGATTAAGGTGATAAGCGGAGTGATTTCAATCGTTGATATATTTCCCCCCAGGTTTGTGGTGTCTGATACTGGTTATACCGTCGAGCGTCTCATCTATCGGGGCAGAGTCCCTGCAATGGGGTCCAACCAAGTTCGACCTGAATTTCGCAAGGGCATAACGTATTACGTAGCAGATTGGGGGCTACTTCACTTTTGGTACCACGGTGTGAGGTGGATTTAGTACGAACTACTAAGTCCGTGCAACTGCCATGTTTTCATTTGTGCAACACCAGCCGGATATTAGGGGAACACCTGTCCCTCTCCTCTGCCCCCGATCATCTACCACAGCTCCGTTCCAGAATATCTCGGTCGATATATGACTTTCCGATGTACGATATGACGGAGCAAACCAGTGACCTGGCACTTGCCTTCGGGCCAACTGAGTCCCCCCTCTGGTCGAAAACCTTGGGGCAGCTCATCAAGGAATAAGCCAGCAAGTTCGGGGACCGCTCAGGTCTTGTGTTTCCATGGCAAGAGAAAGCTAGAACCTATCGCGAGCTGGATACGGCAGGCAGTGATGCTGCGCAGGCGTTATTCAGCTCCGGCTTACGGTATGGGGATTGTGTGGGTATCATGGCGGGCAACTGCTGTGAGTATATTAAGGCCTTTCTCACCGCCGCACGTATTAGTTGCCCAGTTGCCGTGATTAATACTACCTACAGCCCAGTCGAGCTGGAGGGAGCGCTACTTTCTACGAGTCGGTCACCTTTATGGCATGGTAGCCCCGGTGATCACTGCTCATCTATTCATAGCCTGTCGAATGCTCTTCATTGCATCTAAGGTCGGTACGCGCTCGTTTAGGGGCCATATTGAACGCCTTCTGGCGTCATCCCCGTCCGGCTTGAGAGTAGTCACGATCGGACCATGTGAAAGTGGATTACCGTTATATTGCCAAACATTTGACTCCTTTATCCAAGCTCCAAGGAGTTCTGGTGATGGGGATTCTCTCGCTTCTGCTGAGGAGCTCGTCGAACCATCTGGAATCCTGCACCTTCAATTTACGCCCGGTGCGTAATCCAATTCAAGCTCTCGAACGCGAGAACCGCAATTGCTCTAACAGGCACACTCACCAAAAATTGCCATGCTGACACATATGTAAGTCTATTCCTTCTACATTCGAATCAAGTTTCAGTGAGCCAATTCGAGGAGAAACATATTAAACAACGCCTGCTTTGTCGGAAATGCTAGGCGGCTTACACCCGAAGATGTCGTCTGCTGTCCTCCACCTGTCTTCCGTTGCTTTGGGTTGGTCCTAAGATTTCTTACGTCCATAACCCATGAAAGCAGTATTATCTTTCCCTCCGATCACTTTAATGCCAAACAGTGCTTGACTCAGTCGTCTGTTACGGAACAAGAGCCCTCCTGGGTGTTCCAACCATGTTCGTTGCAGAACTTCAAGCTAACCGGGTGAAAGAACACCAAATCACAAGCCTCCGGATTGGCCTTGCCACTGGCTCTCCTGTCTTATATTCTCTCATGAATTAACTCAAAGAAGATATGGGTATTATGGGAGCGCCAATTGCATATTGGATGATGGAGATAAGCCCCATGATATTTATTATTTTATTAGATGATCTGGTAGAGAAATGAGTCACCATTCTAGATTATATGATGCCTTGTACTACTGCTAAAGTTACTAACAAGGATGGGAAAACACTGACGCGAGGGGAAAAAGGGGAGCTTTATACAAGCAGCTATGCATTGCAGCAGGGGTATATAAATAATCAAAAAAAAACAGACATGGTTCTCAGGAAACACGCAGACGGTCTGCTCTGGATGCACACTGGAGATGAATGCCTTATAGACACTGACAGATATTGCCACATCACGGGAAGAATTAAAGATATAATTATTCGCGGTGAGTTGATCCTTGCCTCCCCCCCTTCACATGAAGTGTGCAACAATCTGACCAACGAGCTCTGGACAATAGGAGGGGGAAATATATCCGCACTTGAAATTGAAGCACGACTGGCTGCACATCCTTCTATTGCCGAAGCAAGCGTTTTTGGCCTTCCCGATCCCAAGTATGGAGAGATTGCCAGTTGTTTTCTCAAAACGGCCATCGGAATGCCGAAACGGAGGGATTCCGAAGTCCAAGCATGGGTGATCGAAACCCTTAGGCATCAAAAGGCACCCCAATACATATTCTGGATCAGCAGTCAAGGTGTAGGAGCAGACTTTCCAAAAGCCGGGAGTGGAAAGCACCAAAAGCATCTCATGCAGGAAATTGACACGAGATTGATCAGCCCAAATGTCTCCCCTTAGAAGCTACCTGAGAAGAGCTCGATTTGTCTTTCAAGGGCTGGCGTCTTGTTTGCGATCGGATTGATACGGCCGGATGGATCTAATCGGATTGATGCTGTTATGTAACTGTGGGAGAGGAATTATCGTATAGGATAACATATCACATGGAATTCCAGCCTTCTGTGAATTAATACATTGTAGGCGGCCGGGCGATCCATTTTGGTGAGGTTAAATTCACCTTATAGATCATATTCATATCGCATTTCGCATAAAGGCAATGAAACCTTCAAAAGGGGCCAGATCCAAAACGTAGAGGCAGAGTTTCAGTAGAGATGGAAAAAGGGCCCTATAGCAGGGTATTTTCTCATCCTAGAGTGGCTATCCTGTTAGAGTTGGACCGTGGATGGATGAGAAATCGACTGGGACTTACCTCGGGAGAGGACGTGTACTCTGGGGGAAACAGTGTGTTGACTTCCGGTATGGCAGATAGAAAGGGGCACAGACGCCCGCTGCAAGGGAAGCTGATACGACCAACTTGTTGAGCATTGTTGGATGCGGGTCACAGGCGTTGTGATGATTCTGTTGATCTTGCCCAAGCAAGAGGGTTCAATGGTATATATCTTAGAGCGCGATACCTCTATACGGTTACCTGAGTTTGTGATACTACTCATTACTAGTCCCTAGTTAATATATTTCGCTTTTCACGGCCTGGAAGGAGAGCGAAGACTCTTGCACCATCATCAGCAACATAATCCATAATCTTTGCAATTTGATTGGACTGGGGGGGTTGGTTCGGCCCCGCTATCGGCAAGAACACGGTGCTCCGATTGGACCCGAGCCATCCCCCACATTCCCGAAAATCTATCAACTTTGGTCGTCTCGAAGATTGTAGAGGCGCAATGGGGCTCACGGCGCAGCTGAAAGAGTGGCCCAATAGTCAATGGGGCATTTGAGGGTTACAACCTGGCTGGGGAAATACAGATACGCATTCCACTCTCTGCAGAAGTCAAGTTTAGCGCAAGGTGCATTAAGGGCAGACCCCGATTACAATACCCCTGGGGCGGATCTTGGGAACAGTTCATCCCGCCAGAGCCTATTTCGATCTTCAATACTCAGTAGTTGGTTTTATATATTTTCTTTTTTGTTTTATGTGGCTGGAACCCGACTACTCCTCGGATCCCCCAGTTGATTGGACCCGAGGGAAAGGTGGCATCATTCGGAGGCGACCGAACAAATCTCCTGTTAATTGGACCTAAGGGCCCGCATTATTACCCCCGGAAAAAATACAGCTCGAAGAGGATCAAAATTTCATTCTTGAAAGTGGAGTGAGAAATGGCTCAACAAGGTGTCGATATGGATAAGAAAACCGCCCCAGTGATAATAAGGAGACCTAATCAAAATTTCTTCCAGGTTGCCGTTGGGACATTCTCGATTTAGCCCATCTTAAGTGCACAGGAGACAGAATATCGATTTGCTTTCTCTATCCCCTCCCGTTTCCTAGCGAGTCGAACAGCGTCATGTCTGCAGACAACTCAGTACCCGAAGACACGGAGGCGAACGCGTCAAAATCACCAACTACCTGGCCGCAGCGCATTAAATCACGCCTGGTGATTCTCTCCCTATTCCTTTCCCTTTTCCTAGCCGCCCTCGATGTCACGATCGTTGCGCCCGCCTTACCCATCATCGCTAGCCATCTCAATGCCACCACATCGCAGTATACGTGGGTTGGGAGTGCATACACTCTGGCCAGCACATCGACAACTCCCCTCTGGGCAAAGATATCGGACATAACGGGGCGTCGATTGAGTATGATGGTGACGAATGGGGTTTTCCTGTGTGGAAGTCTTGTCTGTGCACTTAGCCGCTCCCCTCTAATGTTGATCGGGGGGCGGGTGCTACAAGGCGTAGGGAGTGGAGGGATTATTGTCTTGTTGACAATCATCATCGCGGATCTGTTTCCTCTCCGCGAACGGGCCAAGTATTATGCCCTCACCGGCATCATATGGGCGATCTCAAGTGGCGTCGGGCCTATATTGGGCGGAGTATTTACCCAAACAATTGGCTGGAGATGGTGCTGTGAGTGATGACTCCATGTAACTTGACGGGATGTCGGTTTGCTAATTACTATAAAAATAAGTCTACATCAACCTGCCATTTGGTGGCCTCTCTCTGGTCGTACTATTTTTCTTCCTACATCTCGAGTCCAAAACGACACCCGCCGCTACACTCCGTTCATTTGACTGGATTGGCTCAGTCCTAGTTGTCGGCGGCACCATTTGCTTCCTCTATGGGCTCGAGTCCGGCAGCGGGAGTGAACATGGCTGGAACTCAGCATTTACGCTGGGCCTGCTCATCGGCGGGGTCATCCTTCTGCTCATATTCGGATACTACGAGTGGTGTGTCGCCGAGTGCCCAGTCCTCCCCCTCCGCAGTCTGCTCGATCGATCCACAATCCCCTGCCTCGTGACCGCCTCCCTGCACAGCTTCACCTTTATCGCCTATAATTATTTCAACCCGCTCTACTTCCAGGTTGCCCTTGGCGTGACCCCCATCCAGTCCGGTCTCTACCTCTTCGCCCTGGTGCTCCCTCTATCGGCCATGACGATGGTGAGCGGATTCATCGTGCAACGGACAGGGGCATACCGTCCCGTGATTTGGACTGGTGCAGTAATCATGGTCGTCGGGACCGGCTTGTTTATTGACTTCGGGCCTCGTTTGGTATTGTGGAAAATTGTGGTATACCAGGTTATTGTGGGGATTGGGGCCGGCCCGCTATTTCAAGCACCGATGATTGCGTTTCAGAGTCTTCTCCAACCGGAGAACCTGGCGGCTGGAAATGCAGCGTTGACATTTCTCAAGAATTTGTCGACTTCTCTATCGCTGGTTCTGGGGGGTGTGGTCGCGCAGAGTGCGTCGGGGGAGCTTAGTTTGTCGGGCTCGGATGCAGATATTGAGATTATGGATAGCATGTTGCTTGTGGAGGGTTTAAAGAAGATGTGGATCTTTTATACTGCGGTGTGTGGTGTGATGTGCATTTTTTCTTTTGCTATCAAGAAAAACAGCCTGGATGAAGGGGACCAACCGGAAGAGGATGTGAAAATCTCTAATTAGGTCTCGGTTTATGATAACTTACCTAATGTGCGGGGATAAAATTGGAAGGATCTTCCTCTTCATCAACTATGGAATCAGGAGTCTGCCTCTAGCAGGAATATAGTCGAGGACAGCTTACAGATGTGCTGCTTAGAACTATCCGCGCATCGTGGGCAGCTTGTAATTCTCTCAGCTACCACAACTGGCCCACCGTGGCTTGCTCCCTTTGCTTTCATCAGTGGCCCCAATTTCACGCGATCAACACCCCGAATTTGAGCATCGTAGTTCGGAGCTTGACCACCTATTTACCGAGGAGCTCCCTTTGGAGAAACCTGTCAGATACCCCAGGCAGGGCGGTCGCCCCACCCCAGCAAGCCGCTAGTTTTGGGGGCGAGATGAACCGTCGACCAGACATAGACGTACCTCGCGAAGAGGTTGTTGGATTCTTATTATTTCCCCCGTCGAGAACAAGCAGCAGCTCGTATTTGGCATATGAAACCCTTGTTGCCAAGCACTCAGCCACGAACTCTATCGGAACACGGGCCGTATCGGGACCAGTTGTAGACATCCGGGGATCAACTCCGTCCTTTCTCATTGGGGGCCAAGGGGCGCTTTAGGGGCCGGAGTGGTGTTTGGCAGGATGCTTGACGGGAAACAAGCCCTCGCTCAGCCTCCGTCCAACCAACTCCGACAGGCCGGGAGTTTATATCCAGAGTATCGGAGCTCTCTCTTGCTCTGGTGTTATATTAGCTCTTTGTGGGTGCACATTTGTCTCTGAACATAATAACGCTTCCTATACTAAAGGTTCGGCCCCCAGGTGTACTACTTTCTCACTGCCCTCGAAGCTCTTGTCGATCTTCAAGCTACAAGTGATGTTGGGGTCTCAGTTTAGTAATGAAGTATGATGATTGCGCGGGGTGAAACATCCGCGTCTTTTAATTCTGGCTGGAGCCAAACGTTTCCATGTTCATATTTGCGCTTTCTCGCGTTTGTCCCAATGGGACGGCGAAGGACTGGGATTCTGGTGGTGGCTCAGCGTTGAGGTCTGTGTTGAATATAGATTCTAGAGACCGGGGTTGGATAAAACCAGTCTAATTCTTCCGATATGCTAAGTTCTTGGAGCGGCATCCAAAAATTATAAAAGGCTCTTCAAATCCATCCAGAGAGTGGTATCACCAACAGGCCTTTTCTCTATCCGTCGAGATCCATCGGAAAAATCTCTTGGTATACTGTCCAGCGCAAGGCCAAGGCTCAAGTCTCTTCCCTCTAATAACGGACCGTTCTTCATTAGATTGACTTAAAGGAGTCAAGGTCAGCCACAGTGAAACTCCAATCCAAACAAATCTGCGGGAATCATCCCCTGCATACTGGTACAACAAGCCTAGGATCATCAAAATGCAGCTCCTCAACAACATCAGTGCTTTCGCCCTTCTCCTCGCAGCCGTCGCCAAAGCCGCCCCAGCAACCACCATCAACGCGAGGTCCCCCGGTTTCCTCTTCATGGAAAAGCGAGACTCCATCAACGACTGCGGTAGCTCCACATTCGAAAACCAAACCAGCGACGCATCCCCCTCTGTATCCGATTGCCAGCAAATCGCCGCTAACATTTCCGGGGGTGGAACGTGGACCATCAGTGGGTTGGCCGGGTATCAGCATCAGCTGGTACAATATGGATCTTGTGCATTTGGCGTCGAGATCGATCCCTCCTTCGGCGATGGGCCGATTTACTATGTTGGGAACCAGGATATTATTGACCTGATCAATGACTCTGTGGCACAGTTCCAGTGGAACGGGCTTGTTGGGTCCAAGGGGGTTATGACGTGCCAGGTGGCAGGAGACTGTTGTACTAGTATCTTGTGGGGTCTCTACCATACCTAGAGTGTGGTAGTGAATGACGAAGCCTGTGTTGTATATAAGAAACCGCTGTTAGGTGCCCGCCGTTACTTCTCATGCAATAATATGTATTGGTCGCTTCTTTTTACAGGCCGTTCGAAACTCCGTCCAAATTCTGAGGAGGTCAGCTGAGAGCCTTAAAGTCCAAGGGGCATACATACCCAATTGATGAGATCATCATCCATCCATTCCCGTATATCAGCCCAGTCCTCGAATAAATTTTCAAACTGGGTCCCTGTGCCCTCTGCTGTGGTGTTCCCCGTCCCTGCCTGTGCTCTAGAGTTCATACTTGGTTAGCTAAAATTCAAAAGGAATCAGCGAGTAACCTACTGCAATTGTCGGAGAATCCGATGCGCTCTGAAACAAATATTACTTCGACCGGAGAGATACTCCATTCGGGCAGCCTGGGTTTCTATATCCTCTCGGAAAGAATCCAAATCATATCCTGGATCAACTTCCGATGATAGATCTTGAAGGCACGAATTCAACGCCACGGCCGCGTGTAGTGCTTTCAGACTGGTAACTCCACTGAGCAACCAGAAATAATTTCGGAGTAACGGAGCTTCGTAGAGCTGTTTGTGAATCGATATTAATGCCATAGCGGAGCTAATACATCTTTTTCTAGACGATGGAAGAAAGCAGGGTGCTTTGGAATGATGGAACGGTCGGTGCAGGAGGAGATAGAGATGATGTGCGTACGTCTGCAAGACGCACCAGTATGCGTAGCTTGTGGAATCCAAAATGCTTGGCGAACCGTCGATCATATAGGTTGTGTCCCAATGGTTTTGCTCTTCAGCTATTGCCACGTCGAATTCATGTAGCAACCGCTCATCTAGCCGTGATGGTCCCGACATATGCCGGCAGATCTGAGTAGAGAGGCGGAAAATCCGGATCTTGGCCATCATGACTGACATATGAGTGGGTTGGCCGCGATTAGATGGCTGCGAAATGCCTTCGTCTGTGATATCAGAATCATTGACATCTGCTGGTAGAGAGGTCTTAATGTTGAGAAGATACGACATATCGACGTCCCGGAATAGTATGCCCTGATATGTATGTAGGGTCAAGAGGCCAACCCAACACCGTCGTCGTCTTTCAGTCTCGATAGGGCCTAGGTTCTGGTTCTGGTCACCATTGCACCGTAACGCAATGCCGATATTCAGTGCCATCCCTAGCAAGGCCCATCCCTGATCGACGGACTCATTATGAGAAAGATTGTAAATGACCATTAATAACGCCTCGAATGTGCTGAATGTGTGCCGGATGAGAAATCCATCCTGTAAAAGACAAGTCATGGCCGTTTGGAGAAAGCGACGAGACACGGAAACTGTTACAGGAACTTGAGTGGAATCCGAAGACAGTTGCGGTCGGAGATATGATAATCTCGGATCGCTTTCGTCCAGGGTATTCAAAGCCAAAGAGCACAACGAGAAAAGTAAGGCCAACCAAGGTAAGTCGATGTCATAGGGTCGTTGCATGAACGCCGTATATTGTTTTTGGAACGTTGGGCCATGGAGAATGGGAAATAGACCTGCTATGTTTTTGAAGAAGTGTGCAATCAGATAGTCGCAGCATGATTTAGGAGGAAGGGAGTCAATTATTTCCTGCATCGGGATGCGTGGTCCGATCGAAAGTGGTGATAAACTGTCCTGAGCATCATACGCTGGAGCTGGCCTTTCAAGCACTGTTTCCCAATGTGCATGTAAAGGCGTTTGGCTCTCCTCAGATACCAGTGGCTCAGCCTGTCGAACGGAGGCAATAGCAGGGTTCTGTCTCAACGGTGTAAACGGGGACTCTATTCTATTTCTCTGCACTGCTGACGGTCGGACAGTATCGGGCGTCCTGTGCGTTTTGGTTGATACAGAGGCACTAGAAGAAATCTCGTAGGAGCAGCAGTCCTCTCGTCCGCGACGCTTACAAACACCACATGGGTGCTGGCGATCGCAGCGTAATTTCGAGCGTCGGCATTCCGCACAATTGATGGGCCTGCGCTTTCGGCGATGAGACCCGGGCGTTTCCACGGACCCGTTCTGGGCTGATGTATTTTCGTTCATTGCTTTCCCAGACAAGAAGAAGAGAAGTCCGAGATGGCAATTGTTAGTCGGAGATGGGTTGGAGAGGCAAGGAAGAAGATCGGATTTTGAACGGGAGGTGCCGGTCGGCGAAACCTCCTGCCGATCCCTGATCTCCGCACTAAAGCCGAGATCTCGGAGAAAACATTATCCCTCATCGGAGATGGTCAACCTCACCGCCAAAAAGCACTCCAACGATTCCAGCCATCTCCCGAGTAGCATCAAGAACTTCTTCGCATCAATAGCCCAGCAGCAGTTCCTCTCATGCCGGTAATAACACCACCACCTCTGATCGGGACGGAAAAAAAAGAATGACCGACGCAGGGATCAACTGCGACCTTTTGTGCTCTGATTATGTAAGACGGACCCAGGCCAGTCGGTCATAAAGTTATTGATGAATCCCAACCGCAAATATAGCAAAGACAAAAACTGCGATTATGTTACTAGTAAGCCAAGTTCACTATCTAGAATATATGAGAACATGTTCCTCCTCCATGTAGGCTTGAGAGAGGAGTTTAACTTCATCCGATAGAATTCGGATGTTTTCTCCGAGTGGGGCCGATGATCTCCGAGACCAAAAAGGGAAATATCTCTTAATGACCTCGTCCGTCAAAATGAAAGACTCCAAATGCAGTGCACGTCCAGGCTTCCTCATTATTAATATTAGTAATACCTATCTACACTCATTCACAGGTTTGTCAGCTCTAACTACGTTCTTTATATAAAGGTGGGCTATCTCAGTTGTTCTAACCTTCTGGTAGCCATGTTATATATATTTCCGTCAGTCTGCCCACACCTTTTGTGTTTATTGTGTTCCACCGGTCAACAGCCATGGAAGCCTATTTTCAGTACCAAAGGGTTCGAAAGGCAGTTCATCAGCATCTATCAGAACTGAAAAAAGATTGCACTTGCCAGAGTTACACCGTTGGATCTCTTCATGATACAAAGTAAGTCCGGATGAAAATGGGCTGAGTTCCAATTTATCCTAATGAACTGTGTAGCTGTAAATTGAGCATCTATCGCGCCACACAGGAGAAGCAGTCTCCTACAAAATCGGCAGTTCCAGATAACATCATCCTTGTGGGCTGGGAAGGAGAGAATGATCCCCTCAACCCTGCAAATGAGAGCACAGGGCGAAAGCTTTTCATGATGATCTTGGTCTCCCTGATCGCACTTTCTGTCACCGCAGCATCCGCAATTGACGCGTGTGGTGTCAGGGAGTATAGCCAGGATTTCCAAGTATCCGAGGTCGTTGGATCCCTCGCAACAGGTAGGAGATATCTATCCTTTGCCACCCCCTCCCAGCCAGGGAAGATTTAAGCTAAATATTCGGGTTGTTGGAAGGGCTTTTTCTGATCGGATTTGGGTGTGGATCCCTTCTCTCCGGCCCTTTCTCTGAGACCTTCGGACGCAATGCAGTCTACCTAACAACCATGCTCCTCTATTTGATTTTCATTATGGCATCAGGACTCGCCCCGAATCTTCACAGCCACCTGATCTTTCGATTTCTCGCTGGTTTCTTCGCCTCCACCCCACTAAGCTGCGCCGGTGGCACGGTCGCCGATCTATGGAATCCAGTGGAGAAGGCCTTTGCTTTTCCCTTCTACGCTATAATCGCATTTGGGGGGCCAATGATCGGCCAGATGATTGGAAGCTACGTTCCTGTGACACTAGGCTGGCGCTGGCTAGAATGGCTCATGCTTATAATGGGAGGCGCTGTTCTAATTCTAGTCCTGTTGTTTCAACCCGAGACTTATGGCAATCTTATCCTTTATTGGAAGGCGTCGATACTTCGCCAAGAAACAGGAGATGAAAGATACAGGGCTCCGATGGAGATGAAGCGGGAGAGCCTAGGTCAACGTTTGAAACTCTCTGTGTCCCGACCTTTTGCGATGTTTTACTCCGAGCTGATTATTATCTTAATGTCGGTTTATTTGACCATCGTTTATATCGTCCTCTTCACCTTTCTCGAGGGTTACATCTATCTCTTTGGCGAAACATATGGCCTCTCGGAGGGTCTAACGAGTCTTTGCTGGGCTGGGATGCTAGTTGGTGTCTTACTTGTTAGCTGCGTGGTTCCAGTGGTTTACAGCTGGACTGCAAAGGCCTATTCTCAAGACAAATCGATTGCCCCGGAGATAAGACTCTGGTATACAATGCTTGGTGGTGCTCCAGCGGTGCCGATCAGTTTGTTCTGGATGGGATGGACTAGCAAGGTAAGTTATAGGAATATCAACTCATTTGCGGAAAGCTAATGTTCATAATTAAGCCGGAAATTTCGATTTGGTCCCCCCTGGTCGCATCTGTCTTCTTCGGCTACGGTATCACCACTATCTTCATTGTTGCCTACATGTATCTCATCGATTCATACGATACATACTCGGCTTCCGCATTGGGCTTTCTTGTATTTACGCGATATGTGGTTGCAGGGGGTGTTACTGTTGCTGGCGGTCCAATCTACCGGTCCATCGGTGTGCAATATACACTCACGATTCTTGGGTCTATTAGTGCCGTTATGACCTTTGTGCCCTATCTGCTGTACGTATACGGCCCAAAGATCCGAAAGAACAGCAAGTACGCGGTGAATATCAACACGGAATGATATTCCCTGGCGATTTATTGAGACACCGGATGAGATATGCGGAACCATAGACAAAAGCTGCGATATAGGCCCTAGAATTTAGCACTTAATAGGACGAAAGGTATCGAGAGTGGGAAAACGTGACTTGGCCGTAAAGGAGGGTATAAAGAATGCTTGGGATAACAGAAAGTCTTCTGTAACTGGTGTTGCGTGATCGCTACTTCTATTCCACCTGAGGGTTGGGGATGTCCATAGGCGAAATAGTATTTGAGTTGTTGACGACGGGGTTTATAGGATGAAGAGATTAACGAGCCACCTTTTCTCTGGTTTTTCACTGGGAACAAAGGAGTCTTATTAGTAAATGGCTAAGATATTTGTCTGTTGTAAAAGATGGCTAGAATACTGAGAGTCCGATGGTGACGGGGAGAAACATGATAATGATGCAAATCCGGATCAAACGTGGCCGTATGGGGCCTACGCTCTGCTATAAAGTTGATGACCTTTTCTTTGGCACTTGTCAGACTCCGATTCCTTTCAGTCCGGAGAAAAACATCATCACCCAAGTTTCCGTGAGGCGGCGGGGTTATGACCCTCGATGATGCGGTAGGGGGCGTCTGCGGGCCACATTCGTTTTGTCGTAACGGAGATGTAGGTGCATGAGTCAGAGAACAATATCATATTCCAAGGAGTTCCTGGGTGGTCTATTTTGGCACCTGTACGTTAGTTTGACTGTTGTAAATATGCTGCCTGCGGATACTTCTCAACTCTTTAGGGAAAGTATGATGCGGCCACGGCGTAAATATACGTTCCGTGTATGTATGCCGAGTGAGAGCGGAATGACGTACCGATAGCGAGAAATCTGCATTATAAGTCTTTGGGAGGCACCCATCTCAGTTCATCTTCTACTACCATCCACAGCAAGACACGAAACCCATAACCCCAAGATTACCGAAAATGGACCACCTCAACGAGAAGGTTAAAGAGGGCGACCTCATCCTCCTTCATACCCGTAAAAAGCGTCGAATGCTTGCTGTGATATCAGCTCCAGATGACGAAAATCCTAGAGCCACCGCAGTTATCGTCAAAAGGGTATATTTCAGCTTCGACGAAGAGCCGGGCACATGGATACTAGATGGACCCAAAGTCCGCGACACCATGGATACCGGCGACAGGGGGAAAGAAAACGCGGAGAGCAATAGTGAAGATGATAACAGTGAGACGGAGGAGGAAAGTGGGTGTGAGAAGGAAGATGAGCCTGAAGTTTCGTTCCGAACAGCCATCGAGTCCTTGGATTGGGGCATTGAGCCAACTGTCACTGTAAATCCAGGTGGACGGTATAGTTTCCCCTACTCGTACATTTGATCCTGGTTCTCACCAACTATTTCCTACCAGGGACGTGCTTGAGCACTATTTTGGCTGGAATTGTCCTGAATGTGGCGGAGATGGGCACACTTGTCCCGGCTGCCGGCCTTTCTGCTTTCGATACCCGGACCTGAGCGGTGAGTGTGCAGTGGATCAAGCGTGTCCTATTTGCCTGGGCTATGACGTTGCTGAGGATGATAGCGGCTATCTGAATGAAATCGACGATATGGAGCAAAGGATACGTTATTGGAAAGGCAAAGGGGAGTCGGTTGACTATTATCAGGAGCGAGGGCTTGAATGCATTCGTGAACGATATACTATGATAAATGCGAGGCGGGAGGAAATGGGAATGCCGCTGTATGATGTTGAAAGAGAGGAAAGGGAGTGGAGGGAGCTCTACTGCACTGATTAAGCATGTTCGTTGGGGATTTGGATAGCACCATGCGCTGAGATCCGGGGGTTTGCTACGTGAGTACTGAATTTGGACTAAAGGAATCGAGGGTCCTTCAAAGATATTTTGGTTTACCTTGGCATGGCTATTTGCGGGTTATAGCTCGATATTCATTTTGCTTCCTCTCTCACTCCACTTACGCGGTTCATTTTTACCTTCCTAGCTAACATCACAAATACACACATCCTAATTAAATTATGTGCACACGTACCCCATGTCAATAGTGGTAACACCCATTCTCATATCACTTTTCCTACCCCTGAATCGCTGGGTGGTCTAGTTTAGTATTTCTACGTAAGTTTCACCGCTGTAAAGAGGTTGTGAATGAATATGCTGCCTGTGACAGCAAAAGACCGATGCGAGCATCGCTGCCTTGCGGGATTGTAGTCCGAGTGATAGCGGAATGACGTCCCGTTGGATAGGCAGCACATCAGCATCGAAGATTTTTGCAAGGCAGCCTTTTCATTTGTCTTCTACACCATTTTTCTTCTACAGATTCTCAAGCCAGATCCCGAATCTATAATCCCCAGCTCAATGAAAATGGATCATCTGGACCAAGCTGTTGAAGAAGGCGACCTTATTCTCCTCTACAATGATGAGAATGCTTGGATGCTCCTGGTGAAGTCGGCCCCAAATGATGAGAAACCCAGCACAGACTCGGTTATTGTGGAAAAAGCAGGCTGGAGTTTGCTGCAAAAGCAAGGCAGTTGGGTACTAGATGGGCCCGAGGTCCGGTATACCTCTTACGAGGAAGATGGGAATACAGAGAGCACGGTAGATGGGGAGCGCGGAGAGCCTGGGTGGTTGGGTGACTTTGAAAAGCCTCTGCGTGAGATGATCGATTCCGTGGGCTGTAGAGCTCCACTGAATGTAGTTGTGAAGCCTCACGGGCAGTATGTCTTTCTTTATTAGTACATTCATCCTTGATAAGGCTCTAACATGTTGTTATCTTACTAGGGACGTTCTTGAGTATTATTTTGACGGCCGGTGTCCGGAATGTGGCCGGTCAGGGTGGATTTGCCCTGGCTGCGGCGGCGTGAGCACTCGCTACCCAGACATCTTCGGGGGATGTGGAGTGGATCAATCGTGTCCCATTTGCATGGGCTACGACTTCGCCCTGGACGATAAGGTCATTCTTAGAGAGATTGAGCGTATTGAGGATTACATCAGCTTTCCCAAGAGGAAGGGCTCGCGGAACGATCTCCCCGACTTGTGGGAGGAAGCGCTTGGGCTCTTACGGGAAAGATATTCTGATATTAATGCCAGGCGGGGAGAGATGGGAATGTCGTTGTATGATGTAGCAGACATTGAAAAGGAGTGGAAAGAATATTGGTGCAAGGAATAGATATTCGCCTGAGGTCTATGGATAACTGGTTCGATTGGCATTTGGGTGGTTGGGACTCTCAAGGGACAGAGCCGCTGGGAAAAGCAGGACGCGAGTTGCTTCAGGGGTAATATCTTTCTTTGCTTATGGCTAATTGGGGCGGATTGTTGATACTGCCGGGGGAAGTTGAAGGATGTATGTGGGTGCCGCGTATTCTATCACGTGCCATGTATGATCACCTTCTTAGCTACCCAGGCAAACTCAAAAAAACACCTCATTTTATCCTAAACGTGCCTGTGTTTATTGAAAAGATATATACGTATATTCCAAGTGAATCGTGGTAACACCTATTCCCATGTCACCCCGCCGATCCTAATTTAGAGATGGAGGGCATAAAGGCCAGGCTCCCCAGAACACGTAGCGTTGAATGGCTCACAATCCGATTCACATATCGTCCCATGAGCAGGCAGATATCCCTGTTCGAGATATAACCTCGCATGTTCCCACATGCAGCGTGACCCGGGCAGAAGCGCAGCATGCCCAGTAGCGTTATGCTCAAGGAATACCGATCCTTCAAATAGCGCTGACGCTTTCCGCGCATTTCCCACTGGCGTGACAGGATCCAACCGATTGTTCAAAAACAAAATAGGCACCGCCGAACCAAAGGGGCCAGTAAATCGCGAGTTGGGTCTTACAGGCCACTTCCAGCAGGCTATCTTAACTCTACCCCATAGATAAGCGAAGTCTGACTGTCTCGCGAGATGCTGAAAATACTGCTCAAAGTCGGAAAGAGATTGACTGGTCAAGTCTGGACCATCTGTACAGGCAATCGATACGAACCTGTCCAGCCCTGGGACCATATCGGGATCGCCTGAGCATGAAGGGCATAGTGGCATTGGTTCAAGGGTTAGTGGCCGATTGGTAAGGATATCTTGGATAAACTGTGCGACTAACGGGAATTCCAGCATGGGGCTGTATAAAGAGGTCCATAATAGAGCACGGACAGTGTCACCGGTGATTATAGAAGCAGTGCCGTTGGCAATGGAAGGTATTGGTCGCATGTTTAGTTCTTGGAGGAGACCAGCCACTCGCATGTTAATATCAAGAGAACTCGTATCTTCAGCACGCCATAGGGGACAAGCGGTCCCTTTCCTGAAACAGATGTCGTAGAAATAGTCCAGTGCTTTGTTGGAGTCATTCAGATTGGAGAAAGTCGGTGTCAGTGTCCAGTCTTCAGCGTCAAGAACAGAGTCCAGAACCATCCTTCCTACTCTCTCCGGGAACATGCTGGCGAACACCTGACCGATGTAAGTTCCGTAAGACCACCCGAGGTATTGAAGTTTGCTAGAGCCATTATCCGGGTCCTGCAAGGGGGTTTGTTGAACTTGCTTTCCGCTAAAAATGGCAGCTCGCCTCTTTTCTTCATCAACTTTCTCCGTAATGCGAAGGAGATCCTGCGCCACAGACATAGCCGACACGTACTGCCTGGCGTCTGTATTCTCTGACACACAGAGGTCTGCTAGAGCCTGAGCTCCGGCCCAGTGAAAAGCGAACGTCTGCGGGTTCCCGCTCTGAATAACCCCAGCCACAGTCTGTTGTAGATCCCAAAAAACCTCGTCAGCAAAGGTTCGGAAGCAATCCAACCTTGGTTCGCTAAGCCACACACCTCGGGGATCAAAACTGAGAATCTCATATTGTCTCTCCCCGGAAAGGTGCTGTTGGATACCACGAGCGGCTTGCAGTACTAGGGAAACTCCAGATCCTCCCGGACCCCCGGGGTTCAAAATGAGGCTTCCACCGTGTGCCGGATCAGTAGGGTCCACCGTCGCGGGTAGTCGAATGAGAGCTAGGGAGATAGATGGGGATGCCGGACTTTCCCAGTCCAAGGGAACAAGTAGACGGGCGCACTGAAAACCATCATAGCAATCTTGATATTGTAGGTCCTCCGAGGCCTTTAAGTTGGCCCAGTCGAAGGACCCCACGGATGCATGATGCAGTTCAGGGCGCGGCAGCCTAAATCGGTGACTGGCGACACGGAATGTCGCAGCAACACTAACGAAGGAACAGAAAACCGGAATTATGAGGCTGCGCAAGAGGCACCGATGTCTGTGACGCACTTTCATTGTGTTTTCAGCAGATCGAGATTCTTAACCAGCTGGAGAGGTGAATATCAGCGAGATTTTGTCGGGCATAAGCACGCCCCCCCTCTTTGTGTCAGCATTTGTTGAGAATCGTTGGGTGCTAACAGCTTGGCGTCTTGCGTTGACAGGGATATGGGCCGACATCGAGGGGAACCACATCAGATCCTGTTACGGTACGGAGTAAAAGTGTTCATTATCGTAGAATGGCAAGATCAGTACCATATTAAATCTGATAACAACGGATCCAATGGCGCATGGAACTTTAGAGTTATTGAAGGGAACAAGTAAGTGGTCTAACAGGAAGGAGAAGGAGGAGGTTGAGAAGAGTTCATGATATTTAAGAGAAGATGCCTTTCTGAGCAGATCTATCTGTCTCTCAACATGGCAATTGGGTATCAGCTTTATTCTCACTGATTGACTCTTCGGTGGCGGGCGCTATATCCTCGATGCGAACCCTCCAAAGCCACCCCCACTCCCCTCTCTCGAAGCCCTGAGTCATGGAGCAATTAGCCACGGTAAGCTGCTCTGGTTGGCCCCAATCGCTGTTGCCGATCCGGGCCTGAATCCCCGCTTGAACTCGCTCGGCCGGCTACTTTCACGATAATTTATTCAGCAGATGCTTGGCCTCAACTCGGGTACTACTGGCTCACTATCTGGTCTGCATGCATGGCCGGTGCGATCGGGGTGTCCCGGTAGGTCGGACCAACTTGTTGTATATGCTAGTTACGGTAGTATATAACCGAGTACATCCGTAAGTTGCCTTGGACAAGACCCTCGCCCCTGCCTGTATAATATCGACTCTCTTATACTGCTTTCCTTGCATTCAGCCGTAGATACTGCTCAATGAGACCCCTCATCGTATCCTCAAACGATCGAAACTCCCACCCAAACGTCCTTGTCGTTTCCTTCCCATCCAATCTCCACTTCACAGCCGCCAGCGAACCCTCCAACGGCAAAACCTCCCGCGACACCTCCCCAAAAGCCTTCTTGCAGATATCCCTTACGTCCCGATCCCAAACAACCCCCTCCGGCGTATCCGACGATAAAATGAACTCCGAATTCCCAGGAATCCGCGCCTCAACAGCGTCAACGTGAACCCTTGCAACATCACCCACATGCACCGGCGTTCCAACATAGGGGAACGGTGAATTAAGTGAAGGCGTAAGCGCGGGCGCAAGCACCGCTGCCCGTGTACCCTGAAGAAGATCACTAGGGATCGCAGCCGGGTCAAAATCAAGACGATCATCTGGGCCGATGACCACGGAGGGCAAGAGGTTGATGAAATCGAAGTGGGGTTTATGAGTGGCAATGAAGTCTTTTGTTGTGGATCGGGCAAGCGCTTTGGAGGCCCAGTAGGCTTCCATCGCGGATGAGAATGGGCCTTGGATGTGAGTATTCATGTCGGTTACTGGATGGTATCACATTAGTGGGATGATACTATATCAACGGGCCTTACGGTTGTATGTATACCTTTGTATAACTTCTCGGTGTCTGGATTCATGTTCCATTCGAATGGAATTAGGGTTACACCTGGTGTCGTATTGGTCAGTTTGTCTGTTTAAGATCGTGGAAATGTGCTAGTGCTTACATGAGGATGTCAAGACAACTCGGCGAATTGATGGTGCGTGGGAAGCTGCCTCTAGAACGGTCGTGACCATTGACAACGCCGGTTTGATGATTCCCGCATCGTAGTCGTCGGTCTGTTGGTTGATTAGAAGGAGTGAAGAGAGTGGCTGGACAGTGGATTACCTCAACAGCTAAAGGCGACGCAAGATGGATAATTACGGAGATTCCATCAAGGCACTTGAAAAATGACTCCCCTTGTAAAATGTCTGGGAGGATGACAATCTGGAGGCGCCCCTTTTGAAGGTTATCTGCGATAACTGGGCTTCGTTTGAGGTTGGTAATATGGGTCTCTTTGCGAACTATGGCCCTAACACGGTACCTTCTTTCGAGAGCTAATGTCAGAGTTTGGAATCCGATGTAGCCGGTGACACCGGTGATCTGCGGAGCATTAATCCCTAGAATCGAGCTCAGTGTCAAAGGGGGGCGGTGTTCACTCACTAATAGATGCTCCTGATCGCTGTTGTTTGCCATGTCTGCTTGTGGGTGTTTACCTTTAATTGACCTTGAAATAATTCAATGATCCCAGCGATGATAGTTGCAGGAGGGTCGCTAAATATTCGGTCTATTGGAGCTCGGAGTTCCAGGTTATCCCCACCACGTTGAAAGGCTGAGCTTTGCATGCTGGAAACCCGGAGTTCCGGGAGTTGTGCTGAGTGTTTTCGTGTCCAACTTAGTCATATTGGGAGCAAATGAAAAGTGGAAAAATGTATAAGAATAGGTGGTGTATGGAGAAACCGAATCTACAGATTCGGGCGGGAAAACACAGAGATCGCCCGAACATTCCGTTGATGAACAAACCAAGCATTATGGCGCCGTTGTTCATATACGGCGCAACAGGATGCACCGGCCGATTGGCCAGCGAGTATGCAAAAAGCCTCAATCTCGACTTCCTACTTGCGGGTAGAATAGACCAGCCTGGCCTCCAGACACCTGCTGGGATATTTGGGAATTTCGTTATGACTATACCAGGGTCGGAAAGCAGAGACATATAGAGGGAAGGAAATTGTTATCTATATCTCACCCAAGCTCATGTAGTACTATTTTCATATGTATTCAACCGAAAAGCAACGGTGGAGAAAGCATGCATTAAATAATGAACCGGTGTTCTAAAGGCCCAGGCCGATTCTACAATCTGCCATACTACTCTGAATGCCGATGCCAAGCTCGTTTAAGTTCCCCTTAAAAGCATTCCCTATTAGTTCAAGTCACCTTCTATACTACCGCCAAATTTCCAATTCGGTTGGTTTGATCACGTAAATTCATATTATCCCAGTCACTAGCCTCCATGAGTGGGCTACCAAACGTACCAAAAAGAAAATTAGTTAAGTACTGCCTTGAGCGATGGCGGCTCAAAATCCGTAGCATTAACTGCAACAACGTTAGACCAACACAATAAGGTACTAGACCATGAAAGGAGACTCATACCAATCGATATCATAATAAACCCAAACTCATCTGCCTCCTCCAGCCACTTCTCCGCCCTACCATTCAACCCCACCCCGGGCGGAATCTTCCCAAACTCCGCCTGCAAATAAATCTGACCACTCCATCTCGACAACCAATGAATATACTTCGTGTTCCACTCCTGCTCCGTACCCGCCTGCCAAAGCACTTTGGGCGCAGGCGCGTCGTTTGGATGTAACATGGATCCAGGCTTCCCAGGATGGTCGTGTCTGTGTTCTTTCTTCTGTGAGGAATAGGCCGCCGCGGACGACGTGGTGGACTAGACTTTCAACTTTGCGGAAGACGGTGTCGTCGGTGGGTGTGGGGTGAGGGTGGGTTTCGGATGGGGATAGGAGGATAATACTGTACATGACCGCGGCTTGGAGGGCTGCTAGGAGGGTTGTTCCGTCTAGTTGCGAGGACTTTTGTGTCTCAGTTGCCTGTTGGTTTTAGGATTATAGGGACGGACGGAGGGTGTGAAAACTCACCCGGCCAACGATGAGATCTAGCTCCCGCAAAATTGTGTCTCGAACCATTTCTTCGGCACCTGCCTGGTGTCCGTGCCACATCTTGGCAAGGGTGATGCAAGTCGCAAGTGGCTGTGGGAGAGGGAGATTCTTATGCGGGGCAAAATGGGTGGAGTGGAAGATCGGAGGAAGCTGGAATTCCTGGGCTAGCATCCGCGGCCACGTCTGGAGAATTCGCCATATGAGTTCCATGCTGTGGGTTGCTAACGCAGCTGAACCCAGGTCTGGGGGTTGCGGCTGGGGCAACGGAATAGGAGAAAGCCGCCCAAGGGTTGGATCTATGGATGCTACTTCCTGGCTCTCTGGTGGCCAGGTTCCTAAGTCCGTGAAGAAGGAGTCGAATAGATTAGGGTCGAATATCGACTGAATGAGCTGTGGTTGAACGGTATGTGAGGGACTAGTGGTATCTGCAGAGACGACATTTGGCATGTTTCTGTCGGTATCAAGCTCGCCACCACCGTTAGCAGTATCGTCAGCCTCTTCAGGACTAGTATACTGGCAGGGGAGGCTGCGCAGAGAGCATCGTGAGCAGTTGGGCCGCTTCAAATTGCACTTTGTTTTATCTGCAACACATTGACCGCAGGCCTTCCGCCGCAGTGGTCGATTTCTGTTACAGTTATTCTTCTGGTGGCGAACGAGTGATGATCCTGCCATGTGGTCCGTCAGTGTTCAATGTACTCTAGAAGGGAAGGCTGCGACGTACGGTGGCTAAACTGGGTTCCACAACATGGACACCCCTCTTTTTCTGCCGCAGATTTCTCCTCCATCCTGTTGTCGCGGAGATTGGGTTGTGAGGAACAGGTTCAGACGCCAACGAATGGCACCACTGGCAAGCGAACTCGGAGTTCCAGGTTGCTTATTCAGCGGCAGTTATGCTTGAAAATATACAATTATGAATATCCCTATTGTTAGGATGTGGCATAATCCAATTGAGGCTGTCACCGACAGCCCTGGCTATTGACTACATCAGGTTAGGGCTAGGGTGTTAAAGGAGTATCTGAGAAATGGCATTAAGCCTGCCTCGTAGCCAGGTGTCGAAACAGGAGAATGCACCTTTATACAGGGGAAAGGTGGGGTTTAATATATTCAATGAGGGTTTATGACCTGCTTGGTTCAATTTACAGCATATGACCATACGGTTGGAAATATTTCTGGGCCTTTTAATATACTACTAGTCCCTCTGAGTGAAATGTTGGTTGCGACTTGTCAGCCAGCCCAAACTGTTGACAAGTTTGGCAATGCTCTTGGCCTCTTAAACCCTCGAGCCCCCCGTTAATCTAAGCTGTCTCGCTGGCCTCCCCCTGTGCTGCGGGGGTCTGCTGGGGTAGCAAGGGCTCTCTTTCTGCATTGATCCCCGCCCCCTGCTCCGGGAGACCCCCTCGGGCCTGGCGATAGTACAGGGAAAGACAGAGCAGAATGAGCTGCACGATAGCAAAAACAGCGCTGTCCACAACCACCCATCCATTGCTATAGAGATACCAATCAAGCACGGACAAACCCGCCCGTTTATCGGGGGGTGTGCGCCATATCCATGACACGGTGAGGAGGGCGAAGACCACAGCTTGGGTTGCTAGACCGGGGAGGCTGAGACCAGGACCCTGTTCCTCCTCCTCTTCCTCATGTCCTCTTTCTTCTCGTTGTAGTTGCCGCTGTTGCAGGATCTTCCTTGCTTGAAAAACCACCGACAAGGCACCGAGGATGGTAGCCACCGGGTTAAGGAACATAAAATGATACGCAGCAAAGAACTCTATCACCCATCCCTGATAAGGTCCGTTTGCTGCTAGCAAGAATGGCTCGGGAATGATGGAGATCAGAAGGAATAGACAGTATAAACCTCCTGCACGAAGTGCGTGGACTCCATTAGTACGCAGCGAGTACCGGATGGTGAGTGCGAATCTGGCGCAGAGACGCTTGATTAGTATATACCGAGTACCTCGCTTTGCTTGATGATATATAAATTAGATGCGAATATGGCCTTACCTAAGGAGAAATAAAACAAAGACGAGGGTGACCTGGGTGAAGTTTAGCCAGTCCCCTGCGGTGTATGGAGGTTCATGCGTAAAGCGACTCCACCCCCCGGGAGAGTTGAATAATAAGACCAGCAAAAAGGCGAATTGCTGAGTTGCGAGAATTAAATTAAGTAGAACATAGTAGATAGAGATGCCAGATGCGTCTTTAGCTAAGTAGGTACGGTACAGCTGGGGCAAGAATGAGACGACAGTGAGAATGCTTAAGACACTGAGAGTGAAGGATGAAGGTCAGCTGTTGGTTTTGGACCCTTATTTTATTTTATAACAATTTATTTGATTAGAGAGAAAGAGGATCCTACATTCTTGGCCAGGTGGGCAGTTCAGGGCGTACCATTTTCGACTCTGGCCTCTTCTCTCCTGACTCCTGCTCACAGTTGGGGCGGGATCTCGGGTTTCCGACACTTTTGGGAGAGGAAATGATGCTTTAATGTTGGTTTTTTAGCGCGGGGGGAAACCGCTTCTTAATGAGGGATTGGAGCCTAATAGAGCTGGGCAAGCCACATTTTCTGTCCAGCCTATCTACGAGTCCTGCCAAGGCGCAGCTATCGTAGCCGAGGATATTGACGCTGTATCAACTTGTCCAGAGCTAGGGAGTCCCGGTACGAACCTGTCTCATACCCAGGACCCCGGGACCGTTGGGGGAATGAGTGAGAAAGAACTGGGCAATGGGACATGGGCTGGTGGCCATACCCAAACGGGCAGTGGTGAGGCCGACGGCATCTACTACCACTCCAACGAACCACAGGGAATCGTGTTTTCTTTCCACAATGCCGATGATATCTGAGGCAAGATCTTCTTTGCTCATCTCTATTTTATTTCATTCCATGCAATAGAGTAGGGCACATGTAACTTACATCAAAGCCCTGATACTACCTAGGCCGAAAAGCCTACAATGCGGATAAAAGTTGGTGCCTACAGCAAAGTGTATTTCGAAAGAGAAGGGTACAAACAATGCCACTGGGCTTGAATTAGGTTTTTAAGATTATGGGATTACTACTGTAAGAATGCCCTGACCCGCCTGGATGCCTGCCCTGGGTCGGTGCCCAGCAATACCAAATAGGAGTTCATACCCCCTGTGTATCCATCTCCCCATATACATACTTCCTCCTGGTTGTCACGACCAGTTACTACTTGTACAGTAAATCTTGGAACATGGTAGAAATTCTACGACGCCCGTGCGAGCGCCCCATTCGCGGGGCGTCTACATCCGCCGCCATGACCATCGCCGAAACAGATTTCGCCGTTGTCGAGAGAGCTCTGGAGGGACCCGTGCTATAGGATATCCGCTGGACTTTCTCCATCGCCTTTATGTCTGCATCGAGAACTAACATGTGTCTCTGCAGCGCCGCGAGTAAGGGTCCTATGGTGGATGCTGGGGCTTTCTGCTCCAGCTCCCTCCCTCTAAAGATATGGTCAATCTCCCCCAGTTCTCTTTTCCAATTCAAATCAACTCACAGGTTCAATAAGCAGAGAATCACCCCCAGTTCCTTCTGGTAGGTTAACACCCGGTCGCGATAGATCTCAACGGCCCCGACCTCTTCCTGCCGCCTTAATGAGCCTGGGAGGCTCGCGAACATCTCGTGTCCTGGCAGCCCAGCCGCTAGGTTTTGTGTATGCACCGCCAAAATATTAATCTTGGCAGGAAGGCGGCTGATGCATTCCTCGATGCCCGCGCCATGCGTAGGTGAGAACCGCGCGACAATCTGAGGGTTGGCCTCCACTGTTTGCGTTACCGTTCCCACGGTCTCTTTGAAGATGCGGACTTCTTGGCCAAGCGCCTCGAGCTTCTTGCCCCAAGAGCGCCCAAATGAGGTTTTGGTTATCGCGATCGGGATGGACTTTTCGATCTGCTTCGTGTTAGCTGTCTCCTCGTGTTGGGTGGTCAAGAACTGGGCCAGGAAGGGTGGGGCTATGGTACAGCATGGATATCGTCGGAGAGTCCGAGAAGGCTCGATGTAATGGATGCGGCGTCCATGCCACGATAGTTTCAGGGTCTGGTGCTTGGCTGATGCTTGGCGGTCTTGGGGGGAAATTGAATCCTGTCCAGAACACGAGTGTGCGGGGCCTACATATATATGTTGCCGAAGGTATGGCAGTGCTGATAGATCATGGCCCGTGTGTGAAGGCGGGGGGCTAATTTCGAATGGGGCGCAGATACGAGGTGGCCCTGGTGACGGCCATTCAGGCTGCTCGAGTCACCACGTTCCTCGACTGAAGATAGCAGACATGGAGGTGAATGGACTCAGGCCGATTCGATTAGATTCATTGATGCAGCAGTGATAAATCTGGCGTCATAGTGTCCGGCCCAGCGGGTTGTAACTGGATTTTCGCCTCCCTTGTCCGCTGTCCACCTTTTCCGAAAGATGAGCAAGCTCGCACTAAACAGTGACGTAGTTCGGCCCATATAGCGACCGTATGCTCAGGTAACCAGGCCTGAGGATCGAAACCGCATTCACTGGACCAGCAGGAATCTCAGGGAGGGATCACTCGTATGGTTCCATTTAAAACCCTGATCGTCAGGTTTGATATAAGCTAGTTTCGTATGAGACTGACTGTCATTTGCAAAGCGGCCCCAGTTGAAAAGTTTTCTAACCTAATGCCTGAGGCATAATCTGGGGTAATGCAGACCAGGGGAAAGAAACACAATACAGTTCTCTAGTTATCAAAACTGGTGGGTATAATTAAGGGCTAGCTGCTATTACTCAATGTCTAAAAAACATGTTTTGTTACGTCTTATATATACATAATGGGAGTCTCATTGGCTTGTGTGCTTGTCGTGTGCCGGGTCTTCTGTGGTGAAGGTAATACTTTGCTCAGACTGGCTTCATAAAAAGGGTTGATTCGAGGTAGTGACTGGTTATAACCCATTCACCACCGAGAATCTTGACTCATAGCAATGAGGAAGGTGCCTCTGTCAAACTCTCTGTCTGTCATTGTCCTTCGTCATCTTCCATCTCGTTGATCTTCTCTTCTTTTTCTACTGTCTTCCATCTCTTCAACTATTCCCCTGCTTCTCTTTCGTCAGCCTCTATCCTCTCAACAATCGTTCTCCTACGCTTCAGATTGGCACTGCGAGCCAATCCTCCTATTACTCCTTCACCCTCTCGTACTGGTATTATCCCTGAAATCCACAGCTATGGATCCCAACCGCCCAGGATTTGCACCCGTCGACAGGAAGACAGGGTCCGCCATTCCCTATACGGATATGGCCTTCGTTACGTCGAGACCCCTTGATGTTCCTTCGCGGAATAGAATCATGGCTGTTTGTAGTATTTTTGACCACGATAACCACGCATCGCCGAAGGTAGACGGGATCTTCCTCAGTGATTTTTACCTCTTTTACCACCTCCTTCATCCAGTTTGTATGTGCAGGATTCCCCATTACGTTCCCCGTTAATTAAGATATTTCAAAGTCCAGACTGACATTTTCTATGACTCAAGGTACGCACAGTGCCAACCAGATATGGCTGACCACCGAATCTCCACGCTATCTAGTGCAAAAATATGGGGAGTATGCTCATGGGGACCCTAGACAAGAGCGCAGGGTAGTGTTGGAAAAGTCACTCCTCCAAGGAATACACGATTCCGGCAACTTGCGGGTCGTGGCAAGCGACGTACTTCTTGATAGGTTCGCAAAGACTGTGCAAGAGCAGGCACGGCTCGCAAGAAGTAACTCAGAGACCTTGATAATTCTTATTTTTGGCCATGGCCAATTTGGTACGCACTCGATATACATCGGCGGCAAAGGCAAAAACACTTTCCCTTTATACATACCGGTTCTGAAGCGTATGATTCCCTCGGATGTCCAGGTTACCCTCTTTATGACATCATGCTATTCCGGTGGGTGGCTAGTCCAACCAGCAGTGGACAAGAGCAAGCATCCCAACGTGACGGGCATCGCAGCCTCGGGCCCCGGGCAAGAGACTAGGTCCTGGTCCTTCAGCAAGAGTCTGAGCAGGGCATGCGGGACCTCCGTCGCCACCGCTATCCTACAGCAAATGATCGAAATCGAGGAAAAGGAGGATGCGGAGGAAGAGGCGTACGGACATCCGACCTACATCGGTCTCGCCGGCGCCACATATGACAAGGCCCAGAGCCTCGATAGGTTTATGGACCGCCAGCAGATCTATTTTTCCGCTCAGGACGATGAGTGGGAAAGCCAGTGGCAGGCGCGCACAGGGGCCCCCCTCCTCAAGTTCAAGGAGCGTTGGGCATCGCTGAGGGAAACCCCCCCCGAGTGGGACCGATGATAAGGGCCATCAGACTGCCAGGATGCCCCACAAAAATAGGCGAGAGGCGTCGGCTGTGCATCGGGAGTTTGAGGTTCGTGCGCAGGAATATATCAACACCAGGCCGGGAAGGGCCTCTTGGGTCCCCAACACGGCCCTCCATAACCAAATCAACCTGTTCAACAACGGAGAGCTGACCTACGAGAAAAACAAGGAGATCTTAGTTGGCGTCCTCAAAAGGATCAAATCTCGGATCCTCCAAATGCATGAGGCCGACGATCTTGTGGAAGCGATGGGAATAACGTTCCCCAGTTGCCTGGCGTATTCCCCCGAGGAGGATTTTCATCCTACTCCTGAAGTAGACAAAAGGCAGGGATTCGCATTTAATCTTATTGCCCAGTCCGCAATCATAAAGGATCCTTTCGTTCCGGCCTTCGCGAAACCAGTCAGATTCCTGTCCATCGCTATGGCCGAGAACTGTGCGTCCGAGGAGGAAATGACAGCGAAGTTCGAACAGGCATGGAAGTGTATGTACAGTTTAACCCCGGACCATATCCCTTGTACTGCTCATTCATCCGTTAACTTTCCCATAGTTAAATACGACCGAGACATGATGATTCTCCCCCGCGTTAGGGAACGATATGTCAACCCCGTCACCGGTGACCATGAGGTCCAAGGACAAGCCAATGGCTTTATAGCTGCTATGAAGACTTTAGGACATCGAGTCCACCTCAAAGCTCTCTCTATGAGCTCGGCCCACAGGGACTACCAGCACGTACGATCGGCATCGAGTAGCCAGGCTTGATTACGGCGACGAATTCGGCAATTGTAGAAGGTAAAACAAGGAACCAAGAATACTAGAAGGATAGCATTTGCCTAGAACACTTTCCCTTTCTGTTTTATTTCTGTCTCCTTTTTTCTTTTACTTTTCCTTCCCGGGGTGTCCGAGATGCTGATACCATGGGCCTTGCATTGTTACTCTCTTTGGCCACTGAAGACTAGCTAGTGAGCTTGAAAAAAAGCCGCCTTGATGGCGAGCCACGAGAAAAGATTGCACAATCGAGATTAAGTACCCTCCCTGCCACTTCCCGTGAATATCTACCGAGTGTTCAGGCAGTCCACCCGCCATCAATATTGTAGGTCGAGTTGGTGGTGAATTTGCTTTCATCACCAAGTAGGAACCCAATCAACGCTGCGACTTCTTCCGTATGGCCGTATCTCTTGAATAGCTGCGGGGCACTTTTAGGTGCAAACGCTCCGTGCGATTTCCTATTCTCCTCGTGCATAAGCGCCGTTTTAATGTTGGCCCTGGATACCACCGTCAGCAGTGAAAGTAAGGAAATAGGTAACCTACTTACGGGCAGATAGCATTAACCCGGATTCCCCTGTCCGCGACTTCCTTGGCTGCGCACTTGGTCAAGCCGATAATGCCATGTTTAGATGCGACGTATGGTGACATATCCACAAAGCCAAATTGGCCTGCGATACCAGCGACATTCACGATGCTTCCATTGTCCTCAATTACCGGTACCTCCGCCTTCAAGCAATTAAAGGCACCTTTCAGGTTGACGTCGAGCACGTAATTCCAATCCTCATCCGAGACCTCAGATATTGGCTTGTACTCATGGCCCACAACCCCTACACAATCCAGTCAGACCCATGAGAGGCTCACTCGAGCGGGTTTGAACTATTTTAACTTGCCAGCATTATTCACACAACCATCGATTTTACCGAAAGTCTCCTTGCAGGACTCAATCCACTTTTCAACTTTCTCTCTGTCCCTGACGTCGATTCCAGCATGGGTGATACTGGCGTCAGGATATTGCTGTAGCAGCTTCTCCTCTACTTTTTCTAAGGCACTTTTGGCGTTATCTGCCATGGAAACCGTGGCACCGCGTGAGACAAGGTAGTTCACTGTTGCCAGCCCGATCCCATGGGCGGCTCCGGTCACCATCACCACTTTGCCCGCGAATGGCTTCGTGCCTTCCATTGTTAGGGGATGTAATATTTGAGTAGGCGGCCGCAGCAATTTATTCTTTCCCAAAGACCCTTGTCGATTACCGGTTATGTGCAACTAGAAAAAAACCACCACCGATCTGACACCACGGGCGTGGAGCGGGGTGCTAGAAATATTATCTTGCTTGCACGCTGCGTCATATCATGATCATAGTCTAAAGTTATGTTTTGTCTCCCAACATTCTTATGTATAATCAGGGGGCCGTCTCAATTTGAAAATGCTCCCACTATATTTATACAGATTTGGAAAATTTGTGGGCCTTTCAGACGGATCCGTAGAGCTTATGGTGGATTCGCCCAATCGTGAGTGGCATCGGGGACGGACGAACCATGGGTGGCTCAACATCAGCAGATAGGTTGACGTCACCTTTGCGATAGCCTGACCTGAAGTTACGAGGATAGGATGATGTAAATAATAGCCGGAGTGCGCTGGGTCTCAAGGGTCTGGGCTTCACTGTCAACCAGCACCGAATCTGCTGAGTCAACAGTATCATGGAAACGCTAACCGCGACTTTAGGGGTAGTGGCTTTCATCGTTGTGTTGATTTATGAGCTCTTCCTTTTCCCGTGGTATATGACGGTCCTTTACTAAACAAGGAGGACCATTGAATTAACCAGGATGTCGTTATTGTGTTACTCGATGAGACGATCCCGCAATCGCACCCAGGTGAACTGCGCATACTTCTAACGGCCCATTTCGAGTCACACTAAACATTGCAGCGTAATTTACCCTCCAGCGATGCCATACATACGGTGTCCACTCTGTGGAGTTTCATATCCGCCAGTCATCCATAAGAAAGATAGTGTGCAGGGTGGATTCCGCCCCAAGAAGGGACCCCGATGGATACGTTCAACGGCTAAAAAGGGCAATCCGCGACCGGAAAGTCAACCGCATCATACCAATACATCAAGTATGTCGATCGGAAGTGGATACATGGGGGTTATTATTTGGCTGCGAGAGAGTTAACCTGCGAATTAGGGCACAAGGATATGGGGTCCACTGAATTAAGGCCTTAGTGCTTGCTTACGCCGGAGTGGTGCCTGAGCTAGGCATTCAAACCTATAACGCGTCTCGGGCCGAAGGATGCGAACAGGAAGAAGGCCTACGCAAGGGACTGGCGTGGTGATATCTACCTAATGGCTGGAAATGAAGGGCCTTCAGCACTTTGGGGAGCTATAATTCGGCTGTGGTGGCCATAATAGTGAGGCATCGTATGGTTCTGCTACCGTGTTAGCCCCCCCCGTCCAAAACTGACTTCGTTGAGCCGGAGGAGAACCTGAAGAACTGAGCAAAGGAGACTCAGTCATAAGAATCCCGTCCAACATGGCGAACGAGAACAAATTTTACCCGTACTGACCTCTTCCCTTCCGCGAAAAAAGTCCATTTCTCAATTGGAATTTTGATTCACTGGTTTGCTAACCAAGTATTGTGCAGGTACACGAGCAACGGCGGTTCCACACTAGGGATATGCGGTCCAGACTTCGCCATCCTCCCCGGTGACACACGTTCTACAAGCGGATACAGCATCAACACGCGCTTCGAACCGAAGGTCTATACCATCCAAGATCACGAGAACCACCCAATTGTTTTATCTGTCATTGGCTTTGCCGCCGACGGTCGGGAATTGAAAGAAAGGCTCGATACCCTTGTGAGCATGTACAAATACCAACACGAGAAAAACATCAATCTCTTTGCGTGTGCACAACGGGTATGTACATTGCTTTACCAAAAGCGTTTTTTTCCATACCACCTACAGACGATGGTAGCTGGGCTCGATGCGGACGGACAGGGGGCGATCTACTATTACGATCCGGCGGGGAGCTGTGAGAAGAGGGTGTATTGTGCGGCTGGGGAGGCGAGTAGCTTAATGCTGCCGTTCTTGGATAGTCAGATCCCACGCTTGGAGCCGCTTGATCGGGGGGTTGCGGAATCTTTGGTCAAGGACGCCTTCCGGAGTGCAACGGAGCGGCATATTGAGGTTGGGGATCATTTGCAGATGCTCGTGGTCACCAGGGAGGGTATTTCAGAACGGGTATTTGATTTGAGGAAAGACTAGGGTGGTGGCAAACCGGCCCCTCATACGTTCCGTGTTGACGCTTGTTGCACTCATAGAGGCTATAGTTGATATGAGAAGTAGAATTCCATTGGATTTAACCTACCAGCGGTCATCTTCCACTCCATAACACCCTCGAGAACTTGAAACGTTCCCAAAACCAGGGCCAATGCACTAACTCCATGCGAATATCGGCTGGCACGATCTTATCCCTCTCCTGATCAACGGCATGGCTGTGTGCAACATAAAAAACCTCCCCAAGCATGTACACCACCAGCCTCAACAACCCCTTGATACGCGGATCCTCAACCCCAACCTGCTGCTCCAGTGGTAATCGCGAGTTCAAATATTTCACCATCCTCTGCTTGGCCACTACCTTATCCACGCCATATAGCGGGGCCATAATCCCCAGGAACTTATCATAGGCAATAAAATCAGGGTCTTTATTACTCTGGGCAGACCTAGCCCCCGGGAAAAGAACGCCGGCCAGCTTCTCGACCGTGTCACACTCCCCGGACGCCAAGCGCGGTATGAGCGCCTGCTCAAGGAACGATAAGACCATCTCATTCACCAGGTCATGAATATCTCCCTCCAGCGGGGACATAAAACCCAGTGTTTCCCGTCCGCGCAGTATACCGGTTTCCTTCTGTCGCTGTAGCTCCTTAGCCGAGGGCGGGGGCCCTCCATACCCGGTTTGTAATCGGAGGGTCTCGACATCGCAGGGACGCAGTACGTGCTCGTGTTTGTCATATGGTCCAAGTAGGACGCCCTCCGCTAGTCGCTTGACATTCGGACCATCTGGGGGCGAATCCTGCTTTCCATTAAGCCAGTCGATGCCTTGAAACCCCTGCCACCCTTCCCGAATATATCGAGCATACCGATCTGCATGTTTCTCGTCTCGACGGAGGGTCGTTTCCCGACCCGGAAAGAAAGTCTTGCTGAATACCGTCTTACTTGAGAAAAAGAGAAATGATTTCGTTGCTGTACGTCGCTCGTTAAGCCCGATCGACCCAACATGTCCTCACCGCGTGGGATGCACATCCATACTGCGTGGGCAGAAGGCTCCCTAACTTGGGACGTTTTTGTCCTCCATTCCTGTATTTGGGCCTTCGCCTGCGCCCAGTCTCCCACTCCCACCGCGGGTGAGGGGTCCAGGGGGTCTACTGCGACTGCGCCAATCTCCCTCGATACCCTCCGAGCTTCCCCCGCTGATAGTGCATACTCTCCCCAGTCGAGTTTGTTAAATACTAGGACACCCCGGGCGACACTATCGGGGTCAGATTCGGAGGTTGCCTCCGAGACCCGCAGAATCCGATCAATTTCCACCTCGGGATCAACGAGCGAATGGCACACGAACCACCCCGTGACAACGCATCCTTCGGCATCTAGGAGCCGGAAAACATTCCAAGTCCAATTCCGCGCGGGGACATTAAATGTTGCCTGGCGTTTAGTCTGGGAAATATCTTGTGTAATCGGCTTCGACGCCCCAGCCCAGTAGTTTGTGAGGGTTCCAAAGCAGAAACCCCCTGAAGTGATGGAGAATGTGGAGTGGATTTCTGGGGCTGTCATATCGGAGGGGCTGCTGGGAAAATAATTATTTTTCTTTCTCCTTTTCGCGAGCTCAAGAGGCAAATTGAGGCTTTAAGTATGGGGATGGTACGGTTCAGGGTCCGAGCTTATTTCGGATACGAATATGAGAAGGATCAATACGATCATCGGCTTGATTCCTGGCGGTCAGGGAGTCAATCGGTTGAAGCAAATCCAGGCATCACTTTCCGCGCGCCATTCCCCCTCCGGAAGCTGTAGCCTCTCTCATCTCCTTCTTTTTCAATATGAGAGAAAGTGCTTTCGTCCACCCACCATGATTGAAGGCCATTGGATGAGTTGAGACCATCCCTCGAGGATCAGGATAAATATGCACTAAAATCTTGGCCTCGATGAAAAGATTAAGCATCGTGGCCTTTAGCCGCCCGCGTCGGCAGCTGTGAAACGGCTGCCTAATGAGGGAAGGCTAAAGTGTGATGGGCCGGACAGGCAACATCCGCAACTCCAGAGCCCCTCATCTGCTTCATAACTCATGGGTATGTTCCTGAGCACCCTGTGGGTTGAAAAAAGACACATACTTGGGGCCTTGACGGAGCGAAAATGCCCAATCTTGACTCTTTGCCTGTTGAAGTTCTGGTTACTATTGGTTCTGAGTTGGGGAGCCAGCACCACCTCAATTCACTCGTTAAAACAAGCCATAGCCTCTATCGATCTTTAAATAATGAACTCTATCGCCGCGATGCTCACCTGAAAGACATGAGCGCGCTGAAGTGGGCGAGGAAACACGGAGCCACCACCACGGCCCAGATGTCAGCCGACGCCGCTACCGGTTATGAGTACAGGCTGGCCAATCTCCACGAAGCTCTCGTCGCAGCGGCCGAGTCTGGACAGACTGGCCTGGTATCATGCCTTGTCCAACAAGAGGGAGTGGATCCAAATATTAAGGTCGGGGTTTGGTGGGCGTACACGGCTCTCGAAGCCGCCGTGAGCCAGGGATATCCTGATGTGGTGAAAGTGCTGCTTTCAACCAAAGGCATCGACCCGACTTCTTTGAACTGGGACGGCGGAAATCTTTTGTCTTCTGCAGTAGCTTCCGGGCAGTCTGCTATGGTCGAAATGGTGCTAGACATTCCTGGGATTGACCCAGGCCACCCCTCTAGTCGTGGCTACACCCCGCTGCATAGAGCTGTTAGTCAAGAGTCAGCTGAGCTCGTTGCTTGTTTTCTTCGGCGTCCAGGCCTCAGGGTCAACATTAATGCCGCAGAGAAGCTCAATGGAAATTTCTTTTGTCACCAAGGCAGGACTGCGCTCACTACCGCGGCCGACAAGAAATTGCCGGATATCCTCAAACTCCTGCTGGCTGCTCCGGGTATAGACATGAACAAAGGCGACGCCCGCGGATACACTGCTCTGCACATTGCAGTTGCAGCTGGATCAACGGACATTGTTCGGCTCTTACTGGAGTACGGCGCAGATCCGGATCCTAGGGATAACGACGAGGAAACCCCCCTTTCGTAGCCGCCGAGTTTGGTCACCTACCGATCGCCAGAATCTTGCTGGATGCAGGGGCCGACCCGAACCTGCCTTCCGCCTACGAATGTCATCCATTAGCATGCGCTCAGGCATATGGGCATGATGAACTAGCACAAGCCATCCTGGAATGCGACCGGTTGGACCTGGAGTCTCTCAAGCCGGTTCCCCCCAATTGGAACAGCTATCGCCGCACACTGCGGATCCACCTCCTTGAACCCCGACCTCACCCCCCTCCTGAGCCCATCTCCCTTGGCTGGCGCACCTGCGCTTGTTGCTCCGTTTATCCCTATAATCAACAATAGGGATTCTATCTTGGGCTTGGAGTCCATACAAGACATTCCTACGGGCACTCCATGTGATCTCGATATTTCGTTCTACTGTGCGGGCCCCATAGTCCGACGGCGTGTTAAAGAGACTGCTCTAGTGTCCTACGGCGCCCCTTCACGCTCACCCTAATGATTTATCAGCCCGTATATACGAATTCCCTCGTATTCCTCAATCGTGTGATCCACCTCCCCTTCTGTCCGGTCACGGTTTGGTTCCTTAAATCCAGCTATCCCCGACACCCACACATCCTTTAAGCCCGCCTATCTCCGACCAACTCTCAAGCTTGACGTCCATAAAATCCCCCAAAGCAGACCTTCACGCCTTAGTAAACCAACCTCAACCACCACAAAAACCATATCCACCATGTCCCACCCCCACTTCCTCCCCGGGCTTACCACGAAAGAGGCCATCACCGACGCCGTCTACCGCTCCCTAATCGGTTTCGACCGGAATGACCTCGAGATCTTCGACTCCTCCATGGCCGAGGAAGTTGTCTTTGAAGTAAGAAACGGGTCCGAGACAAAGTCCATCCCCAGCCTAGCAGCCCTCAAAGCCGGTACTTTCGCCCGTGTCGGGCCCATGGACACCACACATATGCTGAGCAATATCCGCATCTATCACGAAGAGGGTCAGAACACCGCCTCTTTGACAGCGTACGCTCAGGCACAGCATTGTCCGCCTGGTAGGGGCAGGGAGCCGGACGGGCCAAAGCTCATGACTGGGGGGGAATATTTCATTGACCTGGTGAAAGATGAGAAAAACGATGGGGTGTGGAAGATTAAGAAATTTGTGTTGGATCTTATCTGGATACAGGGTGATGGGGCTATGATGGCAAGGCCAGAGTCCAAATAGAAATCATTTTCTTAGGGGCTTTTTTGGTGCAATGACCCTGACTAAATAGTTCTAAAATCATATTAATATAGTACTGTACAACTCCGTGGAGTCGCAATGCTCTTTAGGGGAGTCATTATTTTGGTCGTGATTGCCGAAATATATAAAGAGTGGACCGTGTAACCCTGCCAACTTATCATGGACTTTGTCCGCACCTCGAAGACCCAGGTCTCTAAAGCTAAGGTAAGTCAAACAAAAACTCTCATTAGCTTGAATACCAGAGGGTACACTTATTCAGCTGCACACTTTTGAGTATTTCGGTTCCTTCGACAACTTGGCATTGGCCCATCAACATCATCATGGCAGACCTGAGCGCAGTGAGAGTTTATCTTATCTCAGTTCTGACAGGGTCACTTCCGATTGGCTTTCCGCTACCATGATGGCTCAGCGGCATACCAAAAGCTGTCTGCTTGAGTTGAGGGACTTTTGTCTCGTTGTCCAGATGGAGCAATAGTAACAAGCGATATAGATGGTGCGGGATGGGCTCGGGGCTTCTTCCCATGGACCCTGTACTTGCTCAACAAGAATGGAACTTCCCTGTTTCCCCTGAAGACGAAATATGGCAGGCTTCAAGTGACCCACTGAACGCTGAATCCCTCCGCGGCACGATTCGTGATCTGTCCATGCCTGAAGCTCGCGTCTGCGAACCCGGTTACTTCGACCTTAGTATTAGTTAATCTCCACCTCTTACCTTACTCGAGCACGCCGAATACGAGCACCTTGACAGTAAACGGACAGGAAAACCAAGATATTCGAGGCCGTAAGTCTTCCCCTCTTTTAACTTGTTTAATCAATACCTATCTATTGCTAACGAGATAAGTCATATCGATGTGCCGTCGGTCGGTTGTCGCCATCGGCGAATCGGGATGCCCCTTCCTGGACGAGATTCTTCCTGTCGCTGGGTCATATCCGAGGGTATTGAAGGTGCTTCTAGCACTCGCGAATCGGATGCGGACATCACAATCCCAACTGGCTGAGCACCGACAACAACCAAGCAACACAACCCTCCCGCAGATTCATCCCCGTCAAACTCCGCAATAGATTCGCATCAGGCAAATACGTCTACCATCCAAGCAACTCTTGCCCGTCTTCAATCCATAGAAACCCAAGAGACCGATCTCCAGGAAGCCTTGGCCGCTTCGTTGATTCTGACTATTTTCGGGGGCTCCCGCACCAATGGTCCCTGCATGCACAGGGTATAATAGTGCTCATTCAGTCCACGGACCTTGCGTAGATTAAATCACTTTCCCTGGGTGGGTTTGTTCGTACCTTCGCCGCTTTTGGTGATATCCACGCCTTCTCCATTGGCCGGCGTGAACAAACCCAACGAGCCTGAGTAAATTGGAATCTATGCCCATTGGATTTCCCAAGAGAAGAAAAGAGCCATGGCCAAGCTGTCCGTTTCTCTCCGTTTGAGATCACGATAGGATACCCGGAGCCACTAGTTACTTTTATCGCTTTTATCTCTGCTGCGCTGGAAGAAGAACGGAAGAATGGTGACCCCAGTCCATCATTATATGAAGGGATCAGGCATTCCTTTAACAATGCCCTCGCTGATTCTCAGACACCTTGTATCATCCAAGCCATGTCTACATCTCAAGCACCTGTTACGTCCTGGAAAGGCATGATGGAGGTGATTTTGAATGCTTGGAACCCTCCTGATGCAATACAATCCTTGTCCATCCCTCTTTCTGCCGCCGTCGTATCCCCGTGGGACATGACTCGTCAGGCTGCTCTGATTTATCCATGGCGACGGGGCTTCGAGGCTGATATGTCTATACCCATTCCCTCTTCTCGTCGGTGTCTTCTCGAGAGAATGCTACGTCAACTGATTCATGGCCTGAGTAGCTTGTTAGACCTTACAGAGACAAAGGGAGTCACAATAGCTACTGCTATGCTCTGGACGTTGGTCGTGTCAGGGAACGAATGTTGCCTATTTCCACGATTGCAGGAGGAGGTCATGCGCTTGCTAAAGCGGGCGCATCAATACTTCTCGATTGATCATTGTGCGCATGTTATATCCCTTCTCCAACAGTTATGGCAGCGTGCTGCGAGCCGAGAGTTGGATCCTTCAGTATCTCAACTACAAGGCCCTCTTTGCCTTCAAGAGCAGAGCGACGAATATGAACTCTGTGTTCCACTTTCCTAGTTCATGTGATACATTAATAGATTTATTAATTATTAAGATTTCTTCTAATAAGAAAGGCCTTAGACATATCGGGAAATAAACAGAGAGCTAAGAAATACTCAATTTATAATCTAGTAAGTCTATGAATGACTATTATCTTCTCAAATGCCACTGCGGGGGGACCCTGTCGGGATAATAAAAGGGCCAAAGCAACCGAGTCCGCCATAGTTATGATGGAATAAGAAGCATAGAAAGCAATAGCCAGTGTCAAATCAATATATCTAGGGCTATATCCTCTGTGTGGCTGTTAATACGAGTACTAGTCCTAGTAGTACCTCGACTGTGGCACAGTCACCCCGCCTGTGCTATTCCAATTGCCCCCGATCCTCAGTCCCCCCTATCTTCAACAAAAGCAAACAAATAAACATGGCTGCCACTGACTTACACCCTTTTTGTGATCTACCCGTCGAGATCCTCAGGCTGATCACGAAGAACCTGGCCAATCGGGATATCAAAAGCCTGCGCTTGACGTGCAGAGCCCTAGGCAGCGTGGCCCCACTGCGCCTAACTCGGGTGTTTCTGTCGGCCAACCCGCGCAACATCAGCGTTTTGCGGGCAATTGCCGACCACGAGGTATTCCGGAAGGGGGTCACCGAGCTCATCTGGGACGATGCGCGCTGGCACGGGAGGGAAAAGGAGGAAGCAGAGGAAATGTCGGGAGCGGGCTCGGACAATGACTCCGATCACCTCGATTCCGACGATGAGGATGGCATCTATGAAAGGGAGACCGGATGTCCTCGGTGGTTTAGAAAGATGTGCGAGTCGAATGTCCATAATGTGATCCGCACTTGCGATCCAAGTGTAGATTATGAGGCCCAAGTTACATGGGCGGTGCAGGAAGCGGCGCACTGCTCCCTGCGTCAATCCTGGGAATATTATCAAGACCTCCTACAGCAACAAGAGGGTGTTCTGGCATCGGACGCGGACGTGGAGGCATTTGAATATGCGTTGGAACGGTTCCCGGGACTAAGGAGGATTGTGCTCACGCCCTTCGCGCACGGTTGGTGCTTCACCCCGGTTTATGACACGCTCCTGATTGACACCCGGGACTTCGGGGGCGGTCTCAGCTGCGCGATGTTCGAGCAGCCCTGTGCGGAATACAACAATTTGCTCACCCTCCTCCGATGTCCGGGATTTGCCCGTCTGGACCTCGCCCTGATCGTCGGGATGAAGGCGGACGGCCCCCACGGCTGGCTGAGCCTGGGGACCGGATATCTTCGCCGTGGTCTGGCGGAGGCGAAAGACCTGCAGCATTTCAGTTTCCGAACCAATCTCATGCTGATCCAGCCACGAGATGACCAGTTTGTACCGCTCCAGACCCTTTTCCCGGTCGAACAATGGTCGAGTCTCCGCCACTTTGAACTGTCCGATGTCTGGGTGCGCCACGATGACCTGATTGCGCTTCTCGCGGCCCTGCCACCTACCCTTCGCTCTGTGCGCCTCAGTTTCATTCGCTGGACAAGCAGGAAAGGAGGCTGGAGGTCGTTGCTCATCGATATCCGGGATCGGTTGGCGTGGCAGGAGCGAGAGGAGACGGCACGGCCCAGGGTCGCTATTGGGTTCCACACATTTAACCACCAGTACTCTGGGTGGGCGGTATGGATTGAGACGGAGGCAAATGATTTCATCTACAACCATGGACCGAACCCGCTGGCCGACAACGAGAACTCCAGGGTCGTGCCGGTCTGCGCAGATAATGTCGGGGTTTTGCGGGACGAGTTTCACCGGGCGCGAAATGTACCTAGCCCATCTACAGGTGGGAAGGGCTGCTGTGACCTCTGTCGCACCGGGCCGCGATAGGACAGAATGCTGCCTTGCCGTGGATTCTCTCATTCGGCATTGTCCCGAACATCAGAGGAATCCCCCAGGCTATTGGGAACTGGAGTGTCTATGGGGATGTACACCATGATGTGGCAACTGGTAAAAGACCAGGGGCTCTAGGAACTTTGAGGTCATCAAGAACATTGGGATTGATGGAGATGTCTAGAGGGCCATCGAGAGATTAAAGGGGTGTAGCTACCTATAGTATATATGAACTACAAGTAATAGTTTATTTTATGTTCTTACTATCAAGATATAAAATTAAAGTAATGTATAAAGAGATTCGAGAATAGTTGAAATATAATGATAGTATTAAACAAGGCTTATGTAGAGAGCTTTTAAAGTTAAGCAGCGAAATCTACCCTGCCTTATCTCTGATACTCCCCCGCCAATTTAGGACCCAAGGTCTGCTTACTATTTGGGTTTTTTACTGCGTGCACTGTGGTGTTCTCTATCCCTGAGTGCAAGGCAAAGTCCCTCGAGGAGATTGACCAATTGTTGCCAAAGAATGTCCCTATTCGGGGTTTCGAACTGGGTGGGTGATGTCGCAGGATGGAGAGGAGGAGAGCGGTGGAATTGGAAAGATTGGAAGTCCGACCAAGCAACATCCTGGAGCCTGTAAGTCCATGCACACCGTAGCTCATCGAGCCCTTTGATATGATGCAACTTTAGGGCTGATACAGGCTGGAGTTAGAGCCACGCCTGCTTTCGTTTGTCGACGGCCCGATTCTCCCAAGCCACTAAACCAAATATTGGTGGCGCTAGTCCCAAGAGGGTAATTGGCGTCGCTCGAAGAACCCAAAAAGCAGTGGCAATTCATTCTTGCATCCCAGCCTCAGTTTTTTGTTATATCTTGCGGAACAGCCCAAGGTAACATAACTAATACCCAGTCGATTCTCAACTCTCGTCCAGAACGGGAATATGAATTATATGGCTACAACCTATATACACGGCCGAGCGGGGTGTTAAGCTTTAGATTCCCACCAATATATATTTTGTCCCTCTCCTCTTCCCTTACTAAACCCACCCTACACTCCAGCATATATATTGTGGAAGGTCTAATTACGCCAGACAACTACAACAAACCAATTAGATACGCGTCATTCTTAATGCTCCAGCATATATATCAAGATTGGATAAATATAGGTTTACGGTGCACCTCAAACCCCACCACCAGTAGCTACATTCGTTAATCTTCGGGATGCCGGTGTAAGTTTGGATCCTGTGATTGCAACCATAGGAGTCGGCTGTCTGTCAGCTAAGATCTTCATCTTAAGTCCTAATGGCCGATTCACATCAAGTCCTCTATGCTCCTGTAGAACTGTGCCAGATATGGTGGTGGCCCCTGATTGGTTGATATAGGGATTACATAATCTCCAGATGACGTTTCCGCGGCTCCCTGATTACCCCATTCGGTCGCGCTGGCCTTGATATCTCCGCCTGTCCCACATGTCTCGACAGTTGACATCCCACCCATCCATATCCATCCGCGTAACCAGTCCAGAAGCAAGGAACAAATCTCCCAAGATGACAACAGCAGCAGTCTTCGGTTGCACAGGCGCCGTAGGGTCCCAAATCCTCGCAACCCTGCTCGCTTCAGACGCATTCCCCTCTATCAAGACAGTCTCTCGCAGACTCCCAACAACTCAATCCCCCAAACTCGAAGCCCTGGAGGAAAGCGACATCTCCAAATGGAGCGGCATGATCGCCTCCTTATCGCCCGCACCCTCACTCGTTTTCAACGCCGTGGGTACCACGCGAGCAGCGGCTGGCGGTCTCCAGAACCAGTGGAAGATCGACCACGACTCATGCATTGAGAATGCGCGGGCAGCCAAAGCGGCGGGGGTGAAGACGTATGTGTTTATCTCCGGGGCGGGGATTAGAGGATTCCTCTCCCGGTATGTGCCCTATTCGAAGATGAAGATTGGGGTGGAGGATGCGATTAAGGAGCTGGACTTTGAGCATGCGATTATTCTGCGTCCGGGGATGATTATTGGGAGGGAGACGTCCAAGGCTCCGTTGCTGGAAGGTGCAGTGGAGAGTTTAAGTAAAGTGGGACAGGGGCTTCAGGACTGTTTGGGTAAGGCTACATCATCTATTTTCGGACCAGCTTTTGAGATATGGAAGGCTAATTGGACTGTGCAGGTCAGGACCAGAAAACCATTGCGAGGGCTGCGGTGGCGGGTGCTCGAATGGCGGAGGAGGGGAAAGCGCCGTCAAAGTACTGGGTGATGGAAATGGCGGATATCGTCAAGTATGGTCGGGACGAGTGGAAGGAGTAATTACCTTTCTTTCTAATGTACATCCTGTGTTTTTATGCGCCATATCAGACTTGTCTACATCGAATCCCCCTTGTTATCCATGTTGTGCCTGATTATTTCCCATCGCAAAACTTCATAAAAACCCATTTTGGTGGGCCGGAGCTTTGGCCAGTCATCGCCCTTTCTCGTGAACAAAGCGGGCGGGAGAGGGGTGCACTACGGCGTAACAGGTAAGGCTAGGTCCACCTGGCGGATACTGTCCAATGAGAACATCCCGATTTTCTCGGGCCGGCGAATCATGGGCATTAGAATCTCCGCTCTGGGCACGAGTAAACTTTAGCTTTGTGGCTCACGTCAGCCATCAGCCAGCAGCCTCAGCCCAACCTTCATTTTTCCCTTGCAACGCGTCAACGTCCATCGTTTAACATATTAACGCCGATCCACGATGCCAGAACAGACCGGAGACACGCGACAACCGAGCCAAAACGCGGGGAAGGAGAAACGGAAACCGGTCCGCCGGGACCCGGAGAAGAGACGGCAGCAGAACGTGCAGGCGCAGAGAAAGTACCGTGAGTCCACGTCTTCAAGACCAGCCTGTCAGCATCCAGAAGCATACACACATGATCATCAACCAGGCAGAATACTGACATTTTGAGTAGGGGAAAAGCTGCGCAAGCGTCTGGATGACCTGGAGGCCCTTGCGGAGGCTGCTGCGCGGAGCCGTGGGATTGAGATTCCCCCTTTAAGAGGAACAACCTCACCGGACTCCAACAGTCAAACCGAGAACATCGCGAATGCTCTTCCGAACTATGATACTTCGGACTTATCTATCTCCGGTTCGTCCGTGGCGACCCCGGGAGAATGCCAACCTTTGATCTCACAGCCGGAGGCCTTCCCATCGACACTAGGCACATGGGATCCTACAATCCCCATTCCCCAGTTAGCCAACACCCCATCGCTACTAGGATTCTGGGATGCCACAACCCATGATACGCATGGAGCCTCTTCCTGCGCACTAGACCTCTGGGACGCCACAACTCAGCCACTCCCTCCAAATCCAACAACAACAGCCCTCGCCGCCTGGAACACAATAACAAACATCAACCCCTCCCTCCTTACCTACGACAAGGCGCAGCACAACCTGATCATCGACTGCGGCTGCCCAAACCCGCACATCTCCCCGCGCACCCAAGACCCCACTATCAGCTACACCTCCGTCCGCATCCTCAAAGTCGGACCCCGCGCCCTAACCGCAGACCCCTACACCAACAACCTCCGCCTCGAAGCCGTCTGCACCATCAACGCCCTCTACGCCCTCGGAATGCACATCGGGATAACCGAAGAAATGATGTGCGACGATGACTCCCTCTCCCCCTTCTTCCGGTCGCACCCGGCCTCTGCCAACGACGCCACAAAATCAACCATGATTTCCTCCGTGCAGCGGGTGTTTAAAACACTCAAGCCGGATCTAAGACCCAGTAAAGAGCAGATCACGATTGAGCATCATCCGTGTATTGATATTTTGCCTTTCCCGACGCTGAGGAATAATTTGATCAGGAATCAGGAGGTCATTGATGATGATGAGTTTTTTCATGATATGTTAACCGGGTTGGTGTGTTGGGGTGGGGCCGGGGTGGGCAGGAGGGATCAGCACGAGGCGGGGGGGATGGCATCGACGGGGACCCCGTGGGATGCGAGGAGCTGGGAGGCCAAGGTGTGGTTTTTGAAGAAGTATTGGGATTTGCTGGGGGGGGAGGAGGGGGAGTTGGTGAGCCAGAGTGAATGGTGGAGGAGTATTAGGGGGGATGATAGGCCGTTGGTGGAAGTTTATTAAGGATATAGGGATTAGATGGTGTTGAGGCGTTGAGGCGTTGGATGTATATTCTCTTATGAGCACTAATTAATTCGCATTTCCCCCTCTCTGGAATTTCAGTTACTGCATCTTCGTAGACGTGGGGACGAATATATTCTCTGATCAAATTAGCCTTATGCAGATCCCAGTGCAATCGCCCGTTTGATAACTTTAGCTATCGCAATCACACTCCCTGGCCCCGATGGAATCTCATGCCCTTTCTCATGAACATAGGTAAACCGGCGATCGGGAGCAAAGAATCCACCCATCGCCTCGCTCGCCTGTGCGTCGACATCTCCAGAGCCCCAGAGATGCGCACTCGCGACATTTACCGGCGAAGACAGCTCTGCAGCATCCAAATAGCTGAATGTACCCCCGTGTAGTTCAGCATAGTCGCAGGGAGGCCTAGCGTTGGAGAATAGAATTGCCACTTTGAAAGGGGGAGCAGTATTACTTCCTGCTTGGCTCTCTCGTTCTTTCTGAATAAGGTGCGAGGCAGCCATGTTGGCACCCATACTAAACCCAATAACCCCATCATACGGGCCCTCGCTCTCAATGTACTGCTCAAGCTGTCTGGCAGCTTGGAGGCAGGATGCGGGGTCCACGGGATCACAGTACGTGAAGCATTCCTCGCCTTCCATCAGAATGCCCTTCAGATCTGCATGGTTCGAGTTAGCCATCGCGTGAGCCCCAAGGCAGACACAAAGGAGTGGCATACCTTCATTCTCCCAGGGTACAGTCCCCTCAACAAAGTCGAACGTGTGGCCGTCTCCTAGTTCATACCGGATGGCCGCTGAGTGACGGTGTTAATAATGTTCGTATAGTTGGAAAAGGAGGGGAGCAAACCGGTTTGCTGCTCAAAGATCTGCCGCCCCAAAGTCAAAGTCAGCCACAGCCGCTGCCATGTGAAAGGTGAATCCTACCCGTGAATTACTTCCAATTCCATGTAAACTGGAAACCTGTCAGCATACCGGACTCAGAATATACAATGGAATAACTGTACCAGAGAAACCGCATTTTGCCCACGATCGAACAATGGTGCTGCCGCTCGACCACTCAATACCCCTCTAGGCCTTGAACACGCAGGTATAAACCTCTTCGCCAGATCCACTATTTTGACTTTCTTCTGTTGTGTGTCAATTTACCGAGTTTGGGGGCCGGAAGATCACCCACTAATCACGGATCCTGATTTAATGTTGGTGCTGTTGGATTGCGACGCTCGAGACTAACCGTCCTTCAAGTTAGCTAACTCTGAGTAAAGATAACGTAACATCGGCGGTGGAGGTGGAGATTAGTTCGTCTTGGTACAGAGTGTGATAGGTGGCCAGCAGTGGATTCTTCAGCCCGCGTACTTGAAAGCTTGCGCAAACGGCTAAATTCCAAGCGCGATCGATTTCCCACTTCGGTAAGTAAGTGGTAGCGCCGTTATGGCACAATGGGGCGACTGGACGAGGTTTCTTGTTGGTTGATAGTGACTTGTGAGGGGTTGGTGGGCTTGCTGGTCGTGTGCATCGCCCCAGTTTTAGTAAAGGGAAAAGGTGGCCGACTTAACGATTGTGTCGCCGGGGAAAAATGAAACCTGATTTGAATCAGTTCATGGAGAAATCGAAAGATTCAGACACAATGACTGCAGGACAGACAAACGGAAGTATGGCTGCGCCGGTGGACTCGAAATCGCGGCCTCCGCTGGCCATCGTCGGCATGTCCCTCAAATTCCCCGGAGATGCCGTATCGCCCGAGTCATTTTGGCAGATGATGCTGGAGAGAAGATGCGTCTCGAGCAAGTTCCCCGCGGACCGTCTAAATGTCGACGCCCATTACCATCCCGACGCAGGTCGACTGGATCAACTCTCGACCAAGGGAGCTCATTTTGTCCAGGAAGACCTGTCCCTCTTCGATGCTGCCTTTTTCTCCATTTCTGCGGCGGAAGCAGAAGCCATGGATCCCCAGCAGCGGCTAGTACTGGAGACTGCGTACAGAGCTCTCGAGAATGCCGGCATCTCGATGTCCTCTATCGCGCGCTCGAAAACTTGTGTTTTTGCGGGAGCCTTTGGGAATGATTACCTGACTCTCCAGGTGCAGGATCCTCAGACTTTACCGAAGTTCCATGCGACCGGGACATCAATCAACATGCTGTCTAACCGAGTTAGTTGGTTTTTCGACCTTAAGGGGCCGAGTGCGACGGTCGATTCGGCGTGTTCAAGTAGTTTGATTGCCGTGGATTTGGCCTGCCAATCGATCTGGAATGGGGATTCCACCATGGTTGTACCCTTCTTTCTCGACTTTGAAGCCGGAAGCTAATATATGCTGAAGGGAATGGCCATCGGGAGCAACATAATGCTTGCTGTCGAGACAGCGATAAGCCTCGATAATTTGGGTCTTCTGTCTCCTAATGCCCACTGCTACAGCTTTGACAGTCGCGCAAATGGATATGCCCGAGGCGAGGGCATTGGGGTGGTTGTAATCAAGACCCTGGACGAGGCCATCCGCAACAGGGACACTATTCGAGCTGTCATTCGGGGCTCTGCGTCCAACCAGGACGGACGGACACCGGGTATCACTCAGCCCAGTGGGAGGATGCAGGAGCAGCTGATCAGGGATACGTATCGCAAGGCAGGACTGGACTTTGCCAGCACTAGGTACTTTGAGGCACATGGAACAGGTGAGAGCTCTCTTTACATGATATAAAAGGGCGAACGAGTGGCCTAACTCGGCGAAGGAACCAATATCGGTGATCCAACCGAAGTGCGGGCGATAGGCAACGTTGCTCGCCAGTTCCGCAATTCCAATGATCCGCTATACATGTATGTCCCTGCCTTTTTTCAAACAAGCGAAGGTGATAATAATATGCAACAGAGGATCCGTCAAGTCCGCGATCGGCCACTTGGAAGGTAGCAGCGGTATCGCCGGTCTGATCAAAGCTATCCTCGTCGTCGAAAAGGGTATAATCCCACCCAACAGCACCAACTTCAAGTCTCTGAATCCCAAGATCGACGATGAATTCTTCCATATTAAGGTGAGCGCACCAACAACCCCCTGTGGGTAAGTCAATATCGGTCTGACAGGCGTAGATCCCGACGGAAGCCATTGCCTGGCCCACGAGCGGATTGCGGAGAGCGTCCGTCAGTTCCTTCGGGTTTGGAGGGTCGAACACCCATGTCATTCTGGACGATGCGTATTCGTTTCTACAATCCAGGGGCCTTTATGGAAATCATAATAGCCTAGTGTATCCTAAAACTGCTGGATGTGACGGGAACGGGTATATTAATGGCCATGGAGAAGCCAATGGTAGGCACACTAACGGTCTCAGCCTTGTTAGACATGAATCGAATGGGCTCCCCCGACCTCCCACCGACACAAGACTCCTCGTGTGGTCTTCGGCTGATGAGAATGGAATCCCACGGCTGAAGGACATATGGAAGCCTTTCCTTACTGGTCTCAAAGTGGAGGATATGGACCGAGGGAAGTATCTGGATAACCTGGCTTACACACTCATGTCTCGTCGCAGTCAGCTCACTTGGAGGACGTTCGCCGTGGCCCGTTCAACTGATGACTGGACGACATTGACTGATCAGCTCTCCCCCGCAGCTCAATCTCTGTCTCAGCCTAGGATTGCATTCGTGTTCTCTGGGGTGGGTTTATTGCCCGTCTTTGGAGAAGAGTATACCAGAGCTAATAGAAACGCAGCAAGGAGCGCAATGGTACGCAATGGGTCGCGAACTTATCCACACTTATCCCGCATTCTGTAGCAGTTTGGAAGAAGCGAGCAACTATCTACGAACGCTAGGATGTGAGTGGGATGTTATTGGTACGGACTTTCCTCACCTTCTTACCACCCCTGACTGACCTAGGGTCGTAGACGAACTCTGTAAACCCGAGTCGGAGTCGAATGTGAACAAAACGGAATATAGCCAGACTCTCTGCACCGTTTTGCAAGTAGCTCTGGTTGATCTGCTGCGTTCGTTCAATGTTTTACCGCACGGCGTGGTTGGACACTCGTCTGGGGAAATTGCAGCGGCGTATGACCCCGTCCTGTTTCCTTCTCACCTGATTCTAACATATCTAGATACTGCGCGGGGTTCATATCTCGCAAGTCCGCTTGGAAGATAGCGTACTGCCGTGGCAAACAAACTGCCGCCCTTGAGCGGCTCAGCAACACGACCGGGTCTATGTTGGCCGCTGCACTCCCCAAACAAGAGACGGAGAAATATTTTACCAATCTTACGGAAATATTTGGTACACTTCAACTAACTATCGGATGCATCAATAGCCCTAAGAATGTGACAGTTTCCGGCGAGAGTACCCAAATCGACGCCCTGAAGAAGCGCTTGGATGAAGAAGGGATCTTCTGCCGCAAGCTCAAGGTCAAGGTTGCCTACCACTCTTTCCAGATGCATGAGATTGCAGAAGATTATAGATCTGAGCTGGGACGAATAGAGCAAGGCTACCAGCGCAAACCAAAAGTGTTAATGGCATCCTCCGTCATAGGAAAATGGACCTCTGGGGACGCCATGGCAGACGCCTCATACTGGGTCCAAAATCTCATTTCCCCCGTTCGCTTCTCGGAGGCCGTCTCAACCCTCTGCGCTGGTGACATGGAGAACCCCGTGAAGAAGTTAGACGGAAGCCACCGCCATGCTCTGAAAATCCATAAGCTGGTTGAAATCGGTCCGCATTCCACACTCCAGGGCCCAATTCGCGAGATCCTCGATAGCATGAACAAGAAGGGCTCCGTGGGCTATCATTCCCTACTCGCGCGTGGCGTTTCAGCCGTGGACACGCTTTATTCTGCCCTTGGGCATCTCTATTGCGCTGGTGTTCCTGTTGAGCTGCCCAGGCTCAACTTCGGGGACCAAGGACGTAAGGGATTGAAATCACTCCCCGATCTGCCAGAGTACCCGTTCGACCATCGAAAGTCGCACTGGCATGAAGGGCGACTGAGCAGGAATCATCGCTTCGCACCGGTTGGGAAACTTGATTTGTTGGGTAGGCCTGATCCGATCGGAAACCAACTTGAGCGGCAATGGAGGAATTTTATTCGTATCTCGGAGATGCCTTGGGTCCGTGATCACAAGGTAGGAGCAACCCCTCCCGGTTTGTATTCCCTCAACGGTGGGTTGACCGAAGTAGATTAATGGAGCCATTCTATACCCCGCCGCTGGAATGGTAGTCATGGCCCTCGAGGCTGCAAGACAGCTCGCGGATCCGCGACGTAATGTATCCGGCTTCAACGTGAGGGATATGTCGCTGCAAAAAGCAATTCAATTCCCGGAGGGGCACGACGAAATTGAGACAACTTTCTACATGCGTCGGAGTCAGGGAGTTGAGGCCAAAGATTCAGAGTGGTTCGAGTTTCGCGTCTGTAGTTATGACAGTGAGGTGTGGAGCGAGAATTGTACGGGGACTGTTCAGATCGTGTATACGCCTGGGGCAGCCGAAGGGCTAGACCAGGAGGATCTCAAACAAGAGATTTTGAGCGCTCAGAGAGAGCAGTTCTCGAATGCTAAATCTGGGTGCGCGTCGTGGCTGGATTCGGAGTCTCTCTATGCCCAACTCGAACGCTGTGGATATGGCTATGGAGAAGCGTTCCAGTTGATAAAGCAGCTGGGTCGTAATCCGCAGGATCCACGGACTGTGGTTGGCGAGATCCTCAAGTCTTCTTTTTCAGAGAAAGAAATTATCCACCCAACCACTTTAGACTGTCTCGTTCAAACGGCGCTATGGACCATGACCGACAAGGAGACGGATAGGCTGTCAACAGCTGTACCAACATATATTGAGAGACTCTGGTTCCCGGCTCAACGCGCCCAGGAGATGGTGCTTGACAAGATGCAGGTTCATACCCACTCGGACGGGGCCGAAGAGTCCCGCATTACTGTCACGGCCTTGGGGGATAGCCTCAAGCAAGTGGTTGTCGAGATACAAGGGCTTCGCTGTACGGCTGTTGACGATGGGCAGCGCTCCGCCGACGCGACCCAGACTGACAGCAAACTGTGCCACTATCTGGAATGGCAGCCGGATATCAGCCTTCTCAGTAAAGATCAGATTTTGGGTCAATGCAATGTTGGAGGTCTGGTTGAACCAGAAGTCTTTTGTCGGGAACTGGACTTCCTCCTCAACGCCAGAGTGCTTGAAACACTCAAATTAGTGTCAGATGGCGGCTTAAAGCCCACTCGGTCACATCTCCAAAACTACGTTGAATGGATGGCTCACCAGCGGAAGACCCTCGAGGGAAGAGACTCGGTCTATAAATCCCAGTTGGGAGATGCTGACCTCATTACAGAGACAGAAAAGAAGGTGATGTCCGCTAATAACCAGGGCTACTTCTTCTCCATGTTTGCCCGAAACCTTCCTAAGTTCCTCTCCGGTGACATGGATCCGTTGGCATTCCTTTTCGAGGGCACCTTAGCCCGCGACTTTTACAATGAAGCTGTAAGTTCCCTTTCTGCTCCCCAGGTAGCGAAATTTCTTACAGTTGCAGCTGGACCACTCGCACGGTCTTCAGAAATTCAAAAAGTACCTACATTTGCTGGCCCATCATAACCCCCGGATGAAAATCTTGGAAGTCGGTGCTGGAACCGGTGCCATGACACGAAAGCTTCTAGATGTCCTGGGACAGGATGAGGCAGGATTGAGGCAGTCCCGATACGCACATTGGGACTTTACAGATATTTCCCGGTCGTTCTTTGGCAATGCTGAGGAGGAGCTATCTAGTGAAAAGGGCAGGTTGAAATTTGGCGCCCTAAACATCGAAGACGATCCGGCCGCGCAGGGCTATGAAGCAGGGACATACGACATGGTGGTTGCGTTTTGGGTATCTCTCCTTCCCTGACTGTAGAGATTATTGCTAACCCCAGCAATAGGTTCTCCACGCCACTTCGAACTTACTAAAGACTTTATCGAATGCCCGGAAGCTGCTGAAGCCGTGAGTTGAAACCCTTCAAGTCGATTGATGGGCACTAACGACCACAGCGGCGGCAAACTAGTTCTCTATGAAATTACCAAGCCAGACAATATTAGACTGCCATTCGTCTTCGGACTCCTGGATGGATGGTGGCTAAGTGAGTGAATGACTCCCCTTGCGAGGTTGATGATCCTAACAAACACAGGCTCTGAATCATATCGTCCTCGTGGTCCCTGCGTGACAACCGAAAAATGGCACGAGCTCCTCGTCCAAACCGGGTTCTCTGGGTGTGATATAGAATTCCCCGATTTCGAAAGCGACGGGTGTCGTGTCAGCTCGTTGATTGTCTCGACAGCCATGGATCCAGGTCCATCGTCGGGGATTCCCCCATCGATTGTTGAGATCGTATATGATCCGGCACTGACGCCGCAACACGCGGTTGCACACACTGTCAGGAAGGCATGCAGTTATTTGGGATGCCTTGTGCGATGTGTCAGCCTAGAGGAAGCAGTCGGGCTCTTGTCGCCAGAACCTGCAAATAACCTCTTGCGCATTTTCCTACTCGAGATGCATACCTCGGTATTATACGACGTTGACGCGCACAGTTTCCCGCTCCTACAGCAGCTCATCATTTCCCCGACCAAGACGTTGTGGGTTAATCAGGGAGGAAACTTGAGGGGAGGCCATCCCCAGTCACGGCTAGTTGATGGACTGCTACGTGTGATGATGGAGGAAGACTTTCGACGAAATCGACACATTCTCTCACTGGAGCCGGGCCACTCGTCTGAGGACATTGGCAACCTCATGACAGTAGTAAAACATCTCCTCACCACTGCGGAGACAATTGATACCGAATACATCGAGCACGATGGCCTTTTGCACATCCCCAGAGCCTTTGAAGGCCAGCAGTTGAACCGGTTCGTCGGTCGTCGAACTACCCCACGACGAGAAGAGATCCAGCCATTCGGATGCGGGATGCCACTCCGTCTCGACATCCCATCGTCCAAATTACTCACCGGCTTCAAGTTTATCGAGAACGAGGCCTTGTACCAGCCACTAGCCGACGACGAAATCGAGATCCAGGTGCAATCAGTCGGTGTCAACTTCCGCGACGTCCTCGTAGCATTGGGCCAACTGAAGGCAAAGACCAGCGGACTCGAATGCAGCGGCATAGTTACAAAGATCGGGAATGCATGCAAGCGCTTCCAACCAGGCGATCGTGTCTGCGCTCTATATCTGGAGTCCTACGCTACCGCCATCCGCATGCGCGAGTCGGGCCCCGTTGAGAAGATCCCTGATGCTATCTCATTCGCTGACGCAGCATCACTCCCAACCGTCTTCATAACATCGTATATCGCCCTTCATAGCGTCGCCAGACTGCAGCCTGGGGAGTCCATCCTGATTCATTCTGCAGCTGGTGGGACAGGCCAGGCAGCGATACAACTCGCACAGCAGCTCGGCGCAACCATCTTCGTGACTGTTGGGTCTGAGAGTAAAAAAGCACTACTAATGGAAGTCTACGGCCTCTCCGCCACAAATATATTCTCCAGCCGCTCTACCCTCTTCCTCGAGGGAATCAAACACCGCACAGGAGGAAAAGGCGTAGACGTCGTCCTGAATTCCTTAGCGGGTGACTCCCTCCTCGCCTCATGGGAATGTCTGGCCCCATACGGACGCTTCATCGAGATCGGTAAACGCGACATCCTCAAGAATCACAAGCTACCAATGGGCCAATTCGTGCAGAATATCACATTCAGTGCGGTTGACTTGGCGGCGATGGCGCACGACCGGCCAGATGTCTGTCAGGCGGCGCTGCGGTCAACCTTGGCCTGGATGGCGGAGGGGAAGATCCGTCCGCCACATCCGGTGACTGTGTATGGGATTGGAGAAATAGAAAAGGTCTTCCGGCTGATGCAGAGCGGGAAACATGTTGGGAAGATGGTACTGGAGATGCGGCCGGAGGATCCTGTCACGGTATGTTTTGTTCCCTAGGGCTGGCGAGAGATGAAGCTAATGATTATAGACGGTGGTGCAAACCAAGACAACTTTACATTTGGAAGCGGATGCAACATACGTGATCTGCGGAGGGTTTGGGGGATTGGGCAGAAATGTATCCCGGTGGTTGGTTGACCGGGGAGCTCGCAATCTGCTCTTCCTTTCGAGGTCTGGGGGACGTTCATCGAATGCGAAGCTGTTAATTGGGGAGCTCGAAGCAAAGGGGGTCAATATCATATCACAATCTTGTGATATCGCCAACGAAGATTCTCTCCGCCAGGCCTTATCCCAGGCTCACTCGCTGCCTCCTATCAAAGGATGCATCCAGGCGGCTATGGTTCTCCACGTACGTCACCACCAAGTATACCTGCATTGCTCCCCACTAACATTCAATCATAGAACGCTGCATTCGAAGTCCTAAACCACCAGTTATGGTCCGAATCCGTAGCCCCCAAAGCCCAAGGATCCTGGAACCTCCATAACCTCCTCCCCAAAGGAATGGACTTCTTCATCATGTTCTCCTCCGTCGTCGGGGTAGCAGGAATGAAAGGCCAAGCCAATTACGCAGCCGGAAACACATTTCAGGACGGTCTGGCTCGATATCGTGCTGGACTCGGTGAAAATGCCACGGCACTTGACCTCGGGCTGTTCACTTTCGCGGGGGCACTCGCAGACGACGCGAAACTCAGTGAACGAACCCTCTCTCGCTCTGTTCTTAAACCGGTGGAGGAGCCGGAATTGCACGCTTTACTGGAGTATTACTGTAATCCTGGGAGTACCACGGCGCCTGACTACCATCACCAGGTTACGGTTGGGTTGCGGCCGGCTGTCGCGCAGAAGGGGTTGGGAACGAGCGAGTGGCTGCAGAAGCGGATGTTTTGCTTGCTCCCGCTTGAAAATGGGGACAGTGGGGAGCAGAAGAAGGATACGGCTACGATGGATGTTACGGTGTCGGTAAGGGAGGCAGGATCACTGGCTGACGCTAGTGCGGCGGTGACGGCCGGTCTGGTATCGAAGCTGGCTAAGACTCTTTCCCTTACTGCGCCTGATATTGACGTACATAAGCCGATGCATCAATATGGAGTTGATTCGCTGGTCGCCGTTGAGCTGCGCGGCTGGTTCTCGAGGGAGCTACAGGCGGATATTGCGGTGTTTGATATTATGGGAAGCGCTACGATCGAAGCGGTGGCACATCTAGCGACAAGCCGGACTAAACTGAAGAATTGGTAGCTTTCTCGGCTTCATATTGCGGTGTAGAGATGGCCGTATTGGACGCTAGACCAGGTACCACCGAAAGATGTGTATAGCTAGTCGTATAGTAGGGAATCGGTGCCATCGAATTTAAGATACTCTATAATATCAAAATGGTCTGAAGAGCGGGTTTTACGACGTTTATAGCTATTCTTTTACACTCTTGATACGCTCACTAAACATAACGCTACAGAATTATACCCTGGGAAATGGCCCTGCAGACACCAGGCTATATGTGAGCTAACCAAAACAAAAGACAAAAACACACAAAATGGGTCAATGGCTTTAGTACTGTCTCTTGAATGGCTGCCATAGACACGACATCCGGCCCGACCACTACTTGGTCTGCCTTAGTCGTTCGTCAAGAAACGCGTCCAAGTAGTTAACGGCATCCACCCGCGTCTTACGCTCCTCATTCTCAAGAATCGAGTTCCCGGCTGTCATAACCTTTCGCTCTGGAGTCTCTACACTCAGATAGACCCGAGACCTTTTACGATGGGATGTTCGAAATACCTGGGTCATGCTTCATGAGCCGCGGATTCAGCTTATCTTGGACCTGGAGGAACTTACTCTCATCACTTTCACCATGTTGTACATTGATGCCTCAATCTCAGTTTCGTTGTTCTCGATAGCTTTATGGCGGAAGGATTGACGCCGTACGGAGTTGATCAACTGCCTCTGACATAATGGCATATGTCGAAGCGCCTCCTCTTCTGTATCGTATTGCGGCATCCCAAGGAACGCATCAATTACCTGCACAAACAGGGTCTGGCTGCCGGAGACCCCGTCGTACTCGACATATTCCGTGTCGTTTAAGTCTCCTGCTGCCCATCCGTGGAAGCCCTGGATATGTGTGCCCCAAACCTTCTCGCTAACCTTGGCGGATACAAAGGTATCATAATAAACCCCCAGGGCGTCCCGCAAGCTCTTATGAACAACCTGCAGGCTTTGCAAACATGCGTCCTTTTGCCCCTTGTAGTAAGCATCGATCGACTTAACAATATGTAGGTACATGGGAACGGCCTGTAGAGTGGGTTAGCAACGCATTATATACTTGACACGAAGTAACAAGGCTGGGGCGGGTGTTAATGACGAACATATCCTTCCATAACGGTAACAACCTTGGTGAAGTAGTGCTCAGTAGTGAGAATAATATCCTCCTTCCCAGGGTTGATCGAATATAGCAACTCACCCTCGCTGCTCCAGTTATGTAAAAAGTTGCAAGTCAAATTACCACCTGGGGACCAGATACCATATCGCTGCTTCAAAAACTGCCAGGGGATATCGAGCTCCAACGGCAACTGGATCAACTTTTCCTCCTGGATCTCTCTGACCACAGGGCTAGACCCCCATCTTTCATAGATTTAGAGCGTGTACTAGAGCATGATTCATGAAGGCTCACCTGTACGCGTGTCTACAAAACGAAATACACGAGAAGAAGCCGTTGCACGCTTCCTGGCTTAGTGTCCCCTTGTCTGTTCCGTAGAGAACTCTCTCCACGGCGGCAATATCCGCCATTTCACGTAGTAATATCTGCATCTCTTCTCGAAACTGCCGACATCGAACAATATTCGCGTCTCCTCTGGTCAAGAAATCTCTGTGGACTAACTTTGGGGCCATAGTATGCCAAATGGTGTGATAAGCTTGTAAAGCCTTTGGCCAGGCCTCGCCATGAGATACCCTGGGAGGCCAGGATTGGGCACCATCTCGAGCGATTAACTCCTGGAGAGCGACTATTGTTTCGTTCGAACCCTTCAAGGCCCTAATATGGGAGAGGGCGCCGGCTTTCTGCACATATCCTCTGTTCGGGGATATGGCTACTTGGTTTGCCTTCGGGGTGGCCGAACTAGCGTAACGTCGGACAAGATAGAGCATAAATAAAGCAAGGAAGAGGAGCGAAGGCAGGGAATAGTCTGGGTGTGTCATTGTGACCCCGGAATTCCCAATGGCGCTCTATGATATGGTATACAGCATGGAAATCCATTTTGGTGAGATTTAAGAGGGATTCCTGGCGGGTTAAATATCCATTCGCAGGTCATTCGCCCACGGTCAGACGAGGGTAAGTACTGTCAGCTCCCTATCATCAGATCGGGCTCTATGCATCGATCGTAGTTTATTCCTTCTTTTAAGGGCCTTTGAGTTTGATATCTCATCGTTATTCGATGCTCCCGTGGTCAACACATGATATTGCATTCTCCCTCTCATGTCGTCTACCAAGACATCCCCTACATTCACAGGAGATGGAAAACTCTCCAGAGTTTTTATTACCCCCGAACATTGCAGCTGCTCGGCTACTATTTCCTCACAAACAGAGAAGCCCGTATTTCTTCCACGTGGACCTAATATTTAGTATGGTTGGGCTTATGAAGGCGTTATCATTCATCTCGCTACGTTTTGCCCAATCTACAACCACCTCATATAAAGTCTTATCCATAGCACACAAACCGCCCTCCATCACGAGCGGGGTAAAGGATAAGCTCTCTAAGCTCATGCTGAGGTGTGGCTTAAACGCGATCAGACTGGCTTCATAAGCCGCCCCCAAACCTTACCAATCGACTTAATTTGAGTGTGTGCTTCCCGCAAATGTCGGGATGCCATGTCCAAGGATGTCCAATGCATACATAGCAGAGGCAACCAGCCAGCTATATAGCATGGCGTCATATGCGACGGCTATCCTCCTAACACGCATTGCCATATGTCAGACAGAATTTTAGAACTTACTAGGTTCCCTCGCGCCTGCAGGGTCTTCCTCCATTCGGATGGGGGCCTCGAGAGCGAGATACGGCCCCTTACATATTTCACTCAGTATGAGCCACGATAAATCCAACGACGTGAAAGCTGGTATCCTTCCTGGTCTTCTCACCCTGTAGAAACCGTTCTACTAAAATGCAGACTCGTTGTTCACGAACCTCCTGCTGAATAGCACGATCGTCCCAGGCTGTAGTTCCAGTTTAGCTAAGCTAACGGGGCCAAGCTGATGGATTCCCGACCCTGCGGAGATAGCTCAGGGCGGGTAATCGATCCTCTTCCGATCTTGACGGGTTTGAACCTAGTTAGCCAACCTAATAGTTAGGATGAAAGGGGTTTCATGACATACTTTGGACATGGCTTCTTGATGACCTGTCCTAACTAGAGGGATATGACGTAGCCGCCTCCTTGGTAGGTCCTACCAGCAGAAATGATGGAGTAGGGGCCCTCAGCCCGGGGCTTTCATGATGGCCTGTTGTACCAACCGTTAGTCCCATTTGTGTAGCGTAACACTGATGCATACCGGTCACCCCCCGCAAAAATGGCGAGGCATTTCCGAGTCCCTTGCCCTATGTCCACTCGCGTACACCTTGCCAGCCACGGTCATGGCATGGGGGGGGTAGTAATAGTAGTAGTAGCAGTAGTAGTAGTAATCATCTTTGACCCTGCGCCTGTTAGCTTTTGGGCGATTGGTAGACCATTACCAGCTATCTTCTATATATATATATTTAGGGGACGTACAAAGTCAGACCTTAGTACTTAATTTTTAGCTTTAAAACTTTCTCTGAAAGAGGACCTCCAAGCCCTTTGTGAATTATTGTTATGCATATTTAATATAGAGACCATCAGAATTCGAAATTCTATTGTAAATAATTTTTAAACTCCCCTAGACACTCTATATAAACAGACTAGAATCTTCTTTTTTTACTATAGTCTTCTAGATAGCTACAGAAGTTAAAGCTTTGCTTTTCTCATTTTCGACCTCCGACCAGACGTCTCTTCGGAAGCACCTAGTGACTTGCCACTCGGCCACCAACCGCTCTGGCATGATGGTCCTCCCCGTTCTTCCCAGTCCCGTTTCTATTGTTCGCGTTATCTGACGACCATTTGTGATAATTGCGACTTGCTTATCATACATCGTCAGCCTCAAGTACAATCCCCGGCATGTCCCCCCTTTCCTTCGTGAATGAGGTTATTCGAGAGATGACCTCTACTTCATGGGGAGGAATACTGGGAAAGCAGTTTGAAAATTTTCGGGAGGGCTTTGAAGTGGGGCTCCCTGAACCAACAGAATGGGCAGATCCCGAAATGACCTCGATCTAACATTCTAACTGGCTTGGGAGGACCGTTATTAATATTCCAGGATTCCACCCAGCTAAGGCGAGTTGGTTTAGCTCATGGGGACGCAGGCCCGTTATTTTCAGGATGGACTGGCCACAGTAGTGACCACTGAGCAGTCGCTTGGGGAGGACTCCAAATCGAGTGCTGCTCTTTTTCTGGTTCTCTCGATCCTTCCAGGCGGATTTGTATCCACTCTAATTTAATATGTTGAAGCTATCCGCTGTCAAGTCTAGAAAGGGCTAGTAGGTCTTGGCATGTAAGGGAATGGCCCAATCAGATAGCAGGTCGATACGGGCTTCAAAATCGGTTGATTATTTGATCCTTGAAGCTATTCGGGTTGCCCCCGATTCTGGATGCTAACCTACGTCTCAACCTGCTTCCTTGAGTCCTTTTGATTTTTGAGCCACTACCGGGTTCGTATACCGCCCTGGCGAGCATATAGCCGACTCCTGAAGCTTTCCGCAAAGGAAATGGCCCGATCACGAGCTTGAGACATTTCTTGCTCAAAGACCTGGCCTCATGAAACTTAGATCAGTTGAAATCATAGTTAATGGCATATAAGTCAAGCAATGCCTATCCCACGGGTCAAGCAGTTCGAGGCCGAGTTCAAAGTTGTGGGGACTGTGGCACTGTGGTGGTCAGACCAAGAGGTCACATCGAAACGGTTTTTGGCAACCTTGAACCCTGTGTTCGATCATGAGCTCTCCATTTGATCAGACAACTGGCTTGGCCTGATGTGCTGCCAATTGACCGAATTCACCAGGGGGAACTGTGAATCCGATGAAGAATTCTTTGGATCTGGTGGGGACGGGATAGAAGGCTTGACCATATACGGTTACGGTATTGCTGATCGCTCTCTCGCTTGGCCAATGTCTCGGCCCCCACACGGCCTGTCGTTCTTCCCTTCCAGGCTTCTCGGCGAATTGACTGAGGAGTTAGAGTGCCGTGGCTGGCCCGTCGTTTGGGAGTAATTCCGTCATCCCAAGGGGAAGCAATCCTGCTGCGGAAGATGGATGGGATGCCGCGAAAACAGCCGAACAAAGGGGACAATGGTTGATCTTCTCACACCGTGAAATATCTGCACAGTAGCGAAATCATGCTTATCAATAGTATATCATCGATGTCATGAAGAACTCTGGAACAAAATCAAACCCAATTGTGGGCTGACTGGTCTGGGCCTGAAATAAAGATCTCACCAAACATTGTGTCCAAGGCTGGGGGTACCAAAACCTCGGTAGCGAACTAAATACTCTTTCATTTTGGCATGATGGACCCTTGTGTCGCTCACAGCGAGCCTAATAATAACCAATGACAATTACCGCTATACGACACCGAAAAGACTGCAGCAAGGGACGATCGCCGCGCGAAGGAAGCCTCTCCAACGGTAGCGTCCACTGGGCCGTTCCGAAATGCCGTTGACAGGATTCCAGCCCAGGTAGCGCCGAATGGAAGCAAATCCCTTGAAATGACGAGAAAAAGAAATGTTTCAGCTAGCAATTGGGGTCACCACGAAAGCTTTATAGAGGTCCAACGCCCATATCGACGATCCGAAGTGGTTTGCGTCTCCGTCTCCAGCCCCTCGATGCGCAACTGCATCGACGACAACGAACACCATGGACCAAATGACTCCAGAGCAGCTAGCGACGACGCCCGGGATGGCGCCACCGGCTGGCCACATCCCGCAGTTCGACGCTCCCTATAACTCGCTGCAAATCGGGATCTTCATCGCGTTTGGCGCGACCTATTTCCTGGCGACGGTTTTCGTGGGATTGCGATACTTCCAGGCCTTTAAGCTGATTAAGAAAGTCGAGGTGGATTTGGTTGTCATTACGATATCCTATGGCGTCGCCCTGACCTATTTCGTAACCATGTATAAGCGTAAGTCTTTAGGCCATCTCAGGTTAACCGTGCCATCTGACTCGCGATAGTAATGGACTATGGCTGGGGAAAACATATGTGGGATGTGTCCCTGGCGGACCTGATGGAGTTCAACAAAGCCCTACTGCCCAATACTCTGACCTACTTGATCTGTCCCTCCATCACCAAGATGGCCATTTTATCCGTTTTATACCGTATCAACCCTTCCGCCGCCTACCGCTACACAGTCATCGCTGTCACCGTCGCGATCTTCGCCTATACCCTGGCCGTCTGCATCATCACCGGCGGGCCATGTAATCCCCTCCAAGCAGGAACCACAACATGCCTGATGAATGTCGCCCTCGCCCAGGCGGTACTAAACATCGCCTCCGACCTGGCCATCGTGGCCATCCCCATCCCCACCATCCTCGGCCTCCATCTATCCTTGAAACAAAAGGTCACAATTGGCGGCATCCTCGCCGTCGGATCAGGGTACGTCCCCTCCCCCCCCTCCAAAACCCTCCTATTAATTAATGTCTTATGTACAGAGTGGTCGTCTGCTCCGTCGCCCGCCTCCCCTACGTCCTCCTCCTCGAAAAAACCACCGACACAACATACACGGAAGCCATCCTGGGCGTCTGGTCCATCGTCGAAGTAAACCTCGGCATCATCTGCGCGTGCGCCATGCGCTTCAAACGCCTCCTCGCAGCATACCTGCCCAAACTCTCGATATTTTCGTCGCGGTCCCGGTCCCGCAGTGGCGTCAAGGGGGTGTATGACTCCGACGGACTCAAGTTCTCGTCGAATAATAGGAGGGGTCAGCGCGCGTATCAGCTGCATAGTATTCAGGATGACAGTGTGAATCCTTTCTCGACTAGCAAGGATATTAATGTTTATCGGACTTATAAGGTGGAGGTGGAGACGGAGAGGGATCGGGGGGATGGGGGGAGTGCGGATAAGATTTTGGCTTAGGTATACCCTATTCAACGATACAGCCCGTCTTTATGCCAGGGGAAGGGTTCTGAAGAGTTGTCTTTCTAGGCATAGGATGGAACTTGCAGACGATCGATCGATGGAATGCTGATCAATTTGCCTCGCGGTTGTGACTTGTCGCAGCGGGGTGCTGGTCAACCCTGCCAACACAGAGGGAAACAAAAGGCTCAGGGTTCCCTGGATACGATCCTGAAGAACGCTCTTCGTTTCCTGAGCTAAACTCATATCCACCAGTTGTTTCCGACCGTGGAAGTGGAAGAGATGGGTATACCCCATGCTAGCCCATATCGGGACCCCTTGAGGAGCTCTTCGTCTTGCATGGTTCATGCTGCGAAATGCATCGCCATGAAAGTCAGGCTTATCAAACCAAAGTATAATATTGTACATATAAAATCTAAATTAGCGTTTAACAGTGAAAGACCCTGAGCTGTCCAGTCCTTCAGGAAGTAGGAGGTTCCGTATATTGGCGACCACCTCTCCGTCAACCATAAAAAACGATTCAGGCAAAGACCCGGCGTGGACAAAGCAAAGCATCATTTTATCAACGGATCCAGTCCGCTATATGATCCGAAGTTTATTTTAGCTCGTGTGTAGAGTTTGTATTCCCCGAATGTGGTCTCTCCGTGGTGATCTTGGCTGCATCAAGGAGATGTGGCTGACACGGAATTAGCCGAGAACACCACACCAACAGCAAAGATATACATACACTCTCTGATGATGAGGTGGCGGTCGCACGTCCGGCATCTCTCCGCTGGTCGATCTCAGCTGCAGATCTCCGGTGGGATGAAGAATCCCCTACACAAGACCGGTTGCGGGGAAATCTCCAGCGGAGTGGCCCTGCCAAGAATTGTTTTGCAAAACATCCACGAATCGTGAAGCCAACCGGATACACTACATAAAGCATGAAGCACCCACATATATTCCCTGCCCCAAATCGCCTACCAGCCACGTTTTTGAATGTTGAACACATTTCTGCAACATGCGCCTTTCCTCCATTTTCGCTGTGGCGGGCACACTGGCTCTCTCCGAGGGCAGTGTGTTACCTCGCCAAGACAACAACAGTTACGTTGGCTACCTGCTTTCGACCTTTACGGACGCCAATCCTCAGGTCTTTCAGTATCTCTCCGATGCCTCTAATCCGCTAGGGTTCACGGCTCTGAATGGCGGTTCCCCGGTGCTGGGATCAACGGTCGGTCAGCAGGCAGTCCGAGATGTTTTTCTCGCATCGAACTCTGCCCGATCTGAGTATTTCATCATCGCAACCGGTAGTTATCACCCACAGTCCTATGTATGACCGTTCAACTAATAATTCAACCCGAATTAGACCTAGATATCAACGCTGATGGCTTCACCTGGGCCAACGCAGTGACACATGGAAGCCTCGGTCTCGTCATCTGGAGCTCAACCAATCTCGTCGATTGGTCCGGACCTACCCTGACAACGTACTACTCAACCCCCAATCTTTCATTCACCATGATCAATGCTAACCCCCCAACAGAGTAGAAGACTCAACGGCAGGAATGGCCTGGGCCCCCTCCGCCGTCTGGAACGACGACGAACAACAATACTACGTCTTCTGGGCCTCCCGTCTCTACGACTCCACCGATACAGAGCACACCGGAGCCGCCACCAACGACCGAATCCGCTACGCCACAACCACCGACTTCGTCACATTCAGCGCACCAGCCGATTACCTCGCCCCGGAAGGCGTCCCCGTCATCGACCAGGAATTCCTGGATCTGGGCACACCCGGCTCCTACGCAAGGTTCATCAAGGATGAGACCGCCGTCCAGGTGTATGTTGAGACTACGACGGGTGGGCTGTTTGGTGAATGGACAAGGGTTCCAGGGTACACGGCCACGGATTCGGTGTATGAGGGGGCGGCGACCTTCCCGGATATTCAGAACCCGGGGACTTATCATTTGTTGCTGGATAATTATGAGCAGTATGTGCCGTTTCAGAGCAGTGATATTGGGGCTGGGGTTTGGGAAAAGTCGGACGCGACTGGGTTTCCGACGGGGTTGAAGCATGGGTCGGTGTTTCTGTTGACGCAGGCGGAGTATGATGCTGTTGTTGCTAAGTACTCTTGATGTTCATGCTGTACTTGATCGGAGATGTTTGCCTAGTGAAATTTCCACGGAAGATGCCAAGCGTTGTACATTTAGGTTAGCTAGATAGGGGGAAAAAGTGGTGGCAGCTGGCTTTATATATTCTGCGATAATGTTCCGTTTCTCCTCCCCTCGGCGGCATCCAAACAGGACTTCTGTTATCACAGCCCACAATCCCAACCCCCTTAGATGACGTGGGTGGATATAATTGGCCACTTTCGACCAGGGTTCGTATTCAGCCTCCTCTGGCGCTTATCCCTGGGCCCCTCATTCTCCCGTCTTCCCCTCACGCGAGGCTCGTCTGAGAGCTGCTCGAAGTTGTGAAACCTTGTACACAAAATGCGCCCAGGAAGCCGCGACCATTTCGGGGTCGCGATTATCTGTGCCCTCCCCCTCGAGGTCGACGCGGTGGAGGCCTTGTTTGATGAGGTCTATGACCGCTTCTCCGTCTTTTATGGGAAGCAACCCGGGGATACCAATGCGTACGTCAATGGCAGGATTGGCCAGCATAATATCGTCCTTTGTCATGTTCCAGATATGGGAAAGGGAAGTGCAGCAAGCGTGGCTTCATCCTTATGTGTTAGCTATAATAACATCGAGCTGGAATGAAAACGAGTGGAGCGGGTCGCGAGTTTGAACATGCGTTATCCCAACACCTGGAGATTTTGTCGCAATCGGAAACTAAATGGCGGTATCCGGGGCCGATGAATGATGTCTTGTTCGACCCTGCTTATCGCCACAAACACTATGGGACACCCGCCTCGTTGAATTGTTTCTGCGTGCACAATGTTCCCGATGACATGATTTGCGAGTTGGCAGCTAGAAGCGACTGCCATACAGTTGGCTGTGATACGAACCGCATTATACGGCGCCGACATGGGACAGCCGCCAGCGCCTCAATTCACATTGGGCGCGTTGCAAGTGCAAGTACAGTCATGAAGTCTGGAGAGCACCGGGACAGACTAGCGGAGAATGAAGGTTTTCTCGGGTTCGAAATGGAGGGGGCTGGGGTGTGGGATAATCTGCCATCTATTATCATCAAAGGGGTGTCGGACTATTCTGACAGCCATAAAAATAAATTGTGGCAACCATTCGCCGCTGCGACCGCTGCCTCTGCCGTCAAAGCCTTTCTCACGTACTGGAAGCCAAAGGGAGCGACCGTCGATTCTACACACGATGTTAGTACTGAAACCCGGGGCCCTTCCACAGGCATCGCCCCCGATCCCTCAGTAGGGACTGTTGAGGACTCTGTGGCGTCACTTTCCCTTGGTGAGAACACTGACGACTCGCAGAGTCTCCGCAATCTCAAGATGGAAAGCCGTTTCATACTCTAACATCGTCACCGCGGTTTCCTTATAGCGTTCTCCCCGGATGGTACGTTACTCGCAACCTGCTCTAAAACGGGCCCAGTCAAGCTCTGGAACTTGGCAACCAAGACCATCGCCAAAACCATTTCCTTTCCGACTTCATGCCAGCTACAGCCCCGCTGCATGGCTTTCTCTCCGGGCGGCAAAACGATCGCCTGTGGTGGTTACATTGACGTGTCCGGCGGGTTCACAACTAGGAAACGGCTTATAATCTGGGATACTTCCACAGGGGCACCAAAGCAAATCCTTGGTGCCTCCAGATTGATCGGTTGGGCCGACGGGTGGTGGGAGGGTAGTGCCATTAACAGTATCGCCTTCTCTCCCTGCGGCACGATATTAGTGTCTGGAGGCATAGGCCCCCCGCTCAAAACCTGGAACCCGAACGACGGTACGCCACACAGTCTCATTTTCAGGGATGGACAATTTGATTCCGGAATAGATGTGGCGTATTCGCCTAATGGTCGCTGGCTGGCAGCTTCGAGGATCGACGGGAAAGTCAACATTTGGAATGCATCAACGGGCGTATTAGAGCGGGAACTTGACTTGAACGCCAAATGGGTCGCTGTACCCATAGTTTTCTCCCCGGACAGTGGTTCGTTAGCATGTGGATCAATGGCCCACATCTGGCTATGGGATCCTGCCACAGGGCAAATGCAAAGGGTACTATCCGGGCATCATGGGAAGATTCGAAGTCTGTCATATTCGCCGGACGGGAATTTGCTGGTAGCCTCCTCCGATGACAAGGCAGTGCGGATATGGAACCCTACCAATGGCACACTGCTTTGCACCCACGAAGGAGAGTTGATGGGTTCGGTGGCTTTCTCCCCAGATGGGAAATCGCTTGCAACAGCGCCCGAAGACTATGAAGCCAAGATTTGGTCAGTAAGCGAGGCTATTTAATTTCCCTCTGGATTCGGTACATCCAGGGAATATTACCAGAGAATTCACTGCCGTCCGCGATCCGTGGGTGGCCGAATAATTTCAAATTTTCAATCACCTTGAGCTGAGATACGACTCCTCCATTCACATCGGGAAAAAGCTCGGCGGATCCGCATCCAGTCCGCAGCTCTTCTGCACAGATTAATTCAGGGCCACACTTTATCTTGGTTTAGACATGGAGTTAATTAACTTAATTGCTGTTCTGTCAACTGAGTGGTCGGTTCTGCTGCGCCCCCCGCCGCAAAACACCATCTTGGCGGGCTCCGCCTCTGCAAGCCTCGCAAGGTCGATGGGGCCAAAATACTGCGAAATCCAATCTCACCACTTCAAATTCGACAGGAATGTATTTTGGGCACACTGCGCCCCGTCGCTACGGTCTCACCCATATCCAGGCCTCCTGCTCCCCCTGTCAAGAGTCTTCAGCTCTCACAATGCGCCGGGACCTAGACCTAAATGGCGCGGGATGGACCTCCCTTTGGGCAAGTGTGTAAATGAGGAAGCTGCGATGCTTCATCTCACGGACACATATAAATAGGAGCCGGTATTCTCCAGGAAAAAATATTCTTCATATCATCACCATTTCAATCCACCTCAAACCACTTCAGATCATTTTATCCTTCCACGATCCATCAAAATGTTCAAGTCCGCTATCATCTCCATCCTCGCCCTCTCGAGCACCGCTCTGGCAGCCCCAGCAGACGCAACCCTCCTTAAGCGCGATGGTCTGTCTTGTTCCAGTACCGGACAATACCAACCCATCAGCCATGTCATCGAATGTGTGAAATACCTCCAGGGCAAAGGCGGCGACGCTTGCGAGGTCAAGGAGGGTGAGATCTTTTGCCAATACGGCGACACCATTATCAGTGGCGCCAATGCCTACCTCGACGGTCAAGTGAAGAGCACATCCTGGTTAGTTCACCTGTTCCCAAAGGTCCAATATTCAGCTCAATAACCGTTATTCCAGCGCCGATATCGCTTCGTCCGCCTTGAAGGTCGTTGATAGCTGTACCCTTCCGAATGGATATGTTGGAGGTAAGATTCTTCCTTTCAGTTTGAGATATAGGGACTTTGGATGTTAATTTGTTTTCAAGGCTCTATTCCTGCTCTTGGAAATCCTGGGATCATTGTCCATGTGGACCAAATCATCAGCCTCCCAGGGAAATAAATACTCGTGGTTGAAACCTAGGCTTATGGAATATTGGTAGACGGGGAAACAGCTTGACCTATATTTATTTGTTTGATTACTTCCAGCGTGTTATAATAGATGTAAATAATGCATGAAACTCAATGGAGTCACGGCTTTGCGGAATCTTGGAATATATGCATGAAATGTCTCATCCCTTTCTGCCTAGACCACTTTGTTATAAAATCAAGGTTCTGTCAGCTCCGGCCCATACACCAGTGAGCACCTAAGATGAGCCAATAGAATTACATGGTTCCTTGTATCTAGCGATCGGGGGTCTCACTCTCTGGGGGCCTTGAACGCATCAAATATCTAGTCTAGGCTAGAAGCAGGTCAAGCCGTCTCACGCTCCGTTTCCTTTGCCCTAGCGACAAGGATAGCGCGTTCTTTACTCTCATAACCGCGCCCCAGAATACCCCAGGTGTTGCCTGAGCGTTCATAAGATCAACAAGGCTACGCTTGTAGCCGCCAAATTTCCACATAGAGCAGGCCTCGGGACTTGGAATAGGCATGATTTGTTCGAACAATTACCTGCAGCCTATTTTTAGTAGCGGGTATTCTTTCCGCTGCTGTACATTGGTTCGACTCGCACCATGCTGTGCACCTTGTTTCTGCAAGGACCGTCAAATGAATGCCAGGAATTGGAAGATGCATAAGCGGATAATCTCTCCCTTGCTGCCAAGGATACCTTTCCTAATGATTCCCCCTGGAACTGCGGCAATCGGAAAATATGTTCAATTAACCAATGATTAACCAGTGATATGCCTCGTCGAAGATGACTCCCCATAACGTGGCTATTATGAAGCTTTTCAGGTGTATGATGCGTACGCACATATTAGTGCGAGGCTGTTCACGGAACGTCCGCACGACCCGTCCACATTAATCTGTTCGTTCCTTTATAGCCGGCATATCTTGAACGATGGACATAATTTTCTAAGGCGGGCTACTCTGGGGTTCCCGAAGGCGAGAAAGAAATCGTCTGGCCAGAAATATGCGGAGTAGAGCGAAGCCTTCGACGAGGATAGGCACATGACCGGGGTTAGCTGGCCACTTGTGAACGCCTGCGACGGGAACCGAATCTGTAACCAGATTAAGGACTTTTTGAGCTCCAGGGGCAAGTTGACTGAGGAGGTTTGGTATTTCTTGATGGCTGGGCCTCTGGAATATGTCTCTTCCGGGGTCATTGACGAGAGTGAGGAGATAAGGTTTATGGATGGGTTAGAGCGCACACTGTGGACTGCGTATTCGCACAGGCATGTGGAGGAGGTTCGATGGTTAGCAGCTCATACCCCCCAACACGCGTGGCAGGTCAGCTATCTGTTTGAGGCAGCAATGTTCGGTAGTTTGTTAGACGATGCCAGCCTGGAGGGTAGTAGGAACTATGGCCCTCCAAGCCTGTAACCAGGGCATACATTTTATCCCTCAATTATTTCCCAACCCCAAAGGTGGCCTTTCTCCCACATCTGCCTACATTACGTCTTCCTGGGGTTAGGATGTCTTCCATTTCTGGTTCCGGTGGGTACAAATACGAGAAATAATAGAGGAAATGCCTCCGGCTCAAGGGGTCTCCATACATTCGGTAAGCTCTCCCCGGAAAATATACCCACCTTCTTCGTGTGCCGGATTCCGTCACTTTGGGCGATCCTTAGCGAACCGTTTAGATTTGCCTCCGAAATGCATGTCTTAGCTTTGGCAACAATCAGCCCCATTTCTTGGCTGAGGATGTTTTCCCCCCAAGGATATTTATTTAAGGTACCTTTTTACCTTTGATACGAACACACAACGTTCAATTAGCAATTTTTTCAGTACTGCGACTATATTTTAGACAGACGTCTCAGTTAAGCCTCCATGTCGTCCGCCCTCAATCTCCCGGGGATTGATTTACCCATTGATTGGAAACCCGCTGTTAGTTAAGAGACCACTCTACAAGACCTTCTAGCCACGTAATTAATGTAGATAATAGCGTGAGCGCGGGGTTCCATACAAACTCTTCCCAAATGCACTGGACCTCTCCGACATTAAACGCGGCGATGTGGAGTAAGTCCCCTTACTCTTCCTCAATGGCTAAGAGACACGTCACGGAGCCTAACTAACTAAGTCCTGCAAAAGGTACATTTTCACCAAGCGAGAGCTAGTAATGCTGCAAATCATGGAGTCCATCACCGACAAACCAGAATGGGACCGGAAGGTGTGTCTTGTGTTGAATTTGATGCGCGCGGGAGAAACTTATCCTTGATCCGTCCAGGTTTTCGATGAAGCTATCACGGCTAAGTGGCGCCATGAGATTACTTACAGTGGTGAAGACGTAACTCCCAAAATGGTCGACTGGATGATCGACGAACTGCGATGGAAAGCAGAACAATATCGCAAAACCGGTATCCTTGAATCCTATGACCCTGGCGTGGTGAAATCGGATACAGCCATCCCGGAAGATCTTCGAGAGGCGTTAAAACAGGCCGTCGTTCCACTCGAGGATGTTCCTGAAAGTGAAAAGGACTACCATCCTTGGTCCCAGGATCAAGTCGTTAATCTGGTTCATCCGTCGCTCTTCCCACTTATCTATGGTCGGACATGGGTCTTAAGGGATCGAACGATCGGGCTTGATGACTGTTTGGATAGTATTGGTGAGGGATACCAGACGGAGGTGCAAACGTTGGAGGAACCAGTGCCGAAAAAGTCGTATTATAGGAAAGAACCGAACCCTTATAGTTTGAAGTTTCAGTGGCTTCCTTGTGAGGTTAAGCTGGATTCGGAGGGGGGTTGTGAGATTGCGTCGTACATTAATAATCTGCACCCGATTAAGCATCGGGGGATCTATGATGTTATTGCTAGGGTGCTTGAGAAAGTGATCCCGCTCTGGGAGGTTACACTGGGCCATAGGGAGAACAGTAGGCGAAGGAGGATTCCCTATTGGAAGGTGGAGTATCTGCCAACAGATGAACCGGAACCGGAGCGCAGACATAGGAAAGAGAGGCAGGAGGAAGAAAGTGAAGAAGAGGAAGAGAAGGAGGAGGAGGAGGAGGAGGAAGAAAGTGAAGAAGAGGAAGAGAAGGAGGAGGAGGAGGAGGAAGAGGGGGAGGATGAGGAGGAGAGCAACCATAGTGAGAGTGAGAGCAGTGAGGGCTCACGCGACTTCCGTTGGCGTTATGAGGACTGGCAAGACTCTCGTGTCCTTCGCCTTCCGGAGCCTGGAGAGTTTGAACCTCCTCGCGAAATGGAAACTTCCGAGACGAGCAGAATCCGGGCGGATCTCATTGAGAAAGGGCTACAGGTGATTGTGAAGCTCGCCAATATCGAGCTCACCCCAGAGAATCCCGTCTACCAGGGCGGCTCGTGGCATGTTGAAGGGCAACTGGTATGCCTCCCGTTCTCAATCCTCCCACTCATTGGAAGAAAAGGCTAATAGTATGTCTACAGAACGAGAGGATCTGCGCTACGGCAATCTATTATTACGATTCGGAGAACGTCACACAGAACGAGCTTGCATTCCGGCACCGACTTGACGGGATGTACTTTCAGGATGTCAGCTACGAAACCGGAAAATACGGATTCCTGGAGGACGTCTTTGGGGTGGATGATGGCCTCGCCGGAAATACAGATGGGGAGGCAACTCAAGATCTTGGAGCTGTTTCCTCTCGTCAAGGGAGACTTCTTACTTTCCCAAACACCCTCCAGCACTGTGTCTCGCCATTCTCGCTCGATGATAAGACAAAGCCAGGACACCGCAAAATTCTTGCGTTCTTCCTGATTGATCCAAATAGGCGCGTTCTTTCGACGGCAAATGTACCTCCCCAGAGAGAGGATTGGTGCAAGGGTGGAAAGGATATTGTCGAGCAGACCCTAGGAGATCGGCTTCCGCTTGAATTACAAGAAATGGTGCGGCAGAATCTTGACTTCCAGCCAATCACCATGGACGACGCAAAACAGTATAGATTGGACTTGATGATGGAGAGAAGCGCTAGGAATAGAGAGATTTCAGCCAGGTTTGAACAGGCGTGCTTCAGTCTGTGCGAACACTAGGAGCTGGGTGGACCCTTCAGATACCTTGGCTATTGTGCACGATGTATCAGTTAAAATATATAGAAATGCGGTTAGATTATTAATAGTAGAGTTGATACTAGCAAAATTCACTTGTCGCACCCATTTTACTTTCCCACATCAACAATCTTGACTGGACCATATCTGAGGAACCATGGATAGTCAGTAAGGAATTAGAAAAAAGACAAAATTCCGATTATTAAAGGATAATGAATGGTGTGAGACAGGAGTATCTGAAATAGGTGTACGTTGTTAGCATAGCTCGGCATGTGATATGGCTTGTAAAGACGATATATGAATTAATATATAAATATAAATATACATTTATAAACCTGCCCCTCCATGTCTTCAATTAAAATAAAGCAGCGGCATTCGTCACAAGTTTTTCTGCCACTCATCAGCGGCTGCGGGTTACCAGTCAAAACACAAACACACTCAAAATGAGGAAAGGTCTCATGCATAGACCCATCCAAAACACATTCAAAAGTACAATGCATCTCTTGAAACATCAAACAAGCCCATATGTCCAGAGAACAGCAAAAGAGGTACCTGAATACGAGTCAAGACGTGGTTGACCCTCACCCTGCCTCAGGCGCCAAGCCCACCAAACACACCAACACCCCCTCTCAAACAAACCAAGACGGGCCCTTCCCCAGTTCAGACTCGAAACCCAGCCTTGACCATCCTTCCGGGACCAAAATTAGACGATCCAAACTCGAGCGAATTCCCTGTTCAGATAGCTCGAACCCATCCCATTGGCTCCCCAGACTAGTGTCCGCGCCGGCCCGTTTCACCTCCTCAATGAGGTTCGTCGGACCCGAGTTTTGGCCCCCAAACACGCACAAACACCAACATCAGCCTCGTGAGCCTGCATTAGTGTTCCACCGGTGTTCTTTTTATGGACCCTGGCCTCCTTTCCCAACGGCTCTTTTTTGCGGCGCAGCAAGGCGCATTGCGGACATGTGTTGGGTTGGGTTGGGGGGTTTGTTTTTAATCCCCTCTGGCTCGGGAACGGGGGTGAAAAATAAAAGTTTTTTTTTCTTCCTTTCATGCACATCATGTTGTCGAAAATGGTTGCTGTTTTCTGGGTTCTTTGTTTGTGGGTGGCTTTGGGGCAGGCATCGGATATTGGGGTTGGCCGGGTCGCGACTCGGGCTCACGCTACAAATGACGTGGAAAATGTACGGGCCATTAGACGGGCGCTGCAGGAGGCAGAGGGGAAGACGTATACGCTGAATCGGACTTCGATTGAGAAGGGCTGGCAGGATGCGACGTTGTTTGAATTTGGAACCAGGTTTGTTACACCTATCTTTACGGGTTTGCGGGTTGCTAATCGTCGGCTCTGGCAGTGGTTCCTCTGAGTCCAACTCATCGTCCTTAGATTCAACCCTGGAGTACAATGCCGGTATCGCAGTCATCTGTAAAACCTGCTATGTCAACGGATCCGTTCATGGCGCGTTGAGCATCAACGGCGGCTTTAACATGTCGCAGGTGATAGACGACGTGGAAGAGGAGGTGGTCAACGTGACACGATCCGCCCTAAGTGAACTCAAGGACTACGCTGAGGAAGTGACTAAGAATTTTTTTACCTTTGATTCCGACGAGATCCCCTCCTTTCCTACATTGGACGTCGATTTGGATCTCGATGATATAGACGGGCTTCCCGATGTCAGCGCCCATTTCCAGTTCGATGACCTGGAGCTGTACCTTGAGCTTGACGTGCAGTTGTCAGTTGGAGCCACCTACACCCTGAATTTATTCACATCCCAGAGTCCCGTGGGAATCGAGATTCCGGGTTTGACAGCGGGGGCAGTGTTCAGTGTCAAGTTGATCCTGGTCGCCGAGGCGGAGATCGATATCAGCAGTGGAATTCACATCAAACTGGATGATGGGCTGGCGTTGGACCTGGAACTGTTTAATAAGGAGATGTCGGGGGTCACTCTGTAAGTTTCCCTCCCTAACCTTGTTCATTCTTTTTTCTAACAGACGAGTTCAGTCCGGGCGGAAGAATGGAGGTGCTCCCCGTCACCGTCCAAGGCCAAGGAAAACTACAGGCGTTATTACAGCTCGAAGCCAGCGTAGGCTTCGAGATCGACTCGGGCCCTCTCGGGGTTATTGACGACCTGATCAACTTTAGCGCTGGTATCGGAGCTGAAGCATTTGCCTACGTCGCTGACTTCCAGGTCAACGTCAACGGGTCCTCCAGCCTTGACAGTGAATGCGCGATCGAGGCTGTGGCAGAATACACCCTTGGTGTTGCCGCCGCAGCAGGAGCAACCGTTGCGATTGATACATATCAATGGGGACCAGCTCCAAGCACAAGTATCCCAGTGTGGTACACAACCTTAGCGAGTATATGCGCCGGGACTAGGACGCTGTCAACACCCTCGGCAACGGTGACGCCTCCGCCCACACTAGAGAAACGAGACGACCTCATCACCACAACGCTGACGACCACATCGGCGTACACGATCGTCAACTGTGTCAAGCCGGGTCTGGTTGACTGCCCTGTTCGCTTCCAGAACACCACCTCTGCCACGAGAGAGATGACCACCGTTCTTACCGTGAAAGACGGTGTTGAGCCCACCTTCCCAGCCAGCACGTATGCATCGGTGACGAGCGCGATTCCGTTTGGAGAGGGTGTAAAAAGCATCGGCGCTGCATCCGGCTCACCAACGTCTTATGTCCCTCCTCCACCACCGTCTTCTCCGGCCACTCCTACCCCGACGGTGAATGCCGGTGATATGGCGGATGAGGGTGAAGCCGGTCACGGTAACAATAATAAACTGATTATCGGCCTCAGTGTGGGACTGGGAGTTCCTGCTCTCGCGGCTCTTATTGCCGGTGTTGTGTAAGTTTCCTATCATGATCTGTTTCTTAATTCTCTAGTGTGGGATGGTTGCTAACTTGACACATGTAGAACCATCTTGAAGCGCAAAGGCACAGCCTCAGAGGATGGAGATAGCTCGGGAGAACGAAAACAACCACGTGTTGGTATGACAGCCGTGGACAGTCGGGAATAATGATTTAATGCACCTGCGTTTGTATTTATTTTACACTTATTAGTGCTTTTAATGGGAGATACCCTTGCAATCCATAAAGTCCTTCTGATCCCCTCCTCTTATCCGGTTAACCGGCTTAAAGCCAAGGACGCGTATAAAGTCATCCCTAGCGACCCAAGCCTCGTACACCCGCGCTAGGAACGCCCTATGAACCAAGAACAAATCAGCATCTGCCAAGCTGTTGTGTTTTCACTGGACGACCAGGGGAGGCGCATCGGGGCTGTGCGGGGCGTTTTTTACTGGGGGCAAAGCTCCCCCTCCACGATATATATAGCCTCGAGAATTTCCCAACATTAGAGTCGAGACTGGAATAATACTCCAAAACAAACCAAACCAATCACCATGTTTAGTTCAACAGCCACCGCCGCCGAACTCAAAATACGCCTCCAACACCCCCGAGGCCGGACCTGGTATATCCCCGGCGACACCATCATCGGCACCGTCGTCCGCACCACCCCCGGCGTGGCCCCCGATGTCAAAGTAACCCTCACCCTGCAAGGCCAGTCCGAATCAAAAATCAAACGACGCCAAGGCCAGAACAACACACGGAGATACAAAAGTACACTTAACATGCTAAGCGGGCCGAACCCAGTCCAGATTCTCCAGCTCGAAGGGCCCTTACATATCCCACCGGGCGGGGACGGTGCATCCTGGCCGTTTGCTATCACAATCCCAGCGCACGTCCGAGATATTCGACATCAGTTCGCATCATACTCCCATTTCATGCAGCCGGGCGCCGTAGATGGAGCTGGGGAGGGGCCCTATCTATATACACCCCCACCGACATTTGCATACGGAGAGACTAGCGGGCTGGGATCCGACGAGTACAGCTGCCACATTGAGTACTTCCTACAAGCAAAGATCGAATTATCACACCAACATAAAGGGCGCACGAAAAAGGATTATAAAACCACCAACGCACATTTCCAATTAAAGAATGTCTCCCCCGACCCCCCGATCATCGATTACAACATGTACCCGGCTAAATTCCGCCAGGGCGTCTCCACTTATCGCTTAGTCCCCGGCATCGAGGAATTAACGCTGGGCCAGAAAACGAGAATGAAATTGGGATGGCCTGATGTACCCAGGCTAGCGTTCAACATCAAGGTCCGGCTCCCGCATACCCTGCAAACCGAGAACACCAACGTTATCCCCTTCTATATCAGTGCCGAAGCCATCCAAGCCGGCACCAGCGAGATCCTGCATCATGTCCCGCAACGGATAAAGATCGAGTCGTTCACCATCCGCATTAAGTCAAGCGTGACCATCAAGGCCGAGAAGAAGGTTAGCTCGGGCTCCATGGCGAAACGGGTGATTCTGCCTGCTCGTGCTATGGCCGGTCGGGATATCTATCTTGATCTTACCCCGGGAGCGGCCGAGGCTGCACCGATTAATCTAGGGGACATGTTGGAGTTTCGGCTAGATCCGAAATTGCCGTTTCAGCCGACGTTTCAGACGTATAATGTCAGTCTGACGCATCATTTAGTATGGGAAATGGAGGGGAGTGTTGCTGGGAAGAAGTTTAAGGTGGAAGCAAGGCATCCGCTACGCATGGTTCCGAGGTCCTTTATGCCGGTGGGAGCGGCGAATGCGGTGCCGGTTGCGCAGCCGGTGAAGAGGGCGGAGACGGTGGATGAGTATCTACCGGTTTATACGGAGAGGGCGGAGGCTTCGAATGCGGTGTCTTTATCTTAATTAATGTCACTGGAGAAGGAGGACGGTTATGTGCTACGTAGTAATATTCTTTATTTTTGGGTTCTGGAGCATGGACGGGCATTTTTATTTTAATTTAGATTGGATACCCTCACACAATAGGCGCTTGGAATTGATTCAAAATATCTATCGAGTATCAGGTTAATTATCATATCATTGCCACGGAGCATCCGGCGGCTTATTTCCAACTAGAATGTCACCCCAATGTCTTAAAGCACTTTTGGCATCGCTTTCCTGTTCCCCGGTGTTCTTTCTGGGGAGAAACTCGTGAACCATCCTTCCGATAGCCGGACGGTCCTCCTGGCTGTCACTTTTAGGGAGAATACAACAATATCGGCCCCCCAAGCGTCCATCCGTCAGCCAGGTTATCGTCACCGGTTGGCGTTCCCCAGTAGATTGCCCCAAGTGGCGTCGAATAGCCCCATTATCTGCAACATCAGGGAATTCGGCTCTTTGCACCGTAGAAAATATCTGACGAGGACAACGCCAGAAAAGTTGGGGCAGCGCATCGACTGCTCCCCAGAACGTCTCCACAGACCTGTCTCTATGGGTGGCTAAAACCCAGCTGTCGGCACTCGCTGTCTGATTAGAGGGTCGCAAATGGAGGCAGAAGCTCTGAACTGCGGCCTGTGTGACGTCAGGCGCAGACATGCAGCGAAAAGGTTGGAATGTATGTGGAAGTATCCGGGATGGGGCTAGCGTATCCTCCCTCAGCGATCGTCTTATTGCGGTCCCAGACGCTAGGTAGAGTAGGATGTTTATGCATGCCACTGATGCTGTAATACATGAAAGCTCCTGCGTCAATAATCCGCTGGGGTAGTCGAAATAGGTTCGAAAGGAGATGCAAGCAAAGTTCAGCTCGGGATCACCGGGAGTTGTCCAGGAGGGAAGCTTGGTCCAACCCCTGTGCAAACTATATACAAGATCCGCTTTTATAATAAGGGGATCCTTGAGTTTGAAGAGTGCGATCAGCCACTGAGCTGCCTCGGGGAGGGTATGCGTTCTTGGAATAGCCAGTAGGATTTGAGTGAGCCCGTTCATCGACTCCGGGAGTGATATTGAGCGAAAGCGGTACTGGATTTCTGTCTCGGAGCGGATCACGACGTAATCGGTCCAGCTTTTTGTTTTACCGCCTGTTAGTGTTTCTGTGATGTCTTTCATTTTGGCAAAAGCGCCTTCAGTGCCATTCATCATATTGGCATTAACTGCTTTCTGCTCCGTATCATTGGGCTTGTCGGCTTCAAAAACGCCCGCATTCCCAGAGTCTCGCTTACCGTGTATAAGGTCATTTTTGAATATGGTCCCTGCCCAGTGACATATCAAGTCGATTATCAGAAGCAGCTGTAATGCGTGGTCATGTGTGCGAATGCTTCCTTGCCACAGTTCAATGATCCGCTACATGTCGTTTCAGTAAGCTCCTACTATTTTAATTCCCCCGCTCGAGACTATAGGGCCCGAAGAAAAACTTACAGTGCCCAGGTTATCGGGAACACACGCATAAACCTTCCAGTCCTCGCCTCGATTGGCCAAGAACCACACCAACGGATCGATCCCAGAGTCCCTCGCAAATCGCAACCCTCTCTGGATAGCTAGTAGGGAAAAGTTGGCAAAGACTGTTTGTCTCTCAATAGACTCGAATCCAGCACTGTCTTCCTCCCCCTTTCCCTGCAAGACCAAAAATGGAAATGTCACCTTCGCGTTACTCTCGATTCCGGTCGCCTGAACATGTGGGTGTGCGGACAACAGGCTCTCAAATTCACCAGTCTGTCGAAATCCAACCACAAGATCCGTAGTTTGTTGTGATAGAACTTTCCTCTGGATTTCAGGCATCATTTCATCTCGAAGCCGGCAGTCTTGATGAATCGTGAACGGACCGCCTGCCCAGCGCTTCAAGTCTGTCAGCGCATATAACCCCCCAGTATCGTGACAGGGGAATCCTCTTACAGACGGAATATCCCTCTTACCCTTCTCACACTTGCACAGGCACTCCGCCGCATCGGTATCGCGAACGGTAGCCATTAAATCCGATATCCAATAATATTTACCGCAAATCGGGCTATCAATCTCAGGATAACGATTCCTCGATTAACAAATTCTCCCGGACACTCTTACCATTCCATCTCCTGACTGAACCGGCCCAGGACGAGTTTTTGCGTCGATATTCTCCATGTAGCCCCGGTGGCCCCAGCCTCGCGCAAGTCATCCCCCATCTGAACGAGGTCCTCAACTCGAGCGCACATTTCACCGATGGCAGTCTGCGAGTTTGTCGTAGTTTCCGGCCCAGAGGGCTTATAGTCAATAGATCGGACCCCGTCCGCGTCCCAAACCAGCCGGAAGAGGGTGCGATATCTGGGAGGCCAGTTCTCAGGGGGGATTCGCCCGTCTAGGGATACGTGGTGCTTCTGCATGAGAAAGTCGAGCTCTTGTTTATGGAGTGGTGCCATGGTCCCCGGTGGATTGGCCACAGGCCGCCCCGGAAAATGAGTCACTTTTGTGCCAAAATGTGTTCTGTGCGGCGTGCGTTTAATCCACTACTTCCGTAGGACTTGTTGGGGAGGTCGTCGGGTGGAGGATGTTTTGACCCAATTGTCTACAAATGCTGTGTGGGAATCCACCATTTGCTCTCCCTGGTTCAAGACGGGGGGTGAATTCTCAAAATGTTCTTGTTTCCGGGGGAGGACCCCAACACTTAAATGGCCAACGGGTTGTTTCACAATAGGACATAATTGGTCGGTCGCTCATCGCCCTTGTCAAAGAATACGAGACGGGGCCAGAAAGACGTGGAGCCAGTCGGGTGCTAAGCTTGTGGAGATCGGCGACAGTGGAGATACGGCTAAACTTCAGCCAACAGGGTGAAAGAAATGGCACCATCTTTATTGGGAAGTGAGGAGATCGTTGGGAGGACCGCAAAAGAAGCTCGTGTTCGAGTGAAAGATGACTCAAAGAGTGTATCACGGCTTGCGTTCGTGAATGTGTCTGACATGATGGATCAAGGGCCATCCTTTTCCGGAGCAAGAAAATCATCCCATCGAATTCTAAACAGATAATAGGAGAGCACTTGTGAAATAAATTATCCGGCTCCAGCAATTGTATTGTGTATTGGATATGAAGCCCCAGCCTGACCTCAATCTAATGAAAATGAATATAAATTCGCACTGCCATGATCATCTAGGTTTCTATGTAAATATAATTCTTTCAGCTTCAACCAATTTTCTTGTATAAAATAGCAGTCGTGCGCATCATCGCTTTCATTATCAGGCGACAGCACTATTAAAAAGCGCTTCCAGTCGCTTCCCTTCGCTATCTGCCAGATCCCCGTGCGTCTGGGCAGTGCCGATCGGATGATAAGGGAACGGTCTGTATGTTGGCCTATTAGCAAGGAATACTATTTCGCGACTCGAATATTTTCAACTCACCCATATTCTGGCACCCAGGTGATTCGCGCATTAGGGTCTGTTTGCGCTCTTAGCTTGACAATTCGTACCCAAAGGTTCTCGAAAAACAGTCGTTCAGCGGCAAAGGCGGGGTTGAGAGGCTCCGGGCACTGCGATGCTTGCGTTGTTCCCATTCGGGTATGAATGTGCCGGACCTGATAATATATTAAGCACTGTATAAAGCAAGATGGTATTCTACATTACTACTCACGTGTGGAATTACGCGATCGAGAATCTCTTGGTCCTCTTCACCTGCGTCCAGGAGCCGTTCACACACAACCACCCAATGGGAAATGTCGGCGGTGATTTTTAGTCTCCACATAGGGTTAGTGGTTTCATACTCGGGTGTAATGAGGGAAAACGTACTCTGGAACTCGTTGCAATACATAGTCTGCGGCGTAGGGATTAAAGAGAGATCTGTTTCGATGTGTTTCGTGGCACACTCTGCCGTGGAAACCTTCCTCTTTTTCTACCTCAAGGGCTTTCTTATAGAAGTAAACGGACTCGTCCAAGGTCCAGTAGTCACTTCACATTATGTCAGTCAATCAATTTGCGCCCAGAGACGGTAGTGGAGGTTATACGCTCCACTCTGTGCATTCACAACCACTGGCTTCAATATCGAAGCTATTCGGAGCTGCTCCCGGAAGACTTGCAGATGCACATCTGGTGTCAACCCCCGTGGGCGACACCCGGCATAATCTGGCCAGGAGGAGAACAACCTGGTTAGCGTTAGCCGGATACCTACTCATCGAAAATGCGATCTACTGACGTGACGTTTATCTCCAAGCCTACTTCATCGCAGATGCTGCGCAGAAGATGTAGCTCCTCTGTTTCCATCCCCGCAAACCCGAGCTCAATTCCAGCTTTCACAGGTCCCTAATCAGCTTAGCCGTTTTATGTGCGAGAGCGAAAGATGGCTTTACCGTATCCGTGCGCCTTCCACTTGATGAAACTTTTCTTCCATTCTGTTTGCTCAGGACCGGGAGCGACGCCCCAGAGTGACCGGAATCGGGAGATGATGACCATGGTGATAAGGAGTGGGTTACTGAAGATGATTGAGGAGACAATGCCAGAAATTATTGCCTTGAAAACCCAGGGACTTCAACACTTTAAAGCTATACTAATACAAGGCACCGGTGGAGCTCAGGTTACCATCAGATTTTCATTCCCAATAGCCGACTTGCGTGCTCATCCCCGTTGCAAGGGGTCACTAACTCAATGGAGAATTGTTCCCCGTCTGGATGCCCCGACTCCTTTCTTCACACCCCTCGTTTAGGGATTGTATCCCCGATCGCATCGCGGGCGACATCGCCTTTTCCATCGGAACCTACCCATATGGTGGGGCCGTCCATGGGATGCCACCCGTATTTTTATATAGCTAGCCAAATACGGGTGCTATTTCATAGACGGCAAGTCTTCCCGGGCGGCATGCGATGGAAAACGCGCGGGCGACTTTTACCTATTCGGTTCATGGCAAACCAAGTGGGCCTGATCCAGGTGAGGAGTTTTACTCCGCACCCCGCACCCCGCACATACTCCGAGTATGACATTTAACAGATAGACCTTCCCAGCATATTGACCGGTTCTTGCGCGATTTTATTATACACAAGATAGTATTTGCACAATCGTAATGGCAGCAAGCAGTATGAAGGCGCTGAACTATGTTGGACCGTTCCAGGTCAAGGTCCAGGAGGTGGAGATGCCGAAGCTGGAGCATCCGGATGATATCATCGTCAAAGTGACCAGTGTACGTTCCTTACAAGAGACATATGAGAATAATTACTAATTGATAATTAGGCCGCTATTTGCGGTTCTGACCTGCAGTGAGTCCTTCCGAGAACTACCAGACAGCATGAATTCATTCTTATATGTGGATAGCATGTATGAAGGCCGCACGGCAGCGGAGCCGGGAATTACTTTTGGTATTCTTGCCTTCTATGTACCCACATCGGAACAGCACTGAGACTGACCCTTAGGCCATGAGAACATGGGTATCGTTGAACAACTGGGAGAGGGAGTGACACTACTGAAGAAGGGCGACCGAGTGGTCATGCCATTTAACGTGGCTGATGGACGCTGCCAAAACTGTGAAGAGGGAAAGACAGCATTCTGCACTGGCGTTAATCCTGGGTTTGCGGGTGGAGCCTACGGTTTGTTTAACCAGGATAATATTTGGGAGTTTCTGAGTTGACATTCGTTGAAGGATACGTTGCGATGGGACCATATCGCGGAGGTACATACGGACTCCCAGTATAAGATGGGGATCTGCTCACATTTAGTTTAGGCCAAGCACAATACCTTCGCGTTCCATACGCGGACTTCAATGCCCTAAAGCTACCCCCAGGAACAGAACATGAAGCAGATTTCATCCTATTAGCAGGTAAGCCACGGTTCTTCTTACTTTAACGCATCCCCTGCTAACCAGACGACTAGACATTTTCCCAACCGGTACCCTATCTCCAAGACTACATTACCAATTAAAATACTCACAGTTGTAGGCTGGCACGGTATCGAAATATCCGGCTTCCAACCCGGAGACAGCGTCGCCGTCTTTGGCGCCGGCCCCGTCGGTCTCATGGCGGCATACTCCGCACAACTCCGCGGCGCCTCTCGCATATACGTCGTCGATCGCGTCCCCGAGCGTCTGAGGGCCGCAGAGAAAATCGGAGCTACCCCTATCGACTTCACAAAGAGTGATGCCGTTGATCAGATAATCGCTCTGAATGGTTACATGGTTGATCGCTCCGTAGACGCCGTCGGCTACCAGGCCGTCGGAAAGGACAACTCAACCGAACAGCCTAATATTGTGCTTGAGAATATGATTCGTGTTACGAGGGCTTGTGGGGGACTAGGGATTCCGGGCCTCTATGTGCCAAGGTTTGATACCCTGGCTCAGATTAACTGGGAAACATTGTGTATTGATGGATGCCGTGATGATAGTGATCCTGGGGCGGGTGATGCGGCTGCTGCGAGTGGGATGATTAGCTTGAGTTTTGGAAAGCTTTTCGAAAAGGTACAACTTTTCCTGGTTTTAGCTATTCCGTATACGGCCATTGCTAATACGTCAATAGGGCCTCTCACTCGGTACAGGCCAATGTAATGTCAAGGCATACAATCGCCAGCTACGGGACTTGATTATCGCCGGAAAGGCAAAGCCAAGTTTTGTTGTCTCCCACGAAATCGGAATAGACGACGCGGAAACGGCGTACGAGAAGTTTGATAAGCGTGTTGACGGATATACCAAAGTGATCATCCATCCCAACGGGGGATTTGCTACCTAAATTGCCAAATTGTGATAGATGAATACAATCCCATTACAATAGCCGGACTGAATTAAATCACCCACTGTGCCCTCCCCTCCTACTCCCATTTCCGGTATGAAGCGAACATTGTCTGCATTCGTACACCCTGCAGACCGGTGAATTCGGTTGTTCAATCGTCGCTGGTATATTCCATAAAGTTATGAATAGGGTCAAGCCCTTCTCCTGAACATGTGTCCCGTCCCTTTGAAAAAGGCCTATCAGCAGAAGTACAGTCCACTTAACCAGGATCACCTACCGTAGGACAGCCCTCTGCCTGACTAGCTTCTGCCGGCGCATCATCAACAAAATCGCCATCCCCATCGCAACCACCTTCAAAGGTGTGGAACAAGCCCAGCTAATGACCTGCCTCATGCACAAGGGTATGCCCCTTGTCGGCATATCCGTCTGAGCTTCCCGGCAGAGCGCTGAGATCTAGTACAACTCTATCACTACTTTGATCGGAGTTCCACGGCGGAGTACTGCAATGAAAAGAAAATTAACTATTGGTATCGAAATTGTAGGGCATGGCATGGCCAGGGTTGTCTTCATGGCTTACGCCACTCCATATAACTCTCCTCCCATGTCGCCAACAACGACATTGAGGTCGCGGAATGTTCCCATCCGCACGGCTCTATTCACCTCCTCAAGGTTATCGAATTTGATGGGAAGCCAGGCTGGATTCACAGTAACGGTGGTATTGACGAGTGTGAAGGAAAATCCGCTGCTAGCATAGGCACCGTTTAAAACGCCCATCTAATTTTCCGGAATGTCAGCGCGTTTGGACCCTCGAGTTAAGACCAAACATACCTGTTCTTGGATAGGGCCGCTATAGTCAGGTGCAGTGCCATTAGGTTTAATGACGTGGAAGTAAACCTGGATGGGATCAGTTTCTTGTGGAGTCCGGTATCTCCCAATGGCAGCCTCTACGGCCCGGGCCTTCTGGTGAAAAGCTATCCCAAGCTCATCTGCTGGTGGCGTTCCGCACCATGCAGATACAACAGTGCCCAGACTGAGAATGATAGCGGGGGTAAACAACAGTATTTTTACAATCGGTCCCTGGAGCGAATGCTTAACGTACCAAGGCTGCGGGTGGTTCTGGTCGGCATAATTTTCGGGGGCAACAGAAAGTTTTATAAACATATCCTGTCGGTGAACAACGCAAACCACCATCGATATTCTTTTTTGCAGCTCATCACACGTTACACAGCTTACTAGGATGAGCCTTTTTGTTTCTCCCTAGAATATGGAGTAAATGCCACCGGTGATACTCGGAGCAGGTCTGATAGGGCAGGCAAAGAGCTATCAACCCAATAAAATTCCATCGCAGAGCGCACTTTCTTCCCATAACCCCTGTTATTCTGGAGTTGTACTCCTTAAAAACTGATCCTCTGTTCTGTCTGTCGATTTTGAATGGAGCCGACATTTCGTTTCCTTCACTGCCAGCGCAGCCGCCTGGCTATTTGACTCCGAGCCAAGTGATTTTCCTTCAAATCGGTTGCGCTCTTGAACGACACCCTTTCAATTGGTTTTATAGTGGTCAGCAACCTCAGTGAATGAACTCGAGAAATACGGGGTCACCGTCGCTGAAATTGCGCTATACTGCATTACTGAAACCATATGCCCGGATTCGCCTGGCGTTTTGTTCCCCCACAATTCATGGACTTGTCGCTTGGGCTGCATTTCGGAAGGCAAAGAATAAGCAGGTCTGCACTTGAAATGGGGCTCACATTGGATTCAGTTTCACTCAGTTTCATATCCCGAATAACTGTCAATGGGGCGATGTTCCCCTCCGCTATTCTGAGAAGCAATCCGTCCACCGTCATTTCCTATGATAGGATACATAACGGAAGGGTTGTGCATCAGCTTAGTAATTATCCCCAGTTGTGCCATTCGGCTCGGAGGAACTTAGTATCCGGGGTCCGGCCTCTTTCCTCCTGTTGTGATCAGCATCGCGCTTTCCCTTTTCCACGAGAGTTCCACATTGCAGACCAGCTCTAATGCAGTATAGCACATTATTGGATTCACGGCTGGGGATCGTTTTGGTGTCAAAATCAAACACACATCATTGAACGGATACGTCTGACCGTCCGTGGTGGGCGATATTGGCGTACGATGCCCCCAGAAAAGACCAAGCGCGCGTGTATCCCCTGCAGGGGCAGGAAGCGCAAGTGTAACGGCCAGAATCCATGCCCGAACTGCTTGAAGGCCGAGCTGGACTGTACATACGACACACCACCCCCTCGCAAGCGACGACGACGGTCGAATGTCAGTCTTACCGACACGGGGTACGGCAGCGTTCAGGTAGATCCAGAATTACGAGACGCAGAAAAGTCGGCTGGGATTAATTCCGGGGTTTTCCTAGTCAGAAAGCTTGGTCTTGCGGGGGCGGGAAGGTGTCCGCGCCTCTGCTCATGGAATCTCAACCTACGAGAAGCCAGCCACATCCCGAGTGCAACAGGTGGGCTCACGGACATATTGAGCATATCTTGCATGCAGAAGTTGGCATTTGTATATTTTGCCGAGGTCCAGCCTGTCTATAACTTTGTGGACCATGCCATGGTTTACGGTGCGATAGCTGCCATGTCGTCGGAGCAGCCATTATTTCACCCGTCGCGCTGTGTTCTGCTCGGGATCGCTGCCTTAGCATGCCTCTTCAGTGACCAGCCTAGTGACCTAGAGTCACAGATTGTGCAACATGCCCGCGGTGCTCTCGAGCACTCAACCACTCTCCCTTCACCTTCCGTGGATCACATAGTTGGCTGGATACTCCGCGTTCTCTACCTCCGCATGACCGGATCCCCGAACGCCACATGGCTAGCCAGCTGCACGATGATGCACATGATCGAAACAGCCAAGCTCCACGTAGAGCCATCTGGTCACGATCCGACGTCAGGTCCAGAGGGTTCGTATAGTCCCCAACACCGAAAACGAATCTACTACATTGCCCGGTTTTATAATACGTGGGTTTCCTACGACTACGGGCGCGCTCGAATATTACCCCGCGGGGCATCTTGCTCCCTTCCCACTGAAGGATGGACAGCAGACGACACGGCTTTCTGGCGGTTATCCGATTCCCTAGATCCCGATCGACATCTGGATTCAACAGAACTAGAGAATATGTTGACTCAAACATTCGAGCTACAACCATCTCAATCACCATTGCAGCTAAAACGATGCAATATCGGGATGTGCATCTATCGCAGACTGCGCGTATCGGGCCGGACGATTTCAAGCAAAGCCGTAGACCAGGTCTTACAGCTGGCGGATGATGGTATCCAAAAGGCAACCGAAATGGCTCAGATCCGTTCGCCATGGTGGCACGTTGTGAATGTGCCTTTTCAGATCGTTTGTGTTCTCCTGGCGATCGATACGAGGGCATCGCTGGAGCGGGTAAGGAAGGCACTCCTTGCGCTGCGGCTGATTGCAGATACATATGGGACCACTGCGATCCGGGAGACCTTTGCTAGTGCCTGTTCTCTTTTACGCATTCAAATACGGCGCAAAAAGGAAGATTATGATTTGCTAAACGGGATGGAGGAAGAGATGGTTGGGTGGGGTGCCATCGATGAGGGTGTATCGCAACCTGGCCAGCCGCTGCCTGTTGGTGATCCCTCTCAGCTGGTGGACATGGGTAATGACGGCCTAGGAGATCTTTGGGACTTGGACCAGATATTCTCTACAGACCTTTTTACGATCTGGTAATAAATTAATAATTGGACCGGAGAAAGGTTGGGGTACAAGCTGCTTGTACTTGGCCTTCGTGTTTTAAATAAATAATAGAAATACATTTCCACCAGCAGTTCTCCCCTCCCCTCCCCTCACCTGTGATGCTTGCAAGACAATCGCCTGCACAATCCGTACGATAACAACCCCCCCCTCTGCTCTTCAGGCTGTCATCTTATTATAAAACTCCCCAAACTGCCCATACCACCTCTCAACAAGATCCCCACTCATCCCCGGCGCAATAACCTCATCCCCCCTCCTCAACCCCCCCTCCACCTCAGCCATAAAATCCTCCAAACTCAACGCATTCGGATTCTTACTCTTCTCATTATCCCCTGGATCCTCCCTCTCCCGATGCAAATTCGTCGTCACAGTCGGCGGCGCAATCTCGACCACCCTTATCTTCTCACACCCCGCCCCCTGCAACTGCGTCCGCAGATTCATACTCCAAAAATGCAACCACGCCTTCGTCCCACTATACACCGGATTGATAGGCGCAAAGGGCACAAACGCCAGAATAGACGAGACATTCACAATCAGCGCACTGGGTTTAGTCCTGAAATGCTCCAGGAGATGGAGGGTAAGATGCATGGGGCCGCGGATGTTGATGTTGATTTCATTGTCTGCGCGCTCTAGTATTGAGTCAGGTTGATCGTTGACTAGGTCTAGTGGTCGTTGGACGCCGGCGTTGTTGATTAGGCAGTCTAGATCGGGGTGGTCGTGGATGATTTGGGCGATGAAGGAGGGGAATGAGTCGACGACGCCAGTGTCGAGGACGTAGTAGGCTGCAGCGCCGATTTCATGGGCGGTTTCGCGGAGGTTGGATTCGGTGCGCCCGGCGATGATCACTTTTTTGCCTTGGGTGATCAGGTTGGTGGCGAGGGTCTTGCCGATTCCGCCGCCTCCGCCGGTGATGAGGGCGCAGGAGAAGGATAGGGTGGTATTGGACATCATTATACTATATGCAATGGAAGAATGAATTGTATAGTAAATTGAATGTTATGTTTGTTGGGATTCTATATCACCTTTTATAGATGGAAGTAGAGTTGCATAATCCGCTCCGCAGAATCCGCTCCGCATCCGCCCCCACCCGCGCGGCGCGGGTTCGGGGGCAAGAGTCTAAAATCCATGCGGATTTGGGGGTGCCTTAGAAAAGTCTATATAAATTAATATACTTTTAAATAAATTAAGAATTATAAATTAATTTTAAATCTGCAATTTATATCCCCTAATATAAATCTAATATATATTTAAAATTATATTTAAAATAATTACTATATAATTGTTAGGATCAATACCGCAGATACAGGGTTGCGGGCGATCACGTGTAGAGGCACGTGACCCACAACCCGCACAATTTGTTATGACATGACAACCTAACCAGTTCGGGTTAGGTTTGACGCCAAGATCTCTTTCACACGCACCCGACAGCCAACCCTTCTACAACCAATCAGCAAGGCTGAATCCGATCTCGCGTCACGTGATAAGTAGCTTGCCAAGACTATGAATAGCTGAGCTAGCCTACTTGTCAGATAGCTAGCTATTCACCTACTCGGGCTACTCAGTAGCTACGTGAAGGATATAAGGACGGTCATTCTCGCACATGTATCTAGTTTATCTTTTAGTCCTTCGCGTTTAATCTAAGTTACTTACTTGAGTACAAACTTCTATCTCTAAGACCTACCTTGGGTATAGGATTCGGCCTTGGACATAGTACGACCCTAACACAGCCTCAACTACCGCACTAAAGTAACAGCTTTATCATATGTGGTAAAGGTGGCTCTTGATCAACCTATAAGTTGTATTACGTGTACCAGGAACTGGGATTATGTGTTAAGACCAGGTAAGAAGTCAATCATTCTATGCAGCTTACAGGAAGATTACAGAGTTAGACACCTCAGGCAACTGGAGTGTGGTAACAGGTAGGCTAGCTACCATGGGTTATTAGCAGGTACTGTGGCAGTGGTTCTATCTCCCTTGATCCGTTTTGTGCATGTACCTTAACAGCTTTTGAGGCACTTGTCATGGACAATGTACATAACCCTCCACTTAATATTCGCATTGGCGTATAGTTTTAGAAATTATAGCACTTCTATATGTCCAGGTATCGTAATATATGTATTCCGGATACGCAGACGGGGAGCAAAAGTATGCGCGGCCTTAAGCAGATCCCTCCTACCACTTCAAATGCATTAATCGAAAATGGGTGAATCAGTTACAAGTTGGGATCTAGACCTGGTCGGGGGCAATCATTATATGTCTGTTATCCCTACGCAATCCAACACCCTTGACTTGACGGTGCAACCCTCCGTGGATAGTAATCTCCACCGGCTCAATGATGTTACTATTATCGTCTTATTTTTATTTTTCCAATAATATTCGGCCACACACTCCGACTGCTGGCTTTCGGATGCAAGGTCACTTTTTTAGCATTAAATTCGGAGATTTCTGGTCTTCAACCCTTAGGTTCCTGTCGAGTCATCAATGCTATGAGGATTGAATCTGCAGGGAAGGATCGTTCCCACGAACTTAAGAATACGAGTACCCACCAATTATTGATGGGACAGCAAGATTGATCTCGCAATTGGACATGTGAAATATTGGGGCCTCGGTATTCCTCTTAATAGATAAATTCTCACACAACCATGGCTGAGAATCCCTTGAACGAGGAGCCCCACCCTCGCTTTTACCAAACGGCGCTTTCGAACCACGCTCGCCATGGCGAGTCGTCTGATACTCCCACTGCTCAGCATTCTTGTGCTCTATACAATCTTCTACCACTCAGAGATAAACGGGACCAACAACCTGCTTTTTCAATGCGTCGCATCAAAGACCCTCCCGGGGCCCAGTGCGCCTCTCCGCACCGTCTATACGGGCTTCGACCCGCTTGACCAGTATCTTAGCCTTCTGACCGTTTTCTTCTGGCCTGCCACGAACATTGATGTCGACAGTCTTCCCGCACTTATGCACTTGCTCTGGCTGGGTGGGACCTTCGGCTCGGCTTGGGTTTTGGTGATCTTAGAAGCCTGGAGGAAAGGAAATTCCCATAGTATTCTGTCTTTGTGGGTTCCCAGCAAATCACGCCATACTGTACCAAAGCTTAGCTCACAGGATTTTCCGGCAGCCCCTTCGTTTTCGGCCTTTTAGCCCAGGCCCTGACATTCGCTTTCGCCGCCCCGCTATATTTCGTTCTCCAACTTCTCTACTCCGTCACCGCGAGAAGACCCAGCCCTCAAAACATTTGCGTGCCGCCTACCGTTCTGTCAGCAATCCCCATAGCATTCATCGTTGGCTTCATAATTCCGTCTGCCCTATTCCTTTTACCTACTTCTGAATGGATCACAACCGATCTCAAGCAGATATTCATTTCATTGTGGCAGCCCTGGCCTGCCTACGTTTCGATTCTCATCACCATTGCTTACCGCTATGCCCCCCTTTCCTCTCATGATGATGACACTATGGTATCGGGCCCGTTGCAACTCCGACGGCTACGTTATGTCTACGCGTTTGCATTTGCATACACCGCCATCACTCACATCGCCGTATGGGCCGTTCCCATTGCAGCACTCATAATTCCCCAGATCTTCCAAGAGCGGGCTTTATCCCTTCTACATCCACTCGCTGTCTTTAGCATCCGGGATTCAGGGGTACTATCCGGGGAACCGGTGGAGACTCTCATGACTGGAGTTCACGCTTTTCTCCTCTGGGATTATATTATTGGTAGTGCGAGCGTTCTGATTTGGGCGCTATGCTTGTACCAGGATGCCCATCGCTTGGTCCATGGTAAGGCAGGGTACTTGGGTGTTTTGACTAGGGTACTCATACTGTCAGCCCTCGTCGGGCCGGCTGGCGCGGCCGTGGAGTTGGTGTGGGAGCGCGATGAGATGGTATTCGCTACAGCTAAGGGGCACTCAGGAGATATGGACCAAGCAATAATAGAGGGGAAAGCCTAAATAGCGACGTGAATATTCAGCTTGCCGCTCCTGCGTTGGATCATGAAACTTCCTCTCTTGTGCTCTGACGGTCGGGTGATAGATATATGAATGAACTTTGGCAACAGGGTTTACCACATGGCCTGGAGTCGTGCGATTGTACGCAACCAACCCAAGATTAAAAGATATTACTTTCAAAAAATGAATCTATATTAGGTAAAAGTGTTATAAGGTGCACCTTATTTATAATAATCGGGGCCGCGAGCTCCGCCACGACGATAAGTCTCACCAATTGATCCGGGCTCAAGAAAGCTCTCCTTCCAGACCCCTTCAAAGCAACTGCCGTCAAAGTTAGCTACAGCAACAGAATTCACCATCTCCTGTCTCACTACATTACCGCAGTCATCCGGAAAAAAGTGCAGAACCTCCCCGCAGTTTAGAACCTCCTCATCTGCTACAAACACGTGGGTCACAAAGCACGCAACATGATACACCTAGTAAACACAGAGCTCTGCATCATCTCCCAGGTCCGGCTCAAATGATGAAACCATTCTCCATTTTTCTTCCAGGGCCCTGACCTCCACAAGCGCCTTCTCTTCACGTTCAACACCACCTCTGGAGCACTGATTTTCCGGATCTCTATCGGTGTAAATGTAAGGGGGCATTGTTGGACGAATTGGAGTGCTACTCGTGGTGTACTCTGCTACCAAATTCGCAGTTCGCGGACTTACACAGGCGATGGCGATGGAACTGGCTTCGCATAAAATCACGGTCAACGCATACGGCCCGGCAATACTGGGAACATCCATGTGGACTGAAGTCGACAAGGCGCTGGGCCAGATTGAGGGACGGCGTCCTGGTGAGAGTCTCAAACATTATAGCAAGAGTATTGCGCTTGGGAGGACAAGTGTGCCGGATGATGTCACTGGACTAGTGAGTGGGTTTCTCGTCAGTGAGGATTCAGACTACGTAACGGGGCAGACTATGCTCGTGGATGGTGGTATCGTTCTTGAATCGCTCCCGAGCGGTGGCTTCGAGCTGCATCCACTCGGGCGCGTTAGCATATCGGAATGGCTTCATTCGCGCGTTAATAGCTTAGCTTACATTGAGATGGAACTAAAACCTGTGATAACGGACATTGAAATTTCTATTGCCATGGCTAATGAAAACATAAAGGAGAAACAATTTACAGACGCGTGCTTGGCTACTGGGTCGTGTCATAAAGTTATTGTGGGGTGGAGCGGAGCGGAGGGAAGAACAGCTGCAGTCCTCGGAGAAGATCCCGCAACCCATGACGTGCTGAGAAATTTCTAACAGTTCTATTGGAAAGTTATATGATTCAAGTTTGTTCTTGCCCGCTTTGGATTTGTAATGATGCTGAGCCATTTTAAAATGGTGTCACCAACCAAACACTCGGGCCTCTCGAGCAAGCGCCCCAGTGTCACGCCTTCAACGCTGCACGAAGACTTGTCATTCCGCACAGTTTGTGGCGCAATGCGGAGGAAAGGGGTCAGATTCAAGCAAGGGTGAGCTCTTTTTTTCGCCATCCGTGAGTTTATCGTGTAGTACCTCTCGCTGCCTGAATTGGAAGGTTCAACCTGCTCAACAACTCCCGAACGAACATCCGTCTGTCAAGCAGTTAAAACCGTTGAAGCAGCTGAAAGAAATTTTATATCACGATAACGACAGCTCGGTACTTCATTCTTTCAAAAAGTCCCGCGAAATTGAAATCGACGGATCTGTGCTCGGGGCCAACCGAGGCGTGTCATCTCAACCGCACCAGCGCAAGATACGAGGGACCAGCTGCTTTCTTGGCTCTAGTGCGACGGAAGATGAGGGGAATCTCTCCCCATTGAGGATGGTCGACCCCGTTCCTGTCGATCATCAATTCTGTATGTCTGCATGATTGATAGCCTTGATTACCCCACGATCATGTTCTTCATGGAATTAAAGCTATATAAACAATGAATACAACCCTGAATCGTTCCCTGTATCTATCAACACCTCTTTCTTCCTCTAGTATCCACCCAACATGTTTCTCAGAACCCTGATAATCCCGCTCTTCACCCTGCTCAATTCCCCCGTCTCTGCCCTAGACTTCCCCTCAAACTGCAACTCAGAATGCCAGGCAGGGATCAACGCCGCCCTAGCCGCAGAACAAGCAGCCTGGGTGAGTGACGACGTCGCAAGTGACCCCTTCTACGCCAACCCATCCAACATCTCCGAATACAGCGCGGGAGAGATCATCCGCTGGGAAGATATCCCTAGCACCTATTGGGTTGCCAATGGATACAACACCCCGCCCGCCACTACCCTCTCTCGCTACCTGTACATGAGCGAAGATATCCACGGCAACCCGATCCCCGTCAGCGGCTACGTCCTGCTCCCCTTCAGCAACGAAGCGGGTGCCGCCTCCCCCCTCCGCACCGTGGTCTGGACGCACGGAACCGCAGGCGCCACCCGCCAATGTGCCCCCTCCAACCACAAAGCACTTTACTATAGCTGGGAGGGTCCCTTCGCGTTGGTTCAGCAGGGGTACGCGGTCATCGCACCCGATTATGCTGGACAGGGCAGCGACACCTCGATGGGATTCATGTATGAGGCCGGCTCGATGCATGCCCTTGATGTGAGTTTCGGCCTCCAAGCCGCTCGCGCAAAATTAGGAGACCGGATTACCCATGAGTGGGTGGTCTTCGGGCACAGTGAGGGAGGCATGACAGCCTGGAGGGTGAACGAGCACGAGAAGCGCGCCCCGACCGGTGGGTTTCTGGGTGCTGTGTCTGGTGCGCCGGCAATGCGTCCCCTCTCACTCATCCCGCAATCCTGGCGACTAGCAGCGGGCGGAATCGTCCATGACACAGTCTCGATCTACGTCCTTCAGTCGATTTCTAGACTCTTCCCGGACACTGTTATTCTCGAGGACTACGTGAGCGATATCGTCGCCAGCCGGATCCCCATCGCGGACCAGGGGTGCCTACAGACAGGGTTGGCGGCATATGGGAATTTGACCCTAGTGGAGCTGTACAAAAATACCAGCTGGATTTACCACCCCGATGTCGTGAGGTGGCAGAAGAAGTATAATGGGGCTGGATCGCATGAGCTGGCAGCACCGATGCTGGTTCTGCAGGGTACCGCGGATCCTCTGGTGTATGCGAATTTGACGGAGTGGGATTATGATCAGACGTGCGCTGGGTTTTCGTCCACGACAGCACATCTTTATTTGTATCCGGAGCTTGATCATGATTTTGCATTTATTGCGGGTCAGGCGCAGTATCTGCCGTGGATTAGGGATCGGTTTGAGGGTGTTGCATTGGCTCCGGCTTGCAATAAGACGACGGTGGCTCCTTCCGCTGATGCGTAGGAAACAGGTGCTGCTGACCGTTTGTGTCTGGTTCCATGGTCGGGGCTGTGAGGCTATAGTAGTCGCTTGGTCACTCCTTTCATCTTTACATTTTGTTCCTTCCATCGGGAAAATAACGGGGTTAGTTTGATTCGAAATCGGAGTATGCGATCTAATACACTCTATCGTATTGCTGAATAATAGCTCCTTGGTTACCCTACTCTAAGCTCTTCTGCCCAAGGCTGAAAATAATTGGCCATATTTCCTCTCAGTAACTACACAGCCACAGCCTCGTCGAAATCGCGTCCTGATACAATTGGTGCCCAAGGCTGGTTTCGTAATCTCGCGCGAAAGGCTGAGACTCCATCTCAGCCTCGACGGAAATCTTTGCCCCTCCCAACTCCCAACACCTTTTCATCCTTCACAAACACCCTCAGCATGAAGTCTGGCAGCTCCGAAGGGCTTCTGAAAGTTCAAAATATTTGAATACCTAGCCTGATGTGAGTCTGGAAAGATGGCGGACCCATTTTCTGTCACTGGTAGCGCCGTCGGGGTGATATCGCTCGGTCTGCAAGTCTGCAGCCAGATCGTCTCCTACTCGCAGGCATTACGAAGTCGGGACCAGGATATTCAAGCGATCGTCAATAAGGCCGATGGACTCCGTACACCACTAAAGAGATTACGGGACCTTGTTGAGGAGACCCAGGCAACGGACCCAGATGTTGCACAGGATCTAGGCGTGAAAGCAATGAGCCTTCAGAATGGCATTGAAAAGCTCAGAGATACTATCAACGAGTTTAAGCCCCCCCCGTCCGGGAAACTGAATGATAGAATCGGGGCGGTGTTTAAAAAAGCAGCCTACCCGTTTCGCAAAGACATCCTGGATAGTATGGAGAAGGAGTTGGATGATATCCGGGGGAATATCAACACAATGCTGCTCGTGTATGTTTCCCGACTTTGCGATATGGATGTGTCAGGGCGGGGGTCTGATCTGTTCATTGTAGATACTCCACGAGCCATTCGAGGCTGATTCCAGAATTGGTCCAAGAAATTCGCGCCATGGTATTGTGTTATGCTTAGCCCTTTGTTCACAAGATGGACTGAAATAACTGATGGAGTATAGCATTTGACGCTGCGCGACCTTCCCACCAGAATACCACCAGCCACGCTCCGGTCATGGTGTGACGAGCATGAAGCCCAAACGCGATTAGTCAAATCGAACCCCCCGGCACAAGGACACTCGGGGCAATCAAGCTGCAATGAAATCAGTACCCCGCCCATTTGGCAGTTCCCGCAAACGAAACTCCCACGGAAGCTTTCACCTTCCACCAAAAATAAAGCCACAAGGAGATACGTATATCACAGCCGGATATTAGGATTTGCCATCAGTGCATCCTTTTCAGTAACTACGGGGGCTGGTGGGTTTTCGCTAGCTCCGGTACTGCGTTTCCTCCCGATTATGCGGCAAAATAAATTGGTCCACAAAACCCTCTGGCGCGATTTCTCCGCGAAACGGTCCTTGTCTACACAGCGATGGGCTGAAGATGTCATATCCACCCTACAACACCATTTGGAGAACAACGATATTACTATGCTGGATCTTGCGCATAAAAAAAATATTGAGGTACGTCTCTTGAATTTGGGTTCATGGCGTGCCTGACACCACCCAGGATGCTTTGTTCAGTTATAGTCAATTGCTTGACTGGGAGAGATACCCTGAGGGTCTCATGCGAGTCGTCCAGTTTTTAATGAGCTGTGGTGCTACATTAGGAGCTGAATCTGGGAGGAGCGCACTCGATAATTATTTTTATTTCTATTCGCCATTCGGAGAGGCCTATGATTGGCTGCTTTCGAGTCTGATTGACCAAGGTGGCAACTTGACGGTGTCCGGAGACATCCACTTTTCGATTCGCCGAATGACCATTCAGTGGGTGCTTGCCAGGAACGAAGAAGGTATGACAGTCCAAGGGCCGAGAGAAACATTGTGCTGACTACCTCCCAAGCCGTCAGCGCTTCTGATATCGCCAAGATAATACTTCGGGATGACGAAACAGGATTGATAGCTGCAATTCAATCACAAGAGATTTCCCCCAATGATGTAGTGGACACGCACCTGCTATTGGACTTGGCAATCGGATGGCCCCGAGGCGTGCAAATTCTGCTTGATGCAGGCGCCGATCCTAATCGACATAGAGGTTGGTCTAGCCTGCTTGAAAAAGCTGTTACAGAAGGCTGCCGCCATTCGGCAAAGCTTTTACTCGAGGCTGGCGCCCGACCCACAATTCCTACTTTGCAGACTGCCATTATACAGGGCAAACTGGAACTATTTTCTCTCCTCATCGCTCATTTGGCCTCACAGAGAAAGCAATTGCAGAATCTGGCTCGAGCACACCTCCCTAGGTGTAAGCTCCCGGACTATGCTGTTACTGAGGATAACACTGTCCCAGATACAGTTGCTGCTTACCTGTACAATGAATTGAAGGCATGCGGGGCTCCCATTGACCCTGGTCTTGTAGTCGAATACGTTGGCCGCTCTATCTACCACGAGTTCTTCGAAACCGGGTATTATACTACTTGGCGGGACATATCAGCCGTTTTAGATGAGATGTACAGAGTTGGCTTTCACGATGTTGATGTGGCAGATCTGACCGGTCATACACCTTTAATGATTTTTATCCCTACTAGAACAGGCTTCATAGAAAAAGCCGCGTGGTTGGTCTCCAAAGGCGCCAACCAATACCGTGCCTTGCCAGAATCAGGGGCAACTGTTACCCACCTTCTAGCTGCTGGATTTAGCAGATTTAGCAGCAGCACGACGTGGGGGTTTGATCTTCACTGGGCCACCCGAAAGGGTTTCGACTCGATAGCCCCATTCTTGAGCGATATTCTTCACGCACCAAGTGAGGATCAGTGCCACTGCGCCTGCTCTATCAGTGGATGCAGACCAATCTCAATGGCACTATATTGCCTACTTAACCACCGAAACATCCACCCCATAGCTGTTAAAATGGAACTTGAATTTATCCTCACATTCACCACCCCGTCATTAGACCTAGACAAAACAATAGTTCGGCTGATGACGTTTGACGGGCTCGGCTTAACACACACCTGTTGTCACAAAATTGAGCAGGGTTTTGCCAAAGTCATCGATATTATTGATAGAGATACGGCAGAAGTGGAAGAGATACAGGAGGAAGCGAAAGACCTGATAGCAGATCTGGAGAACCTTGTCGCGGAATTCGAGACAAAACTCGAGCAGCTGGGCCTTTCCATCATGGAGTTCTTGCAAGGATACTGGCATACTCGGATTATGGAATATCTATCACACTACGACTCTTACGATGAGAAACATGTCACGGAAGCACGGAAGCTTGGTGTTCGACTGAGATTGGCAGAGGATCTTGGTCCTCTGCGGCCGTCTCTCACCTTGGGGAGCGTTGTCCAAGAGATAGAGGATGCTGAATCGGATTGAAGTGAGAGGGCAAGTTCTAAACACCAAAACAAAGAACGTTTATCTCCAGTAAATGCTTGAGGAATGTATTCAAACTCCGGGGCATATTTTGCATTCACTTCCGTCTGCCGAGAGGTGGGAAGAGGGTCAATCGTGTGGTGTAGTTTTGCGTGGCCCATAGGACTTCTGCATGAAGAATTGAAAAAAAAAACCCCGATTAGAAGACTTATTGCATTGAAAAACGTACTTTCATACTTTATATTTCGTGATCTGAATTATCATTATATTAGCTCCAAGTACATCGGCTTATTCACAACCGCCCAAGACTTGCATATAGCCGAGATGGACAGAGCTACCCCAACCACCGGATATCCCCCGACAATAGCGTCCCCAAACTAACCAAAACCAGGTAGCTACAGGGCAAAAACACCAATAAATCCCCGCGAATTGCCAAAGACGGAATCTCTTCCGAATCTGCGGGGTTGGAGAAAAATACTAGGAAAAATAAGTAGCCCCCCACGCTCGCTAGAAGACCAAAAAATAGTTTCCCCCCTTGACCACGCCATCAATCCTGAGAGTCACAGCTCGCCAAAGTCTCATCCGCGGCAATGGAGCCCAGAAACGAAGCAAAGGTGGCGGCCGACATTGAGAATTCAACACATCTCGAAACAACCGCAACGTTAGATTTGAAGACGGAAAACCTGGCCTCAACCTGCACCTCGGCAGAACGCCAGAAACTTCTCCGAAAGGTCGATCTTCGCGTGATCCCAATCCTGGTGGTCCTGTACCTTATGAGCTTCCTGGATCGAGGAAACATCGGCAATGCAAATATTCAAGGATTGTCTGAGGATCTCGGGTTGGTTGGTAACCAGTACAATTGGTATGTTTACCTTCCTAGAGATTTCTGTGGCTATTCTAAAAATTTTCCCTTCGGTTTCCAGGTGCCTCACGGTGTTTTTCTTTCCGTACTCCTTCCTCGAGCCGGTATGCAATATATTGCTTGTCAAGTTCAAGCCAAGTATCTGGCTCCCATCTATTATGGTTGCTTGGGGTGAGCAATAATCTTTGGCCAGTACGAATAATGAGTAATTGGCTGAACATCGACTAGGGATTGTTACGACATTGATGGGAATCGTCCATAATTACCATGGACTGATAGCAGCTAGATTCTTTCTTGGTAAGGATATAGAATTACTAGAGAATATTGATCATTTCTGACAGCGATCATAGGGGTCTCGGAAGCCGGCTTATGTTCGTTCCTTCCGGTCGCCAAAACTGATGCACCAATACTAACCTGACTTATAGTCCCAGGTCTGGCATTTTTTGTCTCTCTCTGGTATGGAATGCTTCCATCCTGAGCCCAAACTCACTCATCGCTCACGCTAGACAGGTATCCACGAGAGAATGCCCAGTTTCGACTTGCCTTGATTTTCGCATCCGCCTCGATGGCTGGTGCGTTTTCCGGACTCCTGGCATATCTCATTAGCATGATGGATGGGGTTGGTGGGCTGGAAGGCTGGAGGTGGATGTCAGTTTACCCACTGCCTTGAGGAGGATACCAAACTAACATATAGAAAAGCTTCATCTTGGAAGGAATATTAACCGTACTGATCGCCATCATCGCCTTTTTCACCATCTGGGACGAACCAGCAACCGCAACATTCCTTACCGAGCAAGAAAAGTCCCTTCTCAGGGGTTTGATGGTGGACTCCCAGGTTCAGGCTGGAAACGCCCAGCAGCTGGAAGGTGAACACTCCTTTAAGTGGAAGCATGTCACAGCAGCGCTTTTGGACTGGCAGGTATGTTCCCTTCATATCACTTTTTTATCAAGATAGCTGGGTCCTAACGAGAAGAAAAGACCTATTTCCACGCAGTTACCTACTGGAGTATGGTAAGACACATTTCAATTTGCTTTTCCATTCACCCATGATAGAGTGTTAATGATCTAAACAGGCAACGGCCGTATACGCGATATCACTCTTCCTCCCCACCATTATTAAAGGATTCGGATACGAAGCTGCAATTGCCCAACTCCTGACTATCCCCGTCTATTTTGCGGCCTCGGTATGCTGTGTCGCCGTCGGATATTTCGCCGATCGATTCCGCCAAAGAACCCTCTTCACCCTCATCTGCTATGCCTGTGTTTTTGTTGGGTTCCTTATGGCAGTTGCGCCCGCCCAATTCATCCCCGCGTTGAATTATGTAGCCTGCTTCCTTGCCGCATGTGGTATCTATCCAGCCATCCCGGGTCTTCTCGCCCTATCATCAAACAATTACGCGCCCACCACCAAACGTGCCGTGGGTATGGCCATCCAAATCGGAGCTGGGTCGATGGGCGGAGCCGCTGCTTCCAACTTTTATCGAGCTACGGACTCTCCTCGGTATCGGTTCGGCCACTCGCTGTCCCTGGCCTTTGTGTGTTTGGGGCTGGTAGCTGTGATTCTCTACTATCTTCTATGCCGCAGGATAAATGCAAAGCGAGATCGGGAAGAGGCGGAGGGCAATATGCAGGGGTATACGGATCAGGAAATTGAGGATATGGGTGATAAAGCACCGACCTTCCGGTACCGTCTTTAGGCTTCCTTTTCCTTCTACGGGTGCCTAAAGAAATACTCCCATCGCACGACATCCAAGGGCTGATGATGTTGGAAAAGGAAGGAATTCTAGATTCTGTGGCTGAGGATGGCGCTGCGAATGGGGCGAATTAGGGCTGGTGGCGGTCACCCCACGATATTGCCTTACTATAAGTAGCTAAAAGGAATTTAATTTTGTCACAGCCACTTTTGTACCTTCCAGCCCAAGCATCAAGATGAGGAGCGAATTAGCACCGCATAAGCAAGAGGAACGAGCCAGCTTACCAATCCATCCAATGGACGGCTTGATCACCAACAATTCACGGGGGAAACTATATCCGCAAGAGAGTGATTCGACGCTATTTATGCAAGAGGCTGAAATGCAATCTCCCGATGTACAGGTGTGCGAGAAATGGGGCTGGATCTCGTATTGCAATTTCCAACACCTTTCGCCAAGGGAAATGAGAGTGTATCAGTTGGTGGAATCGCACATTGTGCCTCAATTAGTGTTAGTCTCAGCCTTGAAAAAGCAGCCTCAATCCAAATTGGGCCATTGTTGGTAGATCTTTCACAGCTCTGAGATGATGGATACGATCGCGTGGTGATGAAGGGACCATTATTAATCCTGACGTTCCGTATATAAGCATTCCCTCCGCTCCAATCTATCTGTTGTCAGCTCATCCATTCATTAACAATAACAAAATATTTGCTTCTTGTCATTCTTTCGACGCAGGTCTCCGGCTACATACATTCTTTCTAGTCACTCCTTAATTTCATTCCCCCCCAAAAACGAACCAGCATAATTCACGAAATAATCCTTTCCTCTACACACGCAGATAATGATCCTCAAACTCGTGACAAGCCTCCTCCTCCTGGCTGCCAGGGTCTCCGCAGCCGCCGAATATGACTACAACAAGGCCCTGAACGGCACCGCCCACTCCGAAGACTTCCTCGAACGCATCCAAACCGGCTGGCGACCCACCTACATCAACGGCCTCTGGCACGGCGACCAAAACCAAGCCGTCTTCTCCAGCCTCTGGGAAAAAGGCACCCCCAACACCCTGCCCTGGTTCATGCGCCGCAGCGTCACCCACGCCCAATACCTCACTCTCTCCGACAACATGAAGTCCAAGGGCTTCCACCCCGTCGTGCTCAACGGCTTCAACCTCGGAAACGGCGCCACCCGCTTCGCCACCATCTGGGAGAAAAACCCCTCCATCGGCACATGGGAACAACACCTCGATCTCACCCTCGACGAATTCAAGGAGAAACGGGAAGCCCTAGAGCCCACCCTCAAGCTCGTCACTCTGAGCGGGTACACGGTTGCGGGAGAGTTACGCTTCGCAGCCACATTCGGCGAACCTGAGGTGGAGGGGACCCCGGACGAAATGTACACGGATGGGTGGTACCAGGCCAACCAGACCAGTATCGATATATATCGGTACGATGACCCGGAGGATTCGCCGACGTATCACCCCGGGTATATCCAGGTGCATGAGCTGAATGGGGAGCCGGCGTTTAACTGGGTGTGGGCGAAGGATACGATGACAGATGGAACTTGGGCGGTTAATCATATTTTGACCGAGGATAGAGTGGAGGAGTGGTGGGATTTCTATTTGAAGAAGGGGCTGGTTCCGAAGGTGTTTTCGGGGTGGTATTCGCCGGAGTGTGGGGTGCGATATGTTGTTCTCTTTACCTCGTAGGACCTAGGTTCTAGAGTGGTCGAGGTCGGTGGTTCTCTGGTGAAGTAAGGGCCGGTGGGAGGTGGATTGGTTACGATAATATTCTTTCTTCCCTGGGATGATACGTCTAGTGAATCTCATATGGCTGTACTATCCCTGTATATCTCTATTTGGGGGTATATTTTATAATAGCATTTCCGTGGCGAGATATGCCTACGCCTAGTACGTAATCTTGCTATATATAAAGTGTAAATACAAAGATTTAGAACTACTAGTAAGTAGGAATTGGAACTAAACCAAAAGACTTGATATAAACAAGCCCAACCTCAAATCATACCAAACTAAAGTAGACCAGGTTTCCGACCAACCACAGTCCCCAATCTCACATCCAAAAGCTGGCCCTGATCAAGACATTCCTTAAACTGCCGCTTCAACTCCTTAGCTGTCTCCTCTACCAATTCCGGACTGGACACACGACCCGTCTTGAGGACCACCAGGGGTATAACCGTAGAGTAAAATGCATATTGCCATTTCCCAAGTGGCTCATTCAGTTCTGGACGGTCCAGAACGGCAGACGATGTATACCGAATATCGGATAACCCCGCTTCCTTGAATGAGGCGGAGATAGCCCCCGGGGCGCATTCACTGAGGCCATTTTGCCTGACGTACTCGATCCAGGGCTGGATCAACTCGGTGATTCTGTTTGTTGGAATGCCTTCTTGGATCCGGAGTCCGGAAAAGTCGATGTCGACCCATTGTAGGTAACCTCCGGGTTCTAGATTAGGTTTGCCTGGTTAGCTAGAAGCCCCATTGCAAGGACAGGGAGGGGAGTGGGCTACTCAGTAAGGTCACGAGATTGTCGACCGCCTCCTTGATCTGGCTTTCTTTGAACGCCGCAACAAGAAGCCGGATATAGATCAAATCGTAGCGATTCCTGTGTTCCTCTGGGAATGGCTGGAGGGCATCCTGGACGGAGAAGGAGATATTGTCCCAGCCAGTTGGGAACTGGGCGTTAGAGATATCGAAGCCGTGGTAGGTTACACTGGTGTCTGAACCCTGAGCCTGTAGCAATTGTTTAACGTCATAAAGCCAGATACTGCTCCAGGTCAATACATTGTATGATTATGAGGAGGGGGAACCTACCCTGTCCCTGTGGCGACATCTGCGACCGTGGAGATGCTCGTGAGTGGGATCGAATCATGTACCAGGCCACCAACGATATCTGTCATTAATTTGTGTTGTTCGTTTAACCTGTGTTGCGGTCAGTAGAACGCTTACTGCAACAGAGGGGATGACGGTTTTACCGGCTGGTCTCCTGGTTGTCCCTCTTGAGAGGATATATTTCTTTACTGTTGCCCATCTTCGCTATAGCTGCAATATCGTAAGCGTTGGCCTCTTTCCCATGTGGAGTGATCGGAAGTTTTCAAGAAAGTACTAGCCCGGGGTGATGGAGAGTTTAAGGAAAACCGGGGATGCAGTTAAACTTCAGGCCCGCCATGAAGGAGCGGTTTAGCTCAAGATATCCCCCGCAAAAAACCAATCATGATATTTAAAGGTCAGCTTTGGCCAGCGCGAGATCCACCCAGGCGCCCTACACAGCCTCATTGCGAATCTGACGACACTTTTCGGCCTATCGCCAACCGTTGTGAGGGGATTCAGCGCAGCAAGAGTCCACTTTCATCTCTGCCAAGTGTCCTAGTTTCAATCCTGATGAAGAAGCTATGATCCTATTCTGATAAGGCTCATGGATGAATATCCGTCAAAAAAAAAAAAAAAAGGTATTTCAATTATATCTCAGCCCTATCATTATGCAGCCCTACCCACCTTAGGTACCAGGTACGTAGGTAGCCTAAGCATTCGGATCACACGGAAAAAATTGCGTAATGGGCTTCTTATGCAAATTCCACGTGCCCGCATCATACATATAATTCACCACCGCATTCACATCCGTACAAACCGTAATATTAAAGAACCCGGGCGTGCGAATCCCATTCTGGAAGTAAAAGTCCCCCTGCGCGCCCGCCCCATCAATCGCCGTCGACAACTCCGGCATCTGATATCCATTCACTTTTCCATTCAGTAGCCACGCCTCGTACGAAGACACAACCAGATCCTCGAGCACGACGCCTCCCCACCGGGTGCCGTCGAGAGAGTCGCGGTTTCCGCCCGGGAGTTTGCTAAACACACCGACCGGGTTGACGGGGTGGCAGAGAGTGTCGTCTTGACAGGTGTCGGCGTATTGCATGTCGGCGTTCAGGAGGTAGACGGCTTTGCCGCCATAGCAGACTTCGGAATTGGCGCGGGTGTCTTCGTCGATTACGGTGGCCATTAGGGGGGAGAGGGCGCCGCAGGGGTCGTCGGTTGCCCTTTTCATAAACACGTCAGTGTTTTGGAAGATTGGGGAGTATAGGTTAGGGGACTTACATGATGAAGGGGTGGATCTCGAAGGAGTTGGAGTCGCGCCATGCGATGGGCATCAGCATACTGTAGAGGATCTTCTGGGCGATGCCGGACATATCGGCCAAGTTGAGGTTATAGGGGATGCGGTTCATCATGCCGTTTTGGATCTTCTGGTACAGTTCGGAGTTGGAGTCGGTTGCGCCGGAGAAGATGTGTTGCAGGGCCTTTGCTTCGGTGTCTTTCCAGCTGTTGACCAAGGAAGAGAGGGCGCTTTCGATGGTGTTTTGGAGACCCATGGGTGCCAGGTAGCTAGATAGCGTGAGGACAAGAATGACTGGATATAGGTGAGGAAGGGGACTTACGAGGGAAGATTATCCTTGGAGACTGTATAGGCAAAAGAAATAGCACCGTTGGTGGTATCCTTGGTGAATCCCAGGAAGTTGGCATTGCTGAACCAATTGGCCTCCTTGGCAACTGCATCCTGTTAGAGTAGTGCCAACCTTTAACAAGGTGATGCTTACCGATATTCCAGGTATATGCGGATCCAACGGCAGTCAGCAACTGGAGCAAGCCGAGCAGGGCTTTCACCAGGGCCGGAGAGTCCTTGGCCACGAGCTGGGGCGCAAAGGTGCTCGCAAATGTGCCCATGTTGGGGGTCATTTCCGCCAGGGCGCTCTCCAGGGCTTGGCTGTAGTGCTGGTGGACCTGCAAATTTATAAGATAACGCCAAGAAAGGGGGGTCCAAGAGTGTGTGTACCTGATGAAGCGACGACAGAGCGTTCATGATGAGGAATCTGTTTCCCCAAGTTAGTTGAATTCACTTCTCCCAGAGTGGGAAAGGGGACCTACCCAGCCGGATGATTTGTCTCGTCGCACTGCACAATAGTCGAGCAAGGAATGCTACCAATATCCTCACAGTTCCACCCCTCAGGTCCATGGAAGAAGTTACTCAGAGTAGCAGAGAACGGAAGGTTCAGATCACCAGTGGCTGGCTGGCCTCCGTTCCAGCTCTGCAGCGCTGCGGTCCAGGCACCGTCACAGTCCGCTGCAACCCATCGCTTGGCCGGGTCGGCAGCTGCATTGGCAATCAGGGGATTGTTGCACTGCGACTGAATCCATGCGGTGGAGGCGGGGAGGGTTAAGTTGGGATTTCCAGGCCCAGCTCCATTAAATAATATAGGGGATGGAGTTGGCGCGATGATCTCGACGCTCGAGGAAGCCTGGGGGAGGGCAGTTGCGACGCCCAGGAGGGAAAGGATAGCGATCTTCGAGAGCGACATATTGCAGTACTCGAAGGAAGAAAAGAAAGTGTTAAAGGAGCGAATTATGGTACGAATTCCCCTCAACCAGGGCAGAGAACTTGGCGGGCGTATTTATATAGGGCCCAAACAGATAGTCTATAAAGTTTCTCTAATTTAGGGGATGTTCTGTAGCATGGAAACGAAAATCTAGCTACAGCGCGACGCCCTAGGCACTATTAGGTAAACAGCTCTGGACAAAGGGTTTGTTTAGCGACGAGGTACGACGGATTGCATCATCATCTAGACCCTTTTCGTATTCAGTTGCCAGATTCAACCACCAGCGCTTCCCCCATTTTGCCCTCTCGACCCACAGCATGTCAAAAGGCTGCTCTTAATTGCTGGATCGGCCCACTGTCACAGGCACGTCAAACTGATCTGAAGCTGGCAGGATTGGAGACCCGTAATTCGGCCCCCAAAGCTCTTGCACCCTTTTTGCCGTTGAGTATATATTAAGCGAGTAGATTAAGCAATGCCCAGCCAGCAAAGCAGCCCACGTGCATGCCAAACCTCTTGAACGGGTTTAGGCTTCGAGATTAAAGTTCGGGGTCTTCGAGACGCCGAGACACCGGACGATTCTTCACAGGTTCGGATTCATGATCCGGCCGATTAAGTGCCCTGGTGGCTTGCCAAGAGGCGCTGCCACCACCAATTCCACCAAATTGCGACAGAACGCCCGGTGCGAACACATTAAGGGGGCACTGTGGAACTCTTCAGAGTGCCCTGAGACGAGGGTCCAGGTACCGTCCTGATCTAAAAATGGATTGAGGCTTTCAGTCCAAAGTGTTGGCCTGCTGGAGTCATAAGAGTGTGTGGTTGTGACAGGGTAGACCTTGTGAATTACCCTTCTTAGAAACATCTAGCCCGGCAGACAAACGTTTATCTGGATTGGAATGGGCAAGCCAGCTTGTTTCCTTTAATTCAGCATGAAGCGTTTCAAAGGAGTCTAGTTCTTCTTGTGCTGGCTCATTACTGGGCAGAAAAGGCTGATCTCTCTCTCCCCTTATCAATGAGACTAAAAGATGAAGCGCTGATCAAGCCAACCCTAACGCAGGACGAGGTAGGGGAGTACGTCTCCAATCTGCAACTTGTCCAATCACTGACTAGCCACAAGGATTGCAAACGGTACGTCGGGCAACATGCTCGCGTGCAGATTCTGCAGAACCCAAGGATGTCCCGTTCGGTTCCGACGTACGGGAGCCTCACGCACCATATAAGGGGATCCATGTGATTCCGCAATCTTGCTTATTCCGAAAAGATCCCGTGTGAAGATTTTTCTCGACAGAGATAACCCCTAATGAGATCCGCCTTGAGTGCCCCGAATTCCGCCCCAGGGAAGTCGCCATGACCGACATTTACCCGGCTAGTCATCACTTCTTAGCTTCACTTTTGGTTCCCTTGTTGTTCATCATTCCATCTAGACTATACCTACCGATCTTACAGCAGCTAGTGTCACTCATTGGGGGGCAGTGGACCTGACAGAATTACATCTAAGTCTATTAACTTAATCAACGTGACGTCTCTATCTATACTTATCAGACACTCAAACATCAGAAAACCTAAGCCCCCAGCGCCAGGCAATCTGCGGCAAAACCTCCTGCGACTTTCCCAAATCCTCACTATCATACGTCTCTCCCATGACAAACCGCTCCAAGCACTGCGCCAGCTCACTCGCGGGCTCGTCGAGGGGTAATTGCCAGTAATACCAAGTGAATACAAACAAGCGGGTTAGGCCTAGGGAAGCCAGCGGCCGGAGAATAGGAGCGTAAACGTTGACGATGTTATCCATGTCCGTGGGGGTTAACGGCTTGTCATGTAGTTCCTCGAGGTGGGTGCGCAATGCAAGGTGAGGCATGTCAAATTCCCCTCTGGCTCGGCGGAGGGTTTCTTCCCAGTCTTTGAAGGCTGTGTCGGGGTAGTTCGTTGCTTCGGGGTGGTTGTCTGTTTGTTGGAGGGGCGGGATGGTGATGTCGAGCTGGCGGAGGAGAGGGCGCATGGGTTGTGGGACAACATTCGACAAAAAAAGGGATGCTTCGAGGCGGTCGGGTCGTTCTGCTGAGTGCTCTACAATGAATCGGTTGTGGGAGTAGAAGATTTCCTGGGCGGTTTGGGCGAAGTCGCGGGAGACAAGGAAGAATGGGGTTGGAGGGGTCCAGCAGCGGCAGTTGATAGAGAAGGATGCATGGTGGATTTGACACCAACATCCGTGATAATGATGGTCCTTGTTTGTTTTGCCGATGCAGTCACGGAACTCGCAGCCGCGGTGGATTTTGGGATACCATTCCTCGCAGGTCCCCTCTACGTCTTCCAGATCGAAACAGCGATGCATCCCGTATCGGATTAGGAATCCTTTGTCGGGTGTCCAGGTGACCTCCCTATAGGGGGCGAGGAGGTTGGTATATAGCAGGATCTGAATCTGGAGCTCTTTGGGGAGGCGAGTGAAGGGAAAGAATGTTCGGGCAGGATGTCCTGTGAGCTGGTTGGCCACAGTGCGCGCGAGGCTTCGGAGTGCCGGGTCTGGGTCACAGCCAAGCCGAAGGTCGCACCGGGCGAGCTTAGGAAGAGAGTATAAGGGAGAGACAATGGCTTTTGCTGTCTCTAGATCGGCTACATCACAAATCAGACGGAGGGTGAGGTGAGACTGGACGTGGGCGGCCAGGTATTGAATAACGCTCTGCCATTCCTTGAGCATAGAGGGCCACTGGGAGGATGATTTGTCCAGCGGTGCCTCATGCAACTCGCCATCGCAGGGATCGTGGCGGTCGGTAGACTTGCAGCAAGATGTATACTCAACGACGCATGAGTTTTGATTCAACAGGATGGTCAGATCCGTGAGGGCCGCCAGACCACTGGGGCGAATGTTCCGTAGCCTCTCCGGGCCTTGGACATTCCAGCGCAATACAAGTTCGTTTTCGGCAAAGTAGCGGGGTGCCAGCTCCTCGTAGATTTCGCGACATGTTAATAGTAGGGGACCGACAGACGCACGATAGCTGCGGTTCTGCTTATACGCGCGTTTTCCATGGAACGCGAGGCAATAGTCATAGATCCTGTGGCGGATGTCTGCAGGGAGACTTAGCAGGGACATTTCGGTTACAGCGACTAATCACGGCTATACTACAGAGGTCATTATATGGGGACGGTCGATGGAGAAAAACCCCCGAAAGTGAACGAGGGGAAGAAATTTGGCCTTTGCAGATCCTTCACCTTCCTGAGCCTTGGCGCTTCATTATCTCCAACATGGAATACGAGACCACGCGGCTCCTCCCGCCCTCAGCAACAACAACCACCGAGACTGTTGATCGTCGAAAGCTCTAATGCATTTTTATCAACAAGCTGCGGAGTCCGCATACAGACTGCCTCGCTCTACCTAACTCTTGACGGCAACAGGAAAGTCCGCAATGTGTAACTTCGCCGCTCCATACGGAATCAGCCTCAACTTGGTCGGTTTGCCCGTAACAACAGGAGTAACCGGAGGAAGACCCGCAGTACCCAACTGTTCTTCCCAATCAATCAACCATCCATCCACCGACAGTGCCACTGGCACAGCATCGCGCGTCCAGATCGGATTGGGAAGCTCCTTGTTAGGGTGATATAGTTCGTCTACTTTGACTGAAGACGGATCAATGGCATACCGCCATTCCGATGTCGGATTCAGCACCCAATCATGGGTTTGTGCCGTAATATCATCTTGTGGGAGTGGTGTGCGGTCCGTCCAGTTGAGTGGGGAGTAATGCGATGGGTCGGATTGGATATCCAGCGCGTAAAGCAAGGGACCGTAGTATATCGCGACTGCGCCGTTGCGAGGTTCGGATATTTTGACGGACATGGCAAAGTCAATCTCCAGATATGTCTGTCCCTTTGGGATACGCACTGTTTGGTAGCTAGTAGAGCCTGGGTGAAGGGGAGCACGGGGTCCATGGTTGATCGCGTAGTGTGATTGAGCTGCAGTGGTCCAGGTCGGAATTCTCACGGAGAACTTGAATTCGGCAGATGTTGTTATCGAGTATACTAGCTTCCCTGAGAAGGGATAATTTGTCTCGCATGATATGGTCACTGGATGATCGTTGACGGTGGTTTTCAGAACCGTAGGCCCCAGTAATGCATGGATTATATGGTCTTGCCCCTCGCGTACGTACGAGTTGGCCACGTATTTGGGATACCCCTGGCCGTGGTTCACTGTACAGCACGGGAAATTTGGTTCGAGCCCAAATGTGTTACCATAGGACACGACGTTGAAGAATGGTTTTTCCGTCAGATTTCTCGACCACGGCTGGTTCGACTGTTGGACGTACTGGTGTGCCCACCCTGTACTCCGTCAGCATCATTATCGGCATTTCAATATTCAATCCACGTACAGTCTGGAGTGATTGCGGCAGGAAGGGCATTGAACGCCGCTCGCTCTGCTTTGTCGCCGTAGCCAGCCTCTCCATGAAATCGGAACAGGTAGCTCATGGAGAACATCATCTCCACCGCCATACAGGTTTCGGAGCTGGCAAAATACACATATTATTAGGACATCACTCTCCCTCTTCAAACGAGCGACTTACCCTCGTTGAGGACTCAGGCCTCCCAGGTGCTCATCAGCAGTGATACTTCCCGCTCTAGATGAATGATAAAGCTCGGTCCAGTTCACCGCATTCCTGGTCTGTTCCAGTAAGGTCGGATCATGAGTAAGTCGATGCAACACAGTGGGATACCGTAGGCCTGTTCAAATTAGTCAAACACTCATTAAACAAAAGGGTTGTGGTTGTGTGACCTTGAGCCAGGTTAACACCATGCGTAAAGCCACTGGTTTTGATAAACGGCGTCCCCACGGTCGGAAACACGCCTTCCACGAAGAATTTCGTCCAGTCGCGGTCGCCCTGTCGACCTCCCTCAAACATTAACTCCATCGTCTCCCAGATGAGTTGCGAGTTGTTGCGCGGGTGTTGTTCATAGAGCCATTGCAGTGCGAGCGGGAGCTCATGGGTTCTCGATACCCCGAATCCATACGGGTCGAAGTTATCCCCCTCCGACTTTTGCTGGAGCAGACCCGTAAAGTTATCCTTGAGCATTGAGTGGGCAAGGACGGTGAACTTGTGCATTCCGGTCACGATGCGATCGGATTGTGCCGGGTCGGCTTCCGCGTATTGCTACCCCAACGAGCATCATTAGCTTCTACCCTTTTCCCCTTATTAGCATGCTATCCAACTACTTACCTGTAAGGCAAAAAATAATAAACTTCTCGCCCATATCCCTCTCGTTTGTCGAGTGGTTTCCGGACCTAACCACCCATCCTCCGCTTGGTGGTCGAGGACATAATCGAGGAACTTCTGGGCCTGTCCCTTCAGCCGGGCATCGTCAAGGATATAGGCCAGGGGAACGATATAGTTAAACCAGTATGGTGCTGATTCATGGAGCTCGCTGTATTCGTACGTTCCTCCCATCCAGGTGGACTCTGCGACATATCGGTAGAAATCGAACAAGTGGCCGGGGAGCCCGTCGGCCTCGAGAACCAGTTGGTCGTGGAGCCAGCCTGTTGCGGTTACGGAGCCGAGAGGGAACGCTGTATATTTGAAGGGTGCCAATTCTATCTGCGTGGTGAGCTTCAAGCTAGATGGTTTCTGGTGGTGGTGGCTATTTCGGTGTTGACTTACGTTGACCGGCACTCATAGTATCCTGCGCCATTGCTACGGACAACCCGAGTGATAAGCTTAAGAGGGATTTGAGATTCATTGTGTCTGAAATATTTGTCCCATTCCTTCCTGCATGTTGAGCTGCCTCAACGCTGACTTGGTTGATACAATTATATCAATACACACCGGAGCCTCTCCGGCCTTTATTCCGGCCATGGCCCATTGTCCGCTACATCCCCCGCTATTTCTCCAAACCCCACAATCGCTCGTCTTCCATGTTCTATATTCCTTGCTTGTTTCCGAACGCCGGGTTTGCAATCACCAATAACTTGACGGCAAAGGAGACTTTAAGGGGCGTCATGACCTTGGAAGAATTGAAGGACAGCTAAACGGCTCCCACAAGGCTGGGATAAGATCTTCAACCTCGCCCACCATTAATCTTTCTCCATTGAGGAATTATACTCCAGAGGATGCTCTTTTCTCCGTTATCGCCTTCTTCGCTCGTCCTTTCTATCCCTGTTTCCCCAGACTCCGTAGGGTTCAAAATATTCGCCCCGCGAGCCAGTCACGAGATGACGTCATGCCCTAACACGCAGCTGCCAACTTCTTTACCCGACTCAGCATGGGGCAGCGAACAATTCCATTCAGCATTTGAGAAAGGATAAAATGCAATCCCGAAAAAGTTGAATCGAAGCTCCAATTTCCAGCGGACAGGTTCTCTGGCTTCGACCCACCAAGCTTTAAGTTGCACCCCTTTCTTGGATTCTTGGGAAGGGATCGGCAGGGCGAGACCCTCATTCCGGTCCCTAGCGTTGATCTCAGATTATCTGCTCCAACTCATTGGCTATGAGGAGGTAAAATGATCCGCAGGGCAAGAATGCCGAACAGCACCGCGGCTGAGCAGGATTTAAAGGGCTGGACTGAGGCTATGCTGCCTCAGATTCTCACAAGTGCGATTTTTCTGAACCGAGGTACTCCGTCGACATCTCCAATCACTAGTAATGAAATCCATGAAATGCTTCTCAAGACAGAGATTGTGAGGAGAGGAAGAAGTGAAGAATATGAAATGAGGTCAAATGAAATAAAGTAGAACTACAATATATATATATACGGAATATGTCCGGCCTCACTCAGGCCCATCCAGAACCTCCAGTCCCCTCAACCCAATAAAACAAATATAAACCAACTCACAAAGGAACATGAAGGGTATAAGCCATAGATGTTTAAGAAAACGGCCCAACAGACCCCGTCCACAAATCCTTATAGTTACTCGCCGTCCACGTCCCCCCAGAGCCATGATTCCCCGTCCCCCTCGGATACTTGAGCGCGGAAGTCGTCATATCCCCCTTATCGAAGTGATCCGCCCAGTTCGTCTGCCCAAATTCCTTGACGTAGTTGGTCTTAGCTGCGCTCCGCCATGTAGAGATAGACGCTTCATGGCCCGCAAGATACTTGTCAATCCAGTAGCGGTACAGTTCCTGGAGACCGGCGGTGGTTCGACCCTGGGGACGGCCCAGTTGATCTGTTTCGCCCCAGCTGTATCCGGCATCGAACTCGCCCAGAGCTTTGTCGATGCCTTGAGATGCTTCGACGAAGATGGCCCAGATTTTGGTCGTTTTCATGTACCAGAAGACTCCGGCCGTCTACACCATATACATTAGCATCAACCTAAAAATCAAGTCGAGGGAGGGAAGGTATAAAGGGCATACGTTGCGATGCCTATTCTTGGTCAACTGCTCCTTCTCCTTCTGGTTCCCGGCATCGGCGTTCTTGCTGTTCAAGCTGCTGCCGCCGAACATTTTCTCCTTCTTGCCGTTCATGTGGTCCTCAGCGACAACAAGGCCGTCGAGCTTGGAGTCGCTGCCGAGATTGGAGAAGAGCTGTTGCCAGAGGGTGTTGCCGCCCCAGGCGCTGTTTTTGTATGTTCGGCTACCGGAGCCTAGACCGATGATGACCTCTGAGACCCAGTCCCTGCTTGCCTTTGTGTAGTCCTTGGGGAGGGGGCCGTTGATCAGGAACTCGAGGAACATTTTGATGGTTTGTGCTTCGTAGATGTGCTCCGCTGTTACCTCGTTAGTAACCATCCTACATATAAATATTGCTACCGCTTCCGGCAGAGGAAGGGGAAAAAGGGGGTAGGGGATACTTACTAACATACTCATCATCACCCGCATTAACCTGCGCCTGAGTCAAGAGTATAACCCTCGGACTACACTGCGTCGGATGATACCCATACCACTTCTCAACCTTGTTCCCCCTAACCGCCACACCACAAGACGGGTACTCCAGCACAATAATCTCCTCCCTTCCCCCAGACCAATTCCATATAATCGGTTTCTTCGTCCCCCGCTTCACCAGCGACCGTTCATCCAGTCCCCACTCCCTCTTCATCCCATTCTCGCCGACCGGACAGGTCTCCTCGTCGGACGGGTTCGGATCGTAATCGCACACCTCGCTATCTCGTTTCGTGAGCGGGGAAGCCACCCGGTCCTCGTAATCGCCATACAGACATGCCGGGCAGCGTTCCTCGTCGGGCTTTTCGCCGCCGGGACAGCCGAGGGGTAAGCTAGGGATGAGGGGCCCCCAGACCTGGGCGCGTTTGCCGAGGTGTTTCCCGTGGGCCATGCCGTCGTCGCCGATTTCGAGGACGTTGCGGCGTTGGAGCGGGGCGGTCTGTTCGTCGTCGCCATCAATGCTGGGGAAGCTGCGCTTGCTGGGGGTGTAGCACGTCGAGAAAAGGTCGATGTCGTCGGGTTTGACCAGGTAGTACGGCGTATCGGGCAGAGCCCAGTCGATGGCACTGGGTGCGTCGATGGTAGCGTAGAGGTCCGCGCCGGCGTCGATGCCGTAGCAGATCTCGCTGCCGGAGCTACCTGTTGAGGCGGAGGCGTGGAAGCGGACGTGGCCGTCTGCTGTGAGTCGGACGGCGCAGTCGTCGATGTCGAAGAAGAGGTCATCCCACATGATGCCGAAGACGATGGAGGGCTTGACGTGGGCGGCGACGTGGCCGTTGATGCCAACGCTCCAGGTGACTTCGGGCTTTTGGGGCGTGGAGAAGCCGTCCTTGTCGACGTCTTTCTCGGATTGGGGCAGGTAGTCGTCGTCGTTATCGGGGACGGGGTACGTTTGTTCGATCTCCCAGTTGGCGAGCTTGACGCGGCTTTCGAAGTTGACTCCGAGCGTGGCCTGCCCTTCGATCTGGCCGTGGACTTCGAAGTTGGGGCCGATGGTCACAATACCGGGGATGGCGAAAGCGGCGCCGAATCGATCAGCGGAGAAGAGCTTGACGTCGCCGGTGTCGAAGTGATATGTCACCGCGGCGTCCACCACGAAGGCGGCAGAGACCTCACCCTTGGTCCGGAAGAACAGGTACGAGTCACTCAGGTCGATCGGGCTGCCCAGCTTCGCAATAACGGTGAATCCATAGCTCACCGCCGCCTCGACGTGCGTCTCCGCGTGCACATCCAGGTACGCATCGAGATTAGGGCACGAAACTTGCTGATCGACAATCTTCAGGATATAGTCCTCGCTGAAGTGATGGCCGAACTCGACGGTTTTCTCGACCGTGCCCACGAACTTCTTCAACCAGTCGATAATCCCGCTGCCGAACCACCGTTTATGGAATTCCTCGGGGTCAACGGCACCGAAGTGGGCGTCTTCGCGGTATTCTTCCTCCAGCCAGCGCTTGTGGTTGCCCCCCACCTCGTGCAGGCCGCGCTTGCGCTTCTTCTTCGTATCGGCCGCTTTATCCACGACGTTGTCCCAGTAATCCACGTCGTTACTGTAGTCGATACGCATGTTGGTGTCGCCTAGGTCCCGGGGCACGCGCTTGAAGTCGTAGTCAAAGGTCAGATCGTAGACAGTATCAGCCAGGCCGCGCTTGGCGAGATGGCCCGGCATCGTCTGGTTGAGACTGGGCGCGAGGTCTTTGAGGACGGCATATTTACCGGGTCCGCAGCCGTTAGGCATCTGGATGATGGTTCCAGCCGCACCGTGGCCGAGGTGGATGTTCCCACAGTTGGAGTCCTCGGACTGGTCCGTACAGGTCATCTTGACAGTGTGAGTGCCAACGGTCTTCGAATCGCGACAGTCAAACACCTCCCAATGCGAACCATCCCGCTTATCCAGCGTCTGCTGGACCTCCGGTGGACTCGTCATCACAATAAACCCAAACGGCGCCTCATCCGGCTCCTCATCCTTCATGACATTCTCCTCCGCCTCCGCACCCCCCCACGTCGGATCAACCTTCAGATCAAAGTCCACGGCGACGTCCTCCTCATCCGGCGCATTCGGGAACAAATACTCCAACGGCACCGGCAAAAACGGATGAATATTATCAGGCAGATCACAGCAAAACGTCCGACTCCGAATCATAGCGCCACAGTCATCGCCCTCTCCCTCCGCCGAAACCGTGAGCGCAATCTGCTCCCCCGTATCACAGTGATTATCATAGCAACTCCCCGGTTTCCCATGCCACGCGCAGTTCTGCCACTCCTGGTCCTTGCTGCAGCAGAATTTCTGCTTGTAGTCGTCGTCGGGCTCGTCGCGTCGCATCAGCCCACCACCATACATGGGGTCGAAGAGGCAGTTTGCCGAACGCCAGGTCATCTCGTTCTCGTCGTCGCCGCAGGGGTCGCCGCAGTCGTTCCAGTGGCAATCGGGTTTCTGGACTTGGGTCTCGCAGCAGAGGAATTTGCGGCCGTCTTTGCAGTAGGCGTCGCCGCCGCCCCATTTGGAGGAGACGATAGCCACTTCGTCGTCGTGGCATTGGCCGTTGCAGAAGTCGCCGTTGCCGCGCCATGTACTGGTCAAGTTATTAGCACACTTTCCTTATATCAAGGGGTTAAGGTAAGAAAGGAAAGGGCATACCATTCATCGTTATCAGGGGAAGACGCAACAGGACAACACACAGCGGACTTTCCATCCGGGTTATTAGTCGGCCAGTCATCATCACCACAATCGATCGTCTGCAACTTGATATAACCCGTCTTACAGCTGGGCTTGTTATTGCTCGCACAGTCACTAGTGTAGCACACTCCCTCGGTGAGCCCCTCCCAGTTATCCTCCCCTTTGCTCCGATCCCCGCGGAACCCAATCTGCTTCGGATAAATAACTCCCGCCAGGGCATCCAGCTGCGGCGTATCCAGATCCACAGCCCAGATCATCACACCCCCAAGGCCCCGGTCATTCGCAAACTTGATCTTGGCCTGGAAGGTCTCCTGGTCATCATACGAAACCCACTGGTTCTCGTTCCACGTGATCCACTTCACGGCGTTTTCTTCATCGTGCACCGGGTTCAGGTTATACTTTTCCTTGATCTCCATGATCTCGTTGTAGGAGAGGATACCGGATTGGTCGGTGCAGGAACCCTTTTCGCCGCCGCCTTTGAAGAGACAGCCTGGTTTGTTGCAGGCCGGGTCGGCCAGTTGGAAGGAGCGGCCGTAGAAGCCTAGGCCTAGGTTGACTTTGGCGGGGGCGACGTCGTTCCGCCACAGGAGATCCAAGGCGAGGTCGATCTCCGTGAGGTTGGTGTGTGCGAGGACGTGTGAGCCGATGGGGTTATCGGAGTCCCAGATCCCGTGTAGATCGTACGACATGAGATTGACGTAGTTTACGGCGGCGGCGCTGGCCTTGAGGTCGAAGTGGCGCAGGTACCAGTAGGACGTTGGGGCCGTGAAGGAGATCTCGAAGTCGCCGCCGAGGTTCTCGTTGACGGCGGAGGCGGCGTCGGCGAGCTCCTCGAGGAGTTTGGTGAAGTTCTCGCCGTCTTCTTTGTGGCCGCCGCGGTCGGTGGCGCCGGGGTATTCCCAGTCGAAGTCGATGCCGTCGAAGCCGTAGATGTAGTTGAACATGCCGAGTTCGAAGATGAAGGAGTCGCGGTTCTCCTGGGTGGAGACCATGTTGTGGAAGACGGATTGCCAGACCGTGTGGTTGTCGTTGAAGGTCCAGCCGCCCACGGCCAGGATGACTTTCAGGTCGGGGTTCTTCTTCTTGAGCCCAGCGACGGCGGAGAAGGTGTACTCGGAAACGGAGTCGCCGTCGTCACCGTCGTCCATGGGCACGATGAAGAAGGTCTCCGGGTCAATGTATCCAAAGGCGTAGTACAAATGGGTCAGACTCTCGACGGGCACGTCGTCAATGCCCATGTTGATACACTTCTTGTCATGGTTCCAGACCTCGTAGTAACCGATCACACGCTCGCGGACCTCACTGCCGGATGAGCCAGAGGTAGGCTGCTCACAGTTGCTCTGGCATCCGGTGGGCTCATCATCATCCCCATCGTCACCACCATCCCCATCATCATCGCCCTTATCGCAGAACTCCGCCGTCATTCCACAGAACCCATACTGACTACAGCACACATTGAGCGGACACTCCTGCCCCTCCTTCTCCGCGTACTTGCCACACTCAGCATGCGCATCACAGTTACTCCAGCACTTATCGTTCGGCGACTCGCCGTTCTTGCCACAGTACTTAGGCCCAAACCCGCAGAAGCCGGACTTTGCACAGCAGGCGCCGTTACCGCAGGGTTTGTCCTTGCTACAGGAGTAGTCGTCGTCGCTCTCGTCTGCGGCCTTTAGTAGGGCGCGGTTGTTGGTTGTTGGAGTGCGGAAGATTTCATTGGCCTCGCACACTCCGTCGGGAGGGCGGACTTTGGCGGCGAGATCGGATACGTCGTGCAGGACTGGCGAGATGGGGACGCACACAGGTTGGTTTCCGGCGTCGCGGTGGATGAGCGGCGGTGCTCGGGCGCGATGGGGGACGGCATTCACCACTGCTGCGAGGCCGAGGAGGGCGTGCAGGGCGAGGGAGAGTTTGGTTGGAGACATCTCCCGGTGTCCCGTCTGGGACAGTTTTAATAAGTTCAAGAAATATAAAAGAAAAGAATGAATGAATGAAAAAAGGCGATAGAAGGAAAGGAAAGGGAAGAAAGAAAGAAAGAAGGAAAGACCAGGGAGGTCGTGAGGTTTGGCAAATCCTGGGATGAGTGAGAAGCGATACCCTAATATAATCAATCTCAACACAAGAATAATGAAAAATAATTCGGATTGAATCCGTGCCATAGGAATATCTCATGTCGGCTCTCCTTTTCCGGCTCGCGCTGCACGGAGGACTCCTAGTATATCCTGCCCCTCCCAACCAATTCGGCCCCCTGAGCTGCCTACCCTTCTCCGTTCCCAGCGGACGAACAAGAGCAGAGAACAACTGTTGGTTTCTACTTAGTTCATGTTTAGTCCCGGATTGGATGGCGAGATGGTTACATTTTCCGCCTTTCGTCAGAGATCATCCCGTCGCGCGAGATCCTTGGGGTCGGTTCCACGCACGGATATTGCAATTGCAAATGTTCTGACTCCTCTTCAGCCCTTCAGGGGTTGATTCCTTGATAATTCTTGTTTCACGGCGCCAACAAGAAATGAGATCGGCCGTCTCGGCGCAACGGGCGCTTCTGGTTGGATCTCGCGGCAAAACTGTGGAGTGACAAACCACGCCGGACTGAGGCAGTGAATCTTAACTGCTGGACAAAGTGGAAACGGCCCCGGTGGTCCCAGCAAGCCGAGCCCGCGATCCCAATTGCTCATAGTTTGGGAATGGTGAGAAAAGTGGGCAGGGCTGCGATCCTCATTGCTTGACCAGCGCCGGAGCCAGCCAAAACACCGCATTTCGGCCCCCATGTATCATTCCTGGTCAGCCGCATCCCGAAAAGAAAAAAATTGGGGTCCTGTTGCATTGGCAGGGATGCGGTGATCGGCTACCATATTGCCTGTGATGTATGGGTGTGGCATAATTTCCCGGCTGGGCTGATCGTGGGCGAGTGCAGCAGATGTTGCTTTTAGGGATGCCCCGTCGCCCGAGGGTCGTTGAGAGAGCTCTCTCAACCCACTTTCGTTCTTTCTTTTTTTACCTTTTTTTTTTCTTTTGTTCAACTGAATATTCACTTTGAGAATGGCGCACCGTGTGTTGCAAGCGGTCGCTATCTCTCTGGCTGCGACCAGCTGTGTCGCGACTCAGTTTATCACCGAGGACACCCTGCCTATTGGTACCTTTTCCGACAAATGCGCCGGTGCACTCACAGCCAACATCTCCTGCGAGTATCAAGTCTCCCGGTTCACCCAGGAGACGTACTGGCCGGTGGACTTCCTCGAGGCTTGCTGCGACGCGACATGCGCAAATGGACTGGCTGCGTATGAGAAGGGCGTGTCGGCCGCCTGTGGCAAGGACGATGTCTACAAGAGCTCGGAAACGAGCATGGCTCCCGCCTCTCGCCTTCCCTTGATCTACCGCTACAGCTACAACAAGACGTGTATCCAGGACGGCGACCGCTGGTGCAACAATGTCGCTGGCAAGTGGGCGGACGGGACGGTGGAGGAGGACCGTAAGTCACAGCCATTACGAAATAGACGATAGGCAGATCTGACACAATCGAGATAGGATGCGACAACTGCGCCATTAAGATCTGGCAGTTTGTCGCCGGGTCGTCCATGTACGGTGGACCGGCGATGCGACCCAGCTATACGGCCCTGACCAAGAGCTGCTCCAAGACCGGCTTTCCTTTGGCTCCTGCGACTTCTGTTTCGACTGGGATTCCCAGTTCTTCGGCGGGGGCAACTCCAACGGCATCGTCCTGCGCGGGCGGCAAAACCTACACCATCAAGCCTGGGGATACGTGCCAGTCCATCTCCGAGTCTCAGGGTATTGGCACAGCACAGCTGCTCCAGGACAACAACCTGAGTGCGTACTGCAGCGACTTCCCCAAGGCGGGCAATCTGTGCATCAAGAGCACCTGCTCAACCTATGTCGTCGGGGCCAACGACACCTGCAAAGCCATTGGCCGCCAGTTCCTCATCACCCAGGTTCAACTTACCACCTGGAACCCCATCCTCGGAGACAGCTGCCGCTACATCAGCCGCCAGGTGGGTAACAGCATCTGCGTCTCTCCAGCAGGCGAGGCCGGAGACCACTGGACCCCCATCACGATCCCAGCCAGCACAACCACCGCCACTACATCTGCAACCCCTGCTCCCGTCCCCACGAACCTGGCAAACGGCACCGTCGAGCGATGCGGACAGTATTACACCGTCGAGCAGGGCGACTACTGCAACAAGATCATCCTCAAATACGGCATCGACCTCGAGGACTTCCTCTTCCTGAACCAGGGCCTGAACGCAAACTGCACAAACCTCTACGCCAACGAAACCTACTGCGTTGCTCCAGTTGGTTCGATCGACCAGTACCCCGGCGCCCCTGGCTACATTACCCCGGGTGAGAGCTACTCGAATGTGCCCTATACCGACTATCCCAAGGCGACGTACACCCCTCCTTCAAATAATGGAACCTCGTCGGCGCCCTTGCCCATCGCCCCGGGAAGTCGCGAGGACTGTTATGCCTATTCCCCTGGGACAGATCTGCAAATTGACGTCTCTGGTACATTCTACACTTCAGCTTGTGAATTGGTCGCGGAGGAATGGGGCAAGACCCTGGAACAGTTGACGACCTGGTTAGTATCCTCCCGCTGAAAAAGGAATGCATTGTTAAACAGAGATATAGGAACCCATCCCTCGACGCCAACGGCACCTGCGTGTTCAGTCGCATGTACCGATACTGCATGGATCCGTACAAGCCTGTTGCTACACCCACGACCACTACAGGACCCACGTCGCCACCAGGAAGCTCTTCGGCTCCCGGTTCGACGCCCCCTTCCACACCCACCAGCGGCAGCACCAGCGTTGCCACGAGCACGACTGCCACAACGACTACGAGCGGAGGAGCCCCCGGCCCAACCCAATCTGGCATTCCGGATAACTGCAACAAGTGGCACTTGGTGGAAAGTAGGTTTCTTCCATACACTCAATCAGAGAAGATAGGGAAATATTAACTGCTATTAGGTAAAGACGAGACCTGTTACGACGTTGCACAAGACGCAGGTATTACCCTCGACCAATTCTACAAATGGTATGACTTACCTCTTTTCCCCTGTTTAAATCCAAAGAAAAATAGAGACTAATGAGTATACAGGAACCCTGCGATTAAGAACGACTGTGCGGAGGGCTTCTGGAAGGGCAACGCCTACTGTGTCGGTGTGGCCGCGTAGATTCTTTTTATTTCTTTTTACATCTTGACTTTCTTGTAATCCCTTTGGAGATATTTCCTTTTCATTCGGTATCTAGTTTCATTTCATAAATTGTCTTTTCCTTGAGCCTTGGATAAAGCCATAATACTCTGTATAAAAAATGGCCCCAGATCAACAGCCAAGACGGACTGTCATTTCAGCTAGTCTAAAGCTCGGCCTTTCTAGCATCTACATTACCCTTTCTGGCATTTGGGGTCCAAATTGAGGTTTAACACGGCGGAGAGGCCGATTTAGTTTTCCCCTCTTTTAAACTTGATCTAGTATCAGGTAATTCCGAACTTGGTAACCCATTCGAAAGCATTCTTCAAGCGAATGGTGGAATGAGACGGGAGGGAGGTTAAATCGCCCCCAAGTGTTGGTTCCAACACTTCCAAGACCTCCAAGATTATATCCCCCACCCATACACGGAGCTTCTCTCGTCTTGGCATCTTATCTCACCTAATAAAGTAAAGCCTGATGGAGCACCGGTACTACCGTGGTACTTGCGTAGACCGTCTTCCACGAATCTTCAGCAAATCTTCAACCAACAGTACCCACAGAACCAACAAACTCGAAACAGCTGAGGAAAACCTATTAGTTTTTTTCTACTATTTAGATTTCAAAAGTGAACGGAAAAATACATTGAATAATGAAGACCTGCCCAGTCCCTGACACAAGCTTGATTTATTTTTAAATTGCCACGCCATTGTTTTGGTATAAATGCCAAGGCCAGGGGGGGGATAATTTCTCCGCACAGCCTCACTTAGCTCTTCAACACGTCCCAGTGCATCGCTAAACTTGCTCCAAGCGAAGGTCTGACCCTTGCTTCTTTTCATATTCGGACCTGAGCTAACGGAATTACCTTTCCAAGGTCATAATATCATCTTTATTCAGTATAAAGGGGCCACTGCAGGGGGTATTTCGTGAATCGCATTCCAGAGGCCACTAATGCAGAATGATAGAATGTGGGAAACATCAAGACAGGCGGCGATTAGACCCGTAAAGCTAGGGTTCTCCAGTATCTACTACTTGACACCACCACCACGAGCTCGAATGAAGCTGTGTGAACTTTAGCACTGTGGTACAAAAAACAAACCAGTTGCCATATGGCACCTATTACGGTCTGTATATCTGACACAAGCCATTCAACCATCACAATATCCCCAAAGACAACAGATTTAGAGGTCTGCCACAAAGACAAATTTTTATTTGATACTGACGCTAGCCAGACTAATCAATTGAAAGGTATCCAGGTCACTTCAAAGGCATATAACGTCGGTTTATCCACTCTACACGGTCGGATACCCAGTCAATCAGTTATCACACGTCGATTTATCACCAAACGACCAAAGACTCATTATTGAAGGGCCTATACTTTGAAATTGGATCATATGTGCCGATAAACGTGGTCTATTACCTCTGATTGACTGTGTGGGAGATATCAGTGTCCACGGCTTTAGTCGAGGACGCCTAAGCTTTCGGTGGTGTTTTACGTTGTCGGTCAGGATTCACGAGGCTACCGAACACCCAAAAAGCCCTACTAGGACAATGGACGCAGCTACATGGCGTTAACGGTTACCGCTCGGGCGGCATCAGCACCAGATGGTATAGCAGCGATACCCAGTTGATACAGACTTTCGCTATGAGCACGCGACGAGCAGGGTTTTTAATCCAGGTCAAGGGCATAATTAACGAGCAGAGAACCACTCAGAAGTTGAACCGGTGATGGATATGGAGCTATTACGAAGCTTGCTTTTCTGTGGCGGCTACGAGGCTGAAATGCATAAGGCTGAAGGAGGCCAGGAGGAGATCCGCCTAACCCCGCCTCAAATCGGCGCCAAAGGCTGAGATTCCATCTCTCCCTATATAATGGCCATCATCACCCGCAGCTGACAGCTAGGATTATGGTCTTGTTCACTCCACTCTTTTCAGCAGCTATGGATCCTATCTCCAACATCCGGGCAGATATTATTCGAATCCTAGAACGGGCCAGCGTGATAGAGCAAGATGTCTCAGGAAACCAACATGTACCCCGCGTAGAGGAGTAAGTTCCAATTTTCGTTCATGTTCACGGCGGATTAGAGACGTTAATATCAATTCAACCAGGATCGGAGCCTTGTCATCGCTCGTTCAATCCACGGGTAGAAGGATTTTGGGCGGCGACTTGAACAACAAGTGGCAGATTACGCTGGCTTCAATAATGATCAAGTGCCATCATAATGCACGCTCATTACGAAAGGCTATCAAGCATATCTCTGCCCAAGAGCCGGGTAGCGAGTTTCCCGCAGCACTTGGTGGTGCGCAGGAGAATATTAGCCAACTATGGCATCCCTTCCATGCGCTACATGTCTTTGATAATAGCTTCAATTCAATTCTCCGCCATCCAGGCAATCCAACAGCCCCGGCTTTCTCAACACGGCACTATCTCTCTATCCCCCTCATCCAAAGAGTTATACGCCTTTTCTTTGAGGTTCAGGGAAGAGTTGAGGCGCGCGTTTTTTCTGATTCTCGCATACTCTCAATCACAGCGCTCTCTAGTGTTCTTCAGCATCCTGCGAGAGACCCCGATAACCATGCGCTCGATCCTGTAGACGGATTAGGGGACCCGATCGCGGAAAGGTTCGATCGTCTTCGTCTGGTCACGTCGTTAGCTTTTGCAGTGATGCGGTTCCACTCCACGCTGTGGATGCCTGAGATCGTACTGGATGGCATCCATACCGGAAGAGACTTGGGGAACAGCGATCAGTCCATTGATGGAATTGTGTTGGCGAAATATATCGCCCTTAGTTTAAGTTTTGAGGAAATTATTCTGATCGGTCACGTCACTTTAACCGAAATAATGAGTCGGCGCCAGGGGGGCGCTTCGTTTATGCTCCAGGATTATTTCCACACTGCAAGAGTACAGTTTGTCAATCGACTGCGTTCAACTCGTCCTAGCGACAGGGCGGGCGAAAATATCGCCGTTGAAAGTTTCGGTTTGTTAATTTCACGCATTTATGACATCCTGGAGAGTGGGAGTACAGTCCGTGAAATGATTGCGCCGGTCGTCAGAGATCCAGAGGAACAACTTTCATCGATAGGCGACCCAAGTGACATCGAAAGCGTTTTTTCCATGGAGTCGTTCCAATCATCCCAGTCATCCATGGGTACACTTCTATCAGTCGCAGTCACGGAGCTCGCCAACATATTCTTGAGCGATGAGGAACTGATGACACTATACCCACCCGCGATTTCCAAAGTCGGGCCGGACCGATTCCAGAGAAACTTCGCACGACTGCTAAAGAAGTTTGGTCGAAATCTGGAGCCGGAAATAACGAACGACCTTGAACGACAAGCTGTGTATTTCGTGCGAATATCAGCCAAGCAAACCGCAGCGGAGGTGCGTTTAATACTACGACAAGACGGGTTACAGTTGCCTGGTTATTCCAGCGAGTCCCAAGCGTCTATGGTGAACCGTTGGCTTGAAACGCATGATTTTCGACAACGCCTTATTGAACCGGCTGAAGAGAACGACGACGATTTTCTCTATGAAAGTGACTCTGAACTGTCAGAAGGTTATAGAAACAGTCCATTCCAGCATCTTGAGGAGGTCAAAGGGTTTTTACTCTCTACCCAGGCTTTCTTTAATTTGCGTCAGGACTTTCGTTTGTGGCTTAACCCGGTCGACGAGAGGGAGGTGTTTGGCCCTAAGGAGAGAATACATGAGGTCGATACAACTGAAGAGCAGGAAACTATTGACCTAACTCACTATCAAGGACAGGAAGATAGCTATAACATGGTAGGTCCAGTAGGGGAAGCTGAGGAGGGTGATCCAGAATTACGGCAAGAACTTCTCGGACCTGTTTCGCCACCGGCCGATGACAAAATAAATCAACAGGAAAACAAATCATCGCAGGCTACAATGAGTGCATGCGAATCCGTTGTATCGGAAGACGATGGAGTGAGTGGAACCAACGAGGGCACCCCAGCAGGTCAAGACAACGATCCCAACGCTACCACAGGCATAACACTTCAAACCGGCGCAATTGCCCGGAATACGCAGAATCAAACCTGGTTACGCTTCCACGTAAATCGAGTTTTGCCAGGCGTAGCTAGACCTAGTGCCATGCTATTTCTACTCCTACTACCTGGGCTCAACTGGTTAGTGCCATTACCAACCCACACTGCCAGGGTAGTAAGGGTGAGGCCAGATCGAACACAAAACTCTTCATACACAATGGATTACGACATTATACTGGGTCAGCCCCTTTGGCTGATTACTTTAATGGCTCTTCAACGAGCATTTGAGTCCATTCTTGGGTGTAGGTTGCATTGGGGGCCTTTTGCCGAGCCGGAGGAAGAGCTTCAACTTGGATACATCCGGATATTCTCGACGATATCAGTAGGTTTCTAAGTTTATCACTCTGCGTCTTTTGGAGACTTACATTATCAATATAGGGTGTTATTCGTTTTTATGATGACATTCCCCTTTCTCTCGCAACAAAATTGTTTCCAGGGTTTTCTGATAGTCCAGGCTCTGGGTGGAAGGGCATTGTTCTTCGAAGCACAACCCTGATGAAACTCCTGTATAGCCACTTTGGGCTAGGGACGGATGGATATGGAGATAGAGGTGAAGTTGCCAGACATAATGAAGTACATCTAGATGAAGCCAAAAAGTGGGCAATTAAATATCATGTCATTGCCATCATTCTTGGAATTATGTGTGGACTTATGTCCAACTATGTCCTTGACTTTCGGATGGGATTCAGCATTCCCGCTGTCATTGATATCCTTAATCTGTTGACTTTTTTTATGGTCGGCCTGGCTATTATTACTTTAAACGTCAGCAATAATCTGGCCGCCGGTGAAGCAACTGCGCAAACGACGGCTGCATCTTCCGTCATCAGGTCCGCGATAGCAACCCAATCCACACAGAACCACAATATTGGTGGTGGAATCCAGCTCCTTTCCGCTGGACCACTCAAGTATAGAGGTGAGGTTACAAATGATCAACGCTGCACCCACGACTTCCAAAAGGGGGTGGGCTCCTCCCAGCCACCACATAACGGGTCATCCGAAACAGTCAAAAGTTCCCAAATATCCGGTGATGGCTCCAAAACGACCAAGGCAACTGCTCCTGGTGTATCAGTGGGCACACAGACAACCCTGGACCTTTTCGGTTCAGGCAAAACCAAACGAAATCCAACAAAATCCGGCCATAACCAGCCGAATCAGACTAACGAACCAGCGCTCTTCCTATGTACCGATCTAACACAGCACGAGTCCGTAGTCGCGTCCGTAAAACTCTCGGTGAGCGATAAGGAAACCTTCCAAGCGCTACGGCAAGAGTACCAGCGTATTTCGTCCGAGTGGTGGCGGTGGAAACGAGTGACCGGAATCAGATTCTATCGGGTGAGTCCGCAAAAGCCTTTCCCATGACATGGAAGCTCATGGGATCTACGTACAGTTTCGGAGTTTTCTTTTTAAACAAACCCTCAATCGCCTCTATGTAGAACTCCACAAAGACAGGGAACGATACCCTACCAAAACTGACCCCGAATACTATGAGTACCGATTCAAGCCGCAACCCTGGCCTTTGGAGGCGCCTTATCCCAGCCGCGAGGTTTGCTGGTATTTCCTCAATCCAGAGGACTGCGGAACGTCTACGATGATGAACGAAATGCTCCCGGTCAATGTCAAAGGATCTATTGAGACTCGCTGCAGAGCGTTTGGAATATATGTAGAAGAGCGCTACTCGGTTTGGGGATTCATGCTACCGGCCATGCTGCTCATGGGGCTAACGCTTGTGACCACTCTGTGGTTCATTCCTTATTGGCTTGCAAGTCACCCGGACGATCTCCAGGGTGCAGCTGTGCCGATTACTGTGGCTGCGAACATTGTCACGCTCCTAGGCAGCTTTTCCATGTCGGTGCTGGCGTTTCGGTTTACCAATGTCTAATTGCTGTTCATATTCCTTCTGGATGTATGAAACCATCAGTGGAAAACGTAGATATACAAAATTAGATCTATCTCATTAATTTCCTCATACTTGGTTTATTTTTAAATTGCTATGCCACGACTTTTCTAATGAATGCCATTGGATGGACGATTTCCCCGCACAGCCTACAAGAATGCATCCCTGTCGGGTCGCATTGCTCAACCGACCTCAACCATCTCTTCACCAATCAAGATATGTTTTCCTCGCCGTTCAAAATAGGCCTGCAATGGCAAGCCATTATATGAATACCGCATCCACTCAAAATACAGCATCCTTATATATATTCACCAAGCAACTTTGATAGACCCTCTCCATCGCATTCAAGGCCCGGGCACCAGTTAATACCCCCATCTACCCTAAGCAGCTCACACCTTCACAGACCCAACCACTGTATTGAAAAACTCAGTAATCACTCTCGTCCGCAACCCTGGCGAAAAGTAATCATAACCCTCAATCACCCCACAGCTATCGACATAAACCGTCACCGGAATGGACGCGTACATGATATCCCACTATCACAACACATATATTAGCACACAAAAACACAATCCCAAGTATCCCGGATGTAGTATGTTTCGATATCTTACCGAAGCAACCAAGCCCTCCACATGATCCCGCTTCACCAAACCACCAAAGACCGCATCTCCCTTAATGAGAATATCCTCTGTGAGCAACGGGTAGTTAGACTGAACGTATCCCCTCCACACGGTGGGTTGCTTCGGGTAGCTGCCAAAGGAGGTCAATGTGTTATCCACGAGACCGCCGTCGGTGGTATTGGCATAGTTGAAGATAGAGGTCGCCAGGTCACTTTCATAGGCCTCATCGACGCGGACGAGACCCTGTGAGGGCGAGAAGTAGATATACCCGACTTGGATGTGGGAAAGGTTTTCATTCCTAGGTGCGTTTTATTTTGTTAGAGCTTGTGGGACAATTGGACTTGTTTTCCATAGGGCTACCATTTGTGTTGGATGAAGCTGGTTTTGAATTCGGGCTTCACGAGTGGAGGCTGGGGTTGGTGGAAGTTGCCGGAGAATTCGATCGTCGAGGGTGGGAATTGGTGACAGGATTTAGTAGAGTCTGGTTCTGGTTTGGCGGAGGCGCCTAGGGTTGCAAGCATAGAAATGGTGAGATACGATAACTTCATGTTGGAATACCAGAGCAACAAAAAGATTGTGGTTGTGGGACACGGGCTAAGGATTATGGTTGTGTGAGGAGGATTATGCTTTAGGAGAGTGAGGTGCAGTACTTATAATTCTTGACAGGAATCATGTTTCATTTCTGGAACCATAGTACAGCTGCCTGGAACAGTCGCCCTCGGTGCGCTCAATTATTACCCTTTTAGGAAAAGGTGGATATGAACCTCCTTTACTCAGAGTGGGGCTAAAGCAACATAAATTTAGTCAATCGCGAAGTTTAAAGCGGATCAAAGCTAGTAGAAAATAATCGACTATCTTCATAATCCCAGTACTCCTGGAGGTCATCTTTGATCCGCCTCACCACGACAAACCCCCGAGCAAAAACACCGTCCAGCAAGCGCAAAATCCTCGCTCGTATCCTGCCTTTTGCGTGCGTCCCAGCGACTCGCAGAGGGAAAAGAAGTAAGACGCTCGAAACATCCGAGGTTGTCAAGATCTGTTCAGCCTGCTCAAGTACAGACTCTACATGGCCTCTTAGCTCCTCCCGGGACAACCGTGGCGCAGGTGTATCGTGCCAGAATGGATAGTAGTTGTAATTGTTTGAGAGAAAAACAAGTAAGGCGTGGCAACAGGCCAGGGCCAAGTGGAATTCAGAGTCTACGGTTGCTCCTGATCGTAGCTGGAGCATGGCTTTATTATGCCACTCGTAGATCGAGGACTGTATTTCAAATCCTTCTTGTCCTAAGTCGTCGATGAGGGTACTGTTCTCGGGGCTCGCTAGCTCTGGGATGGTGTCGAAAAATCTACACCATAAACAGTTAGAGATGAAACAGGGCCCACAACAAAAAACCTACCGAGCACTAAACGTAGACACCTTGATCATCAGAGATAATATCTCGTCCATCCCCTTCCAGCGAGTCGTTGTTTGTAGGGCCGAGATTTCCAGTTGCAGGTCCATCCAGCGGGAAGCGGATAGAATAGTACTATGGCCGTATATAATAGCTCTACTGGCTTCGAGCACTCGAAAAACCTCGAAGAACGTCCGTCGCGATACAGTCATGGTGTTCTCTAGCCCCGCAAGCTGCAGGAGCTTCGAGGTCCCGGATAGCATATGTTTTGCCCATCCTTCCCCGGATGGATCAACCATCAGCTACACCCAAACGCATCAGTAACCCAGCGAGCCCCATGGAAGGCAAAAAGGCTGAAATACCTCGAATAACCCCAAGAAGAATGTCCCCCAGAGCACATCGTCTCTCTTTGCGATGTTTTGGTCCGTGAGTGCTATTTGCAGTGCACTAATACTTGTGGAGTACGCGCTAAACGCGATGAAATAGGCCGGGTCCCGTCCCCTGCTGTCAGTACAAACTGAGCCATGGCGCGAGGCACTCAAAGCGCCTACTGCTCTAACTGCCGAGCGGAGAAGCGATGACGTTCGCAATAAAGGCAACAAGATCTCTGCAGTAAGAGCCTTATGATTATGGCCGGTAAATCGGTTACGGTCGAGCAAGGCCACGGAGTAATCTAGAAATCGAATGTCCGATCCCTCCGGTAGCTGCTTGGGAAGCGATTGTGTCCCTTCGGCTAGGCCCACGGTTCGGCTAGGAGGCTTCTTCCGGGTATGATGGACGAAGACTGCCCCGGGTATTCTTTGTTTTTGCTCATGGCAGGTTTGCCTGGTTTTGACACAGTAGTCGCATGGGACTCCACCAGAGCACTGGACAAAATTAGAAACCTGTCGGATGAGGGGAGAGTGTGGTGACGTACGCGAATCTTGCGAGACGCGCAAGCCTGGCAGCGAGAAACTCTCTTCGTTTGTCCAGGGGACCAATGGCGCGTTTTGAAATCATATCTTGTCTTGCCAGAGTGAATTTAGAACCGAGATGAGGTTCATTGAAATTGTTGCTGCAGATGGCTGAGGCAGCAGTATAAAGAGCGCTAGTCCTAATCAAGAAGTAATCGAGCGAGACGATCCAGAGCGCGATCCACATCGAGTGAGATCTCACTTTGTCTATTCACCTCTACCTAATTATAGCTGTTATTATGGCTTTAATGATACCGTACTACATCATCCAGCAGAAGGTTCGAGAAGGTTCGACAAGATGCAACCGGGCCAAACAGTGTTCCCGACTGTTTTGGCAATAGGCTGCAGTATGTAGCAACAAAACCTGTTTACAACTACGTCCGAGGCGAGAGAGGTGTATGAAACGAAAGCTTAAATTCCAGCAGAATATCTATTGGACAGTGAGCAAATCAATAATACAAACGCAGTTCCACAGGACAAGCTGCTCTTTAGTTCTTAGTCTAGTATATAATCTTCTCCAGAGTTGGCGGGTTTCACCCCGCGTTTCATCTCGATTGTGGAGATATTTAGGCTATTGGCAAAAGCGAATGACGATCAGATGGTACTGCTCAGCAATAACACCCTCTCTCCCCCGCAGGCACTAGGATGGTTGGATACAAAAGCTATCCCATGTGCCAACCCCACTGACTCAGCGAACTCTCGGCACTTAGTCGCAAAAGCGGCAGATCCTGCATGCGAGGGTCATAGCGCCTGCAAGGGATGCCAAATAGAACACGAAGGAAAGCGACTCACGGGCGCATCGTTGCTTACCCCCCCCCCCTCAGGCTAGTTAAAGCCTTTCCAGTGAAAATATCTCATACGCTTATATATATAGCGGTGATCACCGTTCTTCTCTTCTGGTACCACATGAGGTTTAATTATTAAGAATAGACACCATTCTCTTTTTATTGCCGTATATAATATTCCTGCAACCATGACACGCACCTACATGAAAGCCGCGATATGCAAAGAGGTATCCTAATCCGAGAGAAAGGGTAGCAGGGGGTCGCTAATAGAGGTATAGGCCGGCAAACCACTGGTCATCGAAGAAGTCCCAGTCCCAACACCAGAAGGCCGTCAGGTGCTAGCCCGGGTACAATGTGCCTCCCTCTGCCATTCTGATGTTACCATCATCTCGGGAGCCATGGGCACAGGCATCTTCCCCCAGATTATCGGGCATGAGGCCATCTCTGTAGTGGAGCAATTAGGCCCCGACGCAGCGAAATACGGGTTGAAGGTTGGAGATCTGATCGGGGCTCCCTTGTGGCATGATATGTGTCTGCAGTGCGGAAGCTGTCAAGATATGAAACTGCAGTTCTGCGAGAATATGCAGGTGAAGGGTTTTACTGTGCCCGGCTATTTCTCGGAGTATACTTTGGTGGATGCGGCCAGTGCGGTAGTTGTCCCTAATAATCTGGCGGACTCGATTTCACCTAGCGATCTGGCGCCTCTGTTCTGTGCGGGGATCACGGTGTGGGATGCTTTGACGCGCGCAAAGGTGCAGCCGGGAGAGACGGTGGCTATTGTTGGTATTGGGGGACTGGGGGAATTGGCTGCTAAGTATGCACAAGCCTTGGGTGCGAAAGTGGTCGCCCTGGATATCAGTGATCAGCAGCTGCAGGCAGCCAAGGAGAGTGGATCAGCAGATGTCATCCTCAACACTCGCTCGCTCTCTCCACAGGAAACCGGGGCCCAGGTGGCAGCCTTGAACGGAGGGCGTCTGGATATTGCCATCGTGACTTCAGGTGCTGTTCCTGCCTATCAGACAGCCTTGTCTGTCCTGAAGTCTGAGGGCCGCTTGGTGGCCGTTGGTCTTCCTCATGATACGTTGCCACTTTCTTTGCCGCAGCTTACCAACTTAGCAATCCAGTGCGTAATATCCTTTTCCCCGTACTTGCTTCTCTAACACCCAATGCAGAATTATCGGATCCAAAGTCCCTGGGGCCCCTGGAGCTGGAAAATGCCTCGACTTCTCTCTGCGGAAGGGCATCCTGCCCAAGATCCATCCCCGGCAGTTCCAGCTTGAAGATATCAATGAGATGCTGGACCTTATGCGGGCGGGCCAGGTACATGAGGGAAGAATGGTTGTTAAATTTTTCTAGAGGAGGAAGACAATGTACATAGCCCTATTTTCTATACAACCTAAGTCCGAGGCTCTACCTCCATGGCTCCCACATAGTCTAAACACAGCTTTACCGTTTCAATTCAATTCAATTCACATAAATTCCAGACCAAAGGAGGGCTAGTATTCACAAAGCACCCCCTCAGTTGTTTTTATGCAAGCTGTTAAGGGTTCTCACGGCATGGATCCACTAAGCTCCCAAATCTGGGGCAAAATTAACCCTACATCAGGCTAAATACCGGGGGTCCCGGCATATTCTGCTGTCCTCAGCAAGCAGTTCTTGGCTTTACGCCGCCCAAGGGCGAGAAATGGTGGCGGCTTCCACTACCCCAACACTGAGTCAGTGGCTATTCCTAATTCAATACTTGGCGGAAATGCGTGTGGAAGAGGACCCCTAACCGGTAACAGTCCGTCAATTAAAACCAAATCAGATTCCAAAAGTGCCTCCCAAACCTGATCCCATTGGATGACACCCTGCTTGCTTCCCGCCTGGTTCGCTTTCAGCCGTTCCTCCGCAGCCTCCCTCTCTTCCTTCCGCAGAAAGCGTACAGTGGACGGCGAATCCGGCAAGAATCTCAGGAGCTGAATTGCCCACACCATCGTGATCAGGTTGTATATAATAAATAGCCACTTTCAAGGCGTCAGCATACCCCACAATCCACTCAAGAAGCAAAGAGCGTTACCTTCCATGGGGGGATCGATCCCCGAATATGAGCAACCCTGTATGCCACTAGGCCACCGAACATCGTGGCGAGGGAATTTCCCGCGAACCAGAGGCCGTGACGAAGAGGTTGTTCCTGTCTGGTATACCACATGCCTGTCATGAGACTAAACCCGGGGCATACAGCGGCTTCTGTGGCTCCGAGGAAGAAGCGGGTCACCATGATACCGGTGAAGTTGGAGGAGGCGGCATGGGCAGGCAAGAACACCACCCCAGGCAAATCTATAATAGACCAGTGGTTTCGTTAATTTCTGGTAATCATTGTGGGAGGGGAGATGGCTGGATTACTCATCCATTGGCTGCAAGGAACTTCCCAATTGGGGGGCGCACCATGGGCATCAAGGCAGGGTAGGAGAAAACTAGATAGGAGAAGTAGAAGATGAAGCCCGCCCAGGAATATTGGTTGCCAGTTAAACGCTGCTCAAGGATCAGTCATCAAAGAACTTTCAAAGGTAAGGAGAAGGATTATATATACCAGACCTTGGATAATTCCCAGGATGGCAGACTGGCCCAGTACCTGCTTGTCCAGGAACTGAAGCATGTAGGAGAACATCATCAACAGGAGAAGGCTGTTGAGAGTCAAATTCTCATTAGAACATATCTAAAAGTATTCTCCTTGCTTCAAGAGAGTAATTCATACCGCCAGTCAATCTTGCGAAGCAAACTCTTGTTGCTCACAGTCAGCCCTGTGGCCACTTCCTGCTCCCCAGCAGCAATATCTCCACTGTGAGCCATATCATGGGAAGGATCGATGGGTTTCTTGACGGGGTCTTCCACTAGTGATTCAAAGTGTAAGACAACTACAGAACCAAAATCCAAAGGACAAGAACTCCGGGAGCCTTATGTATGAGAGCCAGACCATGGTAATCTTGAGATAGAGTTCTCCCAACATCAAGTAGACATCAACCGCTCCATCCCATCCACGCGACAGCAATCAACCTAAACCCTTCTCAAACTAGCTCATAAGCTAATGCCCATCCCCAGCCGCCAAGAAATCGTTAATTCTGCATCCAACCAGCGTCGCGGAGACACAAAATGCGAGCTATCTTATGCACGCCTACGATTGGCTCCATCGGCAATCTGCGGGGAAGCGCTAGAAAGTGCAGGAAGCAGCAGGCCAAGGCACGACAAGCCCAACTCAAAGACATGAAAATCCCAATTGGCAAAGTAATTCGATTAATCATGAAACGGAATTATCTCTATTCGCTAATTAATAATATCCATTCAGATACGCCCCTATCCATACTTTCTTCGCCACCATTGATTGATGCTCGCAAATAATCCCCAGTTCTGCGCCCGGGAAACGGCCTTCGAATCATCCTCTTGATATCCGCTGGAAAATTTTCCATAGCCGCATCAGAGGATGACTGGTGACATGATGCTCCCTCTAAACAGAAACTTTGGTGGAACAGTAACTCAATCGCGTGATACTCAGCAACAACATAGTAGATAGTCTCAAGTTGCCTCTTGCGGAGTCCCGAATCAGACCGCTGACTCAACACGATCAGATCATGGTAGCACACCAGTGTGGAGAATTGAGATTAGCAAGCGGGCCCATTCGAGCGAGGTAAGTTCAGTTCCGTAATTCCGAGTCTGGGGTAACGTACCGTGCAGATGGAGCGAAGTTCGCTGGCTAGTGTGTCGCGGACTACGTCTGGGCCTAGTTCCGGAGAGGACTTTGGATGAGCGCTCTCAGTCGGTATTTGAACTTGTTACACTCGTTGAACAGTTCCAGGGGCCGGAATACGGAAGCATCGTCGACTAGCTCTTCCGTTGGGTATCCTGATGGCCACATGGAGAGGTGTGTGTTGCGGCTGTTGTGGAAGAGCTCGTCTAGGACGGAAGGGAGGGGGGTTTGATGTCCTGCTTCTTCCCAGAGGCTTGGTCTGGTGTCGTCTGGGCGCATCATGGAGAGGTTTATGTACCTATAATACTCAGTTACGTTCAGATTTCCAATATTCTAGCAGCATTTACGCTCTGCACAAGGGGTTTGGATGGTGGGGGGTGACCTACATGACAAGAAGGAGTAGCTACTACCCTAGTTCGGGTAACTTGGTCTTCCCAGAAGCATGCTAAAAAGTCAAGCCACGTGCCTGCAAAAACGTGTAGACCCCCCAAATGTGGACCTCAAGTCCAACAGTGTCGGGACTGAAATGATGTTCGTAAATAATCATAAGGAAAAAGGCCGCCAGGATCTCATTCAGCTCCAGCGCGGAGGGAGGCTGGGGTTTTCCCAGTAAGGCCTAGAAGTCGCGCAAAGCACTCCTGTAGTGACAGGATCCAGCCTCCCACCTACTCTCCTGTAGGGAGGCACCATGGTTACTATCATTACTCCGGGAGCCACGAATCCCCTCCATCTCTGTAGCCGCAATAGCCAAAACCATCCTCATCACGACAGAGGAATGCGGTGCGATCTTGCCGTGGACATAATTCAATGAAGCCCATTTCCACGGCTTACCAAACCACTGCACCATTGACGAATGAGGGAAAAAGGCGATGTACTCCCGGTCCTGGGCGGAGAGGAGCAGGGTACTGGGCAAAGATAGGGAATCAAAAGCCAAGCCATAAGCCGGGGCAGCCGTACTCCGGGGTCGCAGGGGTAGATAGTGCCTCATTCCTCCTGCTGAATCGCGGTCTGCCGCATCGGCCACCTTCACCTTCGGGCGCGACCTACGAGCTACCTTCAGCCATTCGCAGCGCACCCGGGCAGCACAACACCGTTGACACGATGGCTGTGCCTCGTCGCACTTTACCTTCCGGCTCCGGCAAGTCGAGCACCCTAGACATGACATTCATTTCCGTTAATCGTCAATGGATCCACCCACACCTCCCTCTCACTAACAGGGAACAGGGAGATCGCTTACCACTGCGAGATCGGGGTGCATGTCGCCCTGACATGACGCCAGTTCGTGGATTGACTAGAGATAATACGAGCAAGTCACCGCAGCCTTTCGCAGTTAAAATGGACATCGCAGCTGCTGACTCGGGATTCGGATGGGGGAAGAGACAAGAGAGTGCTGCTGGTTCTCAGGGCGGTTCGTGAGGAGAGATAAGCAAGGGCCCACTTAGTGCTGGTTTTGCTGAAGTGACTCCAGGCTAGCGTTCCAGAGCCGGAAAAAGTAAAATTAAAATAGATTGAATTTGCTTCGACGATTATGCGGGATCCGATTGGTCGTTGAATAGGCGATGATGCGCGACCATTGGATATTCGTTGCCGATGTCATACACCCTTGAGAGAGAGGAGAGCACACCATCATAAGGCACAGCGGGGTTGAATGCCCGTGCAGGGAGGGCGAGGGGGAAATAAATACCTAGTCCATCCCATGCCTTCCAGTTTCTGTGCTTATTAGCTGCAACTACATCTTTAGAAGTGAAATCTTCCGATGGCCAGCACGATGAGCTCTCCAACTACTCAGGAAATCACCCAAACCTTCGCATCTCACGAAGATGATCTCTGGGCCGTGAACCAGGAGGTACGCACCCTCTCCAAGACCTAGCTACCCCTCATATTATTTTCTTTCATCCCTCCCCATTACACAAGGCTAACAAACGCTGCACAGATCCATTCTCACCCCGAACTCGGCTACAAAGAGGTCCACGCCCACGACACAATCTGCAACCTCCTCGAGAAACTCGGCTACACCGTAACCCGACACGCCTACGGTCTCTCGACCTCCTTCGAGGCCGAAGTCCAAATAGGCACCGGAGGCGGCCTCCTCGTCTACAACGCCGAATACGACGCCCTCCCAGACATCGGCCACGCCTGCGGACACAACCTAATCGCCACATCCTCCCTAGCCGCCTTCCTCGCCACCGCAGAAGCAATCAAAAAGCACCAGATCGAAGGCCGCGTCCGACTTCTCGGCACACCCGCCGAGGAGGGCGGTGGCGGCAAGATCGAGCTCCTCAAGGCCGGGGCCTATAAGGGGGTGGACGCGTGTTTAATGGGTCATCCCGGTCCGCGCATGAAGGGTGACGGCGTGGTTACGGCGAGGTGCATGGCTCGCGCGGGCACAACGGTGACTTTCCATGGTGTTAATGCTCATGCGGGGAATGCTCCATGGTTGGGTCGGAATGCGTTGGATGCTGCGGTGGCGGCGTACACTAATATCTCGATGCTGAGGCAACAGGTGGCGCCTAATCAGAGGATTCATGCGATTATTTCTAAGGGTGGTGATAAGCCTAATGTTATCCCTCATCTAGCGGAGTTGGAGTTGTTTATGCGCGCAGAGATCGACAGTGACTTGCAGGATACGAGGGAGAGATTGATTGCATGCTGTGAGGGAGCGGCGAAAGCTGCTGGCTGCACGGTGGAATTCAAGTGGTATGTAGACTCGAATGGGTTGCACTCCTGTCTTGAGTTAGTACTAACATAGGTTGTTTTTCCTCCAGGCTGGAAAGCTACAAGGACCTCCAGTGCAGCAGCCTCATTGCGGACAAGTTCTACGAGCACTCCAAGACGCAGAACCAGGATTATCTCCTCACACTGCCCGTGGTGAGCGGCGCGTCGACGGATCAAGGTATGCAGTACCCTATACTCCCCATAAAGCAGAACCGAAAAAGAAAAAGAAGATGCTAACCTCAATACCAAAAACAGGAAACGTCAGCTACGCGCTTCCAAGTCTCCATCCCGGCTTCTCGATCGACGTCGAAAATCCAAAAATCGGACCTCATCACCCACTATTCGAGAAGTCTGCAGGTACGCGATCAGCCTTCGACGCCGCTCTGCGGTATGCTGGAATTATGGCGGCGACGGGACTGGATATTCTCCAAAGTAAGGAGCTCCGTGATCAGCTGTGGGCAGAGCACAAAGAAAGGTTTGCGAAATTATAATGGTTGACATCTCGTTAAATCACTGTCTTTACATTCCATGTGCGATTTGTAGAGAGAGAGAGAGAAGGGAGCATAATGGATTTGTGCTGGTTTTGTGCAACATATGTTTATTTCTAGCTAGCGCTATGCTTAATATAGTATAGCACGCTGCCGTCCATTTTTGTGTAAGGCCATAGATTTTGTAGGATTTCATAACTTCCACAACTACACTGCCCATAGCTTGAATTATATCAACATAGACCAAGTTTATACTGTACGTTTTTTGATCCATTATTATCCCTAGACTATTAATCCATCAAATTTTCCGGAAAATCATCAATCGGTCCCATAACTCAGTTGGTTAGAGTGTGGTGCTAATAACGCCAAAGTCGAGGGTTCGACCCCCTCTGGGACCACGCCTTTTTGCTTTTTTTTGCACCACAATCCTTAAATTATATCAGTGGACTGTACCCCCTGAATTAATTTCTTTTGCTGTGAGTAAGGATTTAAAAAGGGGCGCAATTGGCCTCTAAAATGACTGACTTGTTTTGGCCCAATCGTTCCCCAAGGTTGACGGTAGGGTGAATGACAACTACTATAGGTCTAGTCTGCAGTATCAAGTGTATTTTCGCGGCTACGGTGTTCAGAATCAAGTTCTCATGGGCCTCGCTTGTGAAAATGCAATAGTTATCGTGGAGGATGAGCTGAGCGCAGTTCCCATATCTCTGCTTTTTTTTTATGTGGTTCAGCAAGGATGAAGTAAGTTGCCTTCGGAAACGCTGCCGATGCTCATGGGACAGGACCAGTATACAAAACTAATCCTTCAAACTAATCACCATCTTGTAAGTCGTATCTCCTCCAATGCAGTGTATAATTGTTAATTATGTTGGGTTTATCTGCATTCCACTGAATATAACGCCAATGTTCAAATTAACCCTTAAGAGATGGCAACACTCAGTGCGACCAACCTGCATAGGTTATGCTGCCCTCATACCGATCTCCCATTATGCGCATCTATACCTATGCACGCGTGCATATTTAGAGGCACAGCAACTCCGTCAGGTGGTATCATGTATACTTACCTAGGTATGCTTCTATTTTTTAAGTGGTAGCAGGTAATAGGACTTGGTGGTGCTCTGGGCCTTTCAAGCCGAAGTTGATTGATATTATATGGATTGGATAGATATACTTGACCAATATGATATCATTCGGTCTTGTTTTACTTTTGTGTTCTTCTAGCATCATCGTGTGCCACTGGAAACTTTTAGGAGGAGATGATGGTTTACCTTTGATGTTTGTTACGGGTTGTGATATATATATCAGACCGAATCGCGTAACGCATTGCAAGCCAAATAATCGAAAATTAAAAAAAGAAATAGCACAAAAACCATCATATAACCAATCTAGGAGCCTGGTTTCTTCACATGAGCAAGAAGGCATCCAAATGCAAAGTTTGCTCAAAACGAAGAACCGACGAAAATGCCCTAAATCCGTTCGGTAGCCACAAAAGAGACCACCCCGAAAATCGAACCAGATTAAACACATGGAAATGAAAAAAATAGATAGATCTCCAAGCACAAAGAAAAAGTAACAAGTAAATAAAATTGCAAGAGGCCGACAGAAAACACTAATGGGCGTGTCTGCGAGGTGCCTATGAGATCATAGGGTCTCGAAGGTCAAAAACAAAATGAAAAAAGATGTGGTCCCAGAGGGGGTCGAACCCTCGACTTTGGCGTTATTAGCACCACACTCTAACCAACTGAGTTATGGGACCTGTGCTGTGTTAGAATTCGAAAATAAAGTGCTAATTATCCCTAGAGAAACTTTCGAGGTGGTTCAAGTTCTGTCGAAGATGGCCAAGACTGGTATTTCTGGCAACACACTATTTTGACCTTCTGCAAAAAGTAACGCTAAAACTGCAGGGAAAATAAAAGAAAGAGAGAAAGGAAGCAGCTAACGCATGGACACCCTGGACCCTGCAGTGAGATAAAACTTTAATCAAGTCCACACCTAAACAATGCTCGTTCCGGACTGGCGGGGATAAGACGGGAAATTGGTCAAGACGGAGATATCCAACCAGGAACCCAACAATCATCAAAACGTCAGTCTATCCGATTACCGTTGAAATATGGATCTTATGTTATACCCGTATCGTGTATGCAAGAAATATTCTTTTTTACCTAGATTTCCCAGGCAATTTTGCATGGTGGCACATATATGTGCACGATGTTCCACCCGTCCTATAGCGGCTTTATCGGCCTTGCCGGTGCATCAAGACCGTCTCGCCAACCCCCAATCCCCAGATTGAGAAACCGTTCCGAGCTCTTGACGTCAATTTAACTTACAGGGCAATAGTCCCAGTCATTATTGATAAATATTGACCCTCTCGTGTGTGTTCTTGGCTCGTATTCGTGCCAAATGGATCCCTTGTGGAGGCTGTGTCACAAATTGCTCTTCGTTGCTTCATCGACCATGTCGACAAAAGACTAATTCATATTTTCATCATGAAAAGCTTCTGGAGGGCAAATTGTATAAATAGTCCTCATGATACGCAGCTAAACTTACTCCCATAGCCATTCAAACGAAACCCTCGTCCCATTTCTCAAAATGGTCACATCTATTCGGCCCATTGTGGCCAGTACCAACATCCTCAATCTGTTGAAAACCCTCCATCAACGATCTCAAGTCCAGGAGAACACACTTTCCATGTACGCCTTCTGGATCGTGTATCTCGTCAAGTCTTTCATGGGAGGCAAAACATGGTCCACCGCCCAGGACGACTATATGCGCGACAAATTCATTGCCCTCGAGCCTGAGAAATGCGAATTCATTTACCTCCTCGCTCGAGCAATAGGAGCCCGTAACATTGTTGAGGCAGGGACAAGCTTCGGGGTTTCAACGATTTATCTCGCGTTGGCTGCTAGCCAGAACGTCCAAACTCGAACCAACAACACGAGCTCGGATGGACGCATCGCCAAGATTATCGCAACGGAGAAGGAACCAAGCAAGGCGCTGAAGGCCAGAGAGCATTGGCACTTGGCGGGAGATGAGGTAGAGCCTTGGGTTACTTTGCTGGAGGGGAACCTGCTTGAGACTTTGCCGGAGGAATTGAACCGGACGGGGTTGATCGATATGGTACTTTTGGATAGTAAGTTGTTGGAGCATTATGGAGGATTCAAATGCTGATTTGACTTGTGTTTAGTTTGGATACCATTGGTATTGCCCACGCTTCAGACTGTGAAGCCCCGTCTCCGGCCTGGGGCGTTGATTATTGCTGATATGACGAGCATTGCAAAGCAGCCGTATAAAGAGTTCTTGGATTATATTCATGACCCAAAGAATGGATTTCGGACTATGACAACCCCTTTCAGTGGTGGGCTGGAGGTAGCGGTTTTCTTGCCAGAGGGTAGTTAGGTGGGCATAAATGCTCGGCGAACAGAGTATAAGGACTTTCTCGATGTAATAGTTAACTCATTCTCTAACTGATATGGGATTTTGTTCCGATCCCATGACTCATTGGGGTAGTATTAATTTTGGGACTGCTTGCTTGATGACTTCGATCCACCCACGAAGGATTCTACATGGCACCGCGTAGTATATTCAAGGCCGACTACTCCAGCCACGAAATATGGTTTGGACAAAAGAATAATAAGTTATCCTAGAAGAGGGGGAGCAAAGATAACAGCCTGAGGCAATGGGTCAACTGCATCCGCAGCTCCTCTTCATGGATCGGGCTTGTTGCCTTGCTCCAGCCAAGGTCTTGAATTGAAGGCTTCAGGCCCAAAAAATCAAAAGGACGTGGTCCCAGAGGGGGTCGAACCCTCGACTTTGGCGTTATTAGCACCACACTCTAACCAACTGAGTTATGGGACCGATTGATGGTCGGTGCGAAAATTTTGCCTACAAGAGCGGAACCAAATGGAGGATGGAAAAATCCGCAAAATGACGTCATTGGGAAACCTCGCTAGTGGGTCACACGTTCGGCTAGCCTGACCAAGTTTTAGTCTCCCCTCTTGTAGCACACTCTCTCATTCCAAACCACCAATCACGGTCCCATAACTCAGTTGGTTAGAGTGTGGTGCTAATAACGCCAAAGTCGAGGGTTCGACCCCCTCTGGGACCACATTCTTTTTTCCTTACTGGCGAGGTTATCGCCCGTATTTTTTTGGCATTTTGGTTATGAATTTTCGGATTGAGAAGGGGAGGGGATAGAACTGAAGAAAAAGAGGTGAACGGCCACCCCAATCACCGACTCGTTACACCCGTTTGTCCGTCTGGATCACAAGCAGTATGGAATGCTATGACCTTTTCCAAGACATGGACTAGTATTGCGTTCTACAGCGAGGGTACCACAAGAAAAGCTGGCCAGAAATAGAGTCGATGCTACGGAAGCGTATCTCTTGATCAAGCGTTCCTTCAAACGTCTACGACTCTAGTTCAACACATATCCCCCTCCATTCCTTCGTCAGCTACGAGCACGTCGCCTCGCAGATCCACTTTTCCAACTCCTCACGCTGCTGAGATCGCGGTTCCTTCATGAGAAACTCCATTACAGGATGATCATGAGCCTCCTTAGCAGCCGTCTTCAGGACTACACCATCAACAGCGGCTTCCAATTGTTTGGCAAAGCTCTGGATGTCATCGACGAACAACTCATGTTCACCAGCTATGATCAGAACATTTTGAACGGGGAAGCCCTTCCACCAATCTGCAGGAGCTGAGAGGGGTGCCAGATAAGAGTCCAGCTTTGCATTTCCTTGGAATAGCTTGCCCCATTCGTTTAGCGTTGGAACGGCCAGCACATCCCGGTATATGTTGGTTTGCATCGATTTGGAGGTGTCATCGAACGTCACCCAGGGGGAGAGAAGGCATGCAGTAGCGAAGTGTCCTGAGATTTGGATTGGGTCTACTTGTGGATGGGGGTGGAGGATGTGTGAGAGTAAGGCGAGTGTTAGATTGCCACCGGCGGAGTCTCCGGCCAGAATGATCTATGGAGTGTTAGTACGTTACGGTATCGTCGGGATAGGAGGAGGGGTAGCGTACATCTCCGGGTTGCTTTCCTAATGTCGTTAAAGTATGTTGGAGAAGAGCTGAGGCTTGTTGGAGCTGTCGTGGGTAGGGCGCGTGTAAGCTAAGATCTATTGACAGGCTCGTATTTAGCATCAATTCCTCAAAATTCCAAAACGCAGGCTGAATGGGATTTTACCATAGGACAGGAATAGGACCGCCAGTTTTCCTCCTCGCTCTTCAACAGCACGGATAGTGGCATGGAGAAGTTTGAAATGCCCGTCCACAGCAGGCATTAGATAGCCCCCTCCTACATTTTGTGTGCAGAATTAGCAACTCATATATCCCGTCTCAGTACAACGCAGGAACAGTCCATACCATGGAAATACAGCATCACCTTCTCGGCCGATTGATCCCCCAGCCAGTGCGCCCGAGTGCCATCCGGAAGCGTAATTGACTCTGCCTTTAACTTCTCTGATGTAATGAACTGCTGATACCCCTCGTCGGTAGACGGGGACGTCGCCCTAGAGGAGACGATCAGCCTAATTTGTCACAATCTCAAATACGTACTCGCAACCACTTACACCAGTGCCTTAGCGGATAAACTACCAACAGCCGCTCGCATCATCGCGTAGGATAGGTGGCGCGAAAAGGTCGGGGGTCCCTTCGAGCGCTGGAAGGGCGCCAGCAGGAAAGCCGCGATGGCCAGTGAGACTGTCGGGTCAGAAAGCTTTTGAAGAAAAAAAAATAAAAATAAAAGGAAGAAATCAACTTACATGCCCGTAGCATCCCTCCCCCAAAACCCAACCACTCCAACACCGACAAGTCCGGCTTCACAGGCGCCATGCTTCCACAGTATACGGAGAGAAGAGCACAAGGGAAGGTGGGGGGAGCTTCACAGGCGACCAGGGATTCAAATACAGCACGTCAGATTTACTTGCCCCTTGCGTTATGCGGAACTGCACGGATTCAAGAACGGAAATGAAAAAAATAAAATGGAAGTAAAAATGAAAAAAAACAAGGTGTTTCTGTGACTTCGATCATTCCCTGCTGTTCCCCGCATCTACTAGTTCTGCCGAGGATTTAGTTGTGTTGGGGGCCATGAAAACTCCCCTGCGACATCAGCGCTGACTCGCACCTCTTGGCCGATCGCAAGCGACCTTCCCCAACAACCAAGATTTGGACGTGAGAGCTTCCATTGGTGGAGCATCGCACCTACCCGGAGAGTACTGGTACACTGAATAGGCGGCAGCAACCGTTGCGGAGAATATGGCCCCTATAAATAAGTGAGTTATCTTGGCAGCTTCGTCGAATTGACGACGACATGGCAGAGGGGCCGGTCTGGACTCGGAGCTCTCCTATCGTCCGGCTACCCCGGGTGCTAGCCTTAAACGCGGAGTGTACCTATGATTCTGGCTTCTTGGTAACCGTCAATGGGTTTCGTTCAATATTAGAGTAAGAATATGGGTGAATATATCGAAAGTAAGCGACCGCGTTAGTAGTGACTGAAATGGGTAAAGACATCAGGCCAGCCGGTAGGGGAACACGCAAAAACTATCACCCACGGATAGTCTGTATTGCTCTCCAGTTTGTCAAGGGGTTCTCCAGGTTTGACATCGCTGATGATCATGAGCGTCGTCTAGAGTTAATCATTGCACCACGTTGAGGGCGATGCGTCTGCTACTTGACTATCACTGTAGTCCCTGGGTCAAACATGCCCGTGAATACGCGACGGAGATATTTCTGCACTTTCAGGGATCGATTAGAAAACTCATGGGAAAAGAGTGGTTATATTTCTTTAGCGCTACGAGCTGAGATAGGAAGGTTTGTCTGACCCGATGCGTATACGGTTTGCGCATATCCCATGTAGTTGCTTCACACCAATAAGGTGCAGTCTGTTTCGATCCATTTGCCCATGTACTTCGTTATAAGAATCCCTAGCACCCTCGACCCATTCTCTTACGGTCGTGTCCTCCGACTGAAGATATTCGCGGAAATTTGGCCTGTCGTGCATCTCACTGGGATGGGGCAGGTTCTCATTTTGGAACCTCTGCCATATAGGCGGCACCACGTTGAGATGCTGACCAAAGTTTTGCCTTCCCACTGTGGGAGACAGGTACTTATCAAGGTCTTTTGTTGTCAAAGTTTGGAAAAGGTAAGCCATCTACATTTTTTGTATGTTTAATAAACATTGATCAAAATGAGAAAGGATTTGATCCTGGGATTGAAACTCCATTTTGGAAAAAATCACAAACTCAGATCCCATTTTATCCTTCGCATCACAAACATGATAGTGAAGGCTAGGGTGCCTCAAGCGGTACAGCTTGTCATTGTGGTCAGAAATCCTTCTTTGCAGGTTAGTTGTTTGCCCAATATATAACCAGAATTGTTTACGATTTTTTAAATCCCAAATAATATGCATATATATTCCAGGGCTGAGTGAAAGTGGATCTCCTCCAATTGACTTCAGTCTATAGACAAGTTGGTTATAGGGTTAAATGTGTATAATGGAATATAGAGATACTAACCCATCTAATGTAAACGAACCTCCGTCCCTGATAACCCGTACTGGCTCGGCGAGCTTTATTTCAAGGGCTTCACATAGGTCCATATCCTCCATTTTATCCAAAACTTCTCGGTACCGATCCCCGTGCAATTCCCGGACTCGAAAAACAAGATATTCTAGGACAACTCGCCGGTTTATTGGGCTGAGGTCTGGTGAAGTACTTCTACTTCGTGGTCGCATGTTGATGGAGTATCCGGATACGCCTGCCTTGGAACCTCGAAATCATCCTGTGGACTCAGTCCCACTCCGTCAAGTGATATTTGTCCGCAATCCTCTTTATCAGATCTCTTAGATGGAGGGAGCTGATTCTTGAGATCGGAAACATTCCCTACCAGATCAATTCTTTCAATAGCTTTCATGATCATTCTTTGTCCTTGTTGATACCGCTCCTCCATTTTCTGGCGCCATTTCTCACGCCTCAAGTCATCGGCAGTCTTAATTTCGGGATTTCCGCCCAAGTCTGAGGGTTGTCTTGGCTTGCGGTCCAAGCAGAAGTAAAATGCCTCCAATAAAACTCTCTCCGCATTATGTTCAAATCCATTTTCTTCGACGAAACTAGATTGACTATAAGGGTCCTCAAACTCCTCTTTGAACTCCTTAATCAATCTATTGAGCACGAGAGTGCGGATGTCCTCTTCGTCTGGGGTTTCTTTGCTTGGGTCGCAAGGCAACGAGTTCAAGTCGATCCGAAGGTCGAAGTCGTCGATCAGGAAAGGTATGAAGTCTGTGATAAAAGGGAAGCAATAACAGGTATTGGGGTCATTATTTAACTACGAATTATAAGCTGCCAAAGCCTCATCGCTTGGATATTGCATATTGTCGATTTTTTTGTTTTTGAGAAAAATATATGAGGATTTGAATGTAGATGCGTTGTGTATCAGTTTTTATTGGGGTGAGATTCATGTCACCTAGGTGACTACGCAGAGCTTTATTTGGGGCACGCAAGATAAATCATGGGCATTTGGACAGAGCAAGAAGACATTTAAGCACGTCCTACTAATTATATGCAGACTAAACCAGTAAACTAAGGATTCTCTACTTCAAAAAGCACTTTTTGCTTTCGCCGTTGACTTTGTGTTGTCGAAGTTGTAAAGCTAGCCTTGTAACGACGAAGGTCGACCTATTTTATAGAAATAAAATAGACTACAGGCCATCGTACTGAGCGTAGAAAAGAAGCATGTCTATATATTAATGCAGGTCGAAGAGACAAAGACTTTGTCTACAATAAGCCAGCGGCTCCGCGTAGACGGACAGTGAAGGTCGGAGAAAAGAAACTTCGGTGTCTGCCTATGTTTTTTCCTGGGGAGCTTACATTAATTAATTAATTGACCGCGAGTGAAGGCGACATACTTCCTCATTTATTGATTGGAGTAAAAAAAGGACAAAAAAGATGTGGTCCCAGAGGGGGTCGAACCCTCGACTTTGGCGTTATTAGCACCACACTCTAACCAACTGAGTTATGGGACCCGATTGGTTGAAAAATTTTGGACCTATTTGACTACACAAGCCTGTAAAATAAGAGTTGTGCCAAACGATGTAATGCCTTGGTTCCAGAGGTAATCATCACTCCTTTGGCCTCGGAGAGGAAAGAACCACATCAGGATTATTGTGTTGACCCTCATGCGAGTAGCATGCCGTGCCTTCGAGCTGCCCCAACGCTATATCGCATAGACGTTGGTACACAGAGTCGAAGAGCTCTTGGGCCGTGAATTCTAGGAATCCCGACCGGTTAATGCCCCCGGATATCGGATAGTCGGTGTGTGAGCGGGGGACACATACCGTGTGGAAGCCGGGCGGCGTCATCGCAAAAAGCCATCGCAAGGACCGTAGCCATGCCATCCTCCAACGTGAGGTCTTCGCTACCGAGTCGGATCCAATCCGCGAGAAGACTTCTCTGGGTTAATGGCGAGCCGGGCCATTACTTCTCTCGGAGGGCGCGCGCGGCCCGGAAGTGGTAGTGCTCCCCTCGTGCAAACGCCGCGCAGAATCCCTCGACTAGATGACACAGGGTGTTCAGGGACCAGAGCTGGCACCTTTGCCGTCGGTGGTGTCGGGTGCTGTCCAGTAAGTCTTGAAAATGGTTGACATAGAAGTCGATAGCTTGGCCAGGCTCCGGGCGGCGGTACACGAGGCTGGTTCGCAAGAGGAGGCGATCAAGCTGGTTACATTTAATGGCCACGGTGGACGAGGGCCCATGGTGCAGCGCATGGCGGATCTTCTCGCAACATTACTCCCGCAGTTGGCCACGGGCGTTAGTCTCACCCCCCAGGGCCACACTGGCCCCGTCGAGCACGATGGGAATAAATGGCCAGTCCTCCTCCGCCGGAGTATCCAGGACCCAAGCTGTCAGCTCTTCCGCGGCCTGTTCCACCCCGTTGGCCAGGACACAGAGTACATCGCTGAATCTACGGAGCAGGATTAATGGAAGACCCGGGATGGAACGCTCGCTGGCCGTGGGATACCGCTTCTTGCAGTGGTACGCGCGGCCAGATCTGGGCGTACCATGGCCATCCTGAAGGGTGTTGTACACGGTATACCGATCTCCATCTTGGATCAAGGTGGTTTTTACATTCTGAGATCCCTTCCATTGTCTGTGCTCTCCAGCCCGAATGAGACTAAGGATACCCGGCTGGCAAGTATTGAGAAAGCTTTCATTATGCAGCTCCTCGAATGGGGCGTATAACTCGGTTCCGAAATTAGGAATGACACTTACCCAGGTTGAGGCCGCCATGGGGATTGGCCTTCGTTAATCAATATCCCCGATGCCATTTAATATGACCCTGACTGTGCCCTCGCTGTATAAATATCATCCAGTCACCATTATAGCATCGGAACCAGTATACATGCGTCTATTTTACCCCGGGAGGGAGACGGGGGGGAAATATGACGTTCCATAATTAGACTTGGTACGGAACCTAAATAAGCAACCCTGCTGCCCTTTGTAAGGCCTTGTAGCTTTACTTGCTTCAGATGATAGGACCTAAAGCCGGTCACGTTCCAGTACACTCCGATAAAATCAATTATCCCCGAATACTTGAGATCAATGCAGCACAATTTAGACAGGTTGCGATGATCTCTTGTCTGTGTGTTCATGACACTGCCTCATCTCCTAAAGCCAGACCGCACCGTCAGCCGATAAGGGAACCTGTTGATCGCCCCGGGATATGCCGCCGCCTCTGGGCGTACAAGCGTCGGACAATATATATGTCTTGGGTTGCAGGCGCATGCCCTCTGAATGTTCCACCGTCCTAGATAGGCTTAATTTAAACTCTTAGTCTGCCGCTTATCTCGTCTCTTAATCCTTAATTTAGATCCTATCCTAAAATACTCAACACAGCCTAGCTGTAAAACTAACAGATCACATCGCCTCCATCAATTCGATACCAGACAACTCACTACTGAGCATCGGGATGAGCTGTGGAACTTCAACAACGACGAGGTGTAGGAGAGAGCCTTCTTTACTGGTTGATCAGGCAGGGAAATATTAGCGCAATCGAGTTCGTTTTTTTCAAGGAAGTAAGGGAAAGGTTTAAAAAATGGGAACATTATTGGGTCAAGCTTTGCCCCTATCACTGGGAGAAAGTATTTGATTAGAAAGGGCACTTTTCATCCACTGGGTCTGACCAAGAATGATAACAACCAGATCCTCACGCTCCGGTTCGTTGTGTTTGATCAGCTGGTGGAGAGAGATGTTAAAGAGCCCGATGTTCTCAACCCATTTATTGTCTGTCAAGCGTTCATGCGGGAGAAGGCTTACGGCTATGCACTCTGGCTGGCCTTCGCGGGTAGGAAACTGCTAGCACGAGCGGGGGCCAGAACTAAGAATGCACGCCAACGAGCCGTTGATGCGAGCCATGAACCGTTGTCGGCTCTCCCCAGCCAAGAAATGCTCGTGACATCGTTGGAAGATATTCGGCAACTATGGGAGGAGCTAGAACTAAATAACCTGGAGTTCAAAACAAATTATGAGCCATTGCGAAGATATCCTGTTCTCGCACCGTATGTTCTACTTTAAGCCACCATGACACAATATACAAATATCGGGCAAGGCCGGCCATAATTTCGTCGGTGTTGATAAACAACTAACTTACAATGAAAAAAAGAGACGTGTATAAACCAAGGGTTGGTATAGTGATGGGAATCTTGCAACCTCTCGCAATCCAGCTGATGGGTGGTCATCATGGTTCAACCTGATTGATGGCTCTAAGTCGGTGCCTGAATGCTAGAGGTGATTATTGCATTGAGCGCTTTGGTTGACTTTTAATCATGTTAATGGTTCTAATACATCTCCATTTTCTACCTCTAGGCGAGTGCACAATCCCTCACTTTATTATCTATGTAGTCTGGGCTTCATCATTTGGTATGTAGGATTGTCATGCCTTCCCGCAGGTCATGGCCTTTGGGCCAATTCAGATGCCACGAGTCGTGCAGTCGATTCCACGGCATCGGCCCTTGCGGGCAGTGAGCCTAGTTGAGGAGAACCAGGCCAGGAGACATTTAAAAAAAACGGCCAGGATCCTGCAAGATTAAAAGGTAATGCTCGTATAATCTAGTTAACAGAGAATAAAGGAGGAATCCGCTGTTGAATTGAGTAATTGTACCTTCGGGATCCAAAAACGGATACGGGTGGTAGTGATCCCCTGTTTCGGGCGTAGCTGCCATGATAAAGAAGTTGGGGAGCATGCCTTCCTTCTTAATGGTCTCATTTGCGCGGCTCACCAGCCAGGGAACAGTGCTAGGATCAAGAAAGATATCATCAATTGGTCTGGTAAGGATCATGTCGGCGTCCATCAGGAGTACGTTTTCATATGGGACCGCTCGCGGGCCGAACAAACGTAGTTTGGTGAATGTATCCATCCACCCAGGTACAGGGGGAAGCGCCTTCTGCTTCCCATTTCAAGACATATGCTGTCGTCTTCTCACCCTAACCACATGTTCATTTTAAGCCATATTAGGATTAGCGTATAACAGGTACGTGGCAATGGTAAGAACCATGGTGTATCAAACGCGTAAGCTGCACGTTGTATTAGTAACAGGCAAAACAAGAAATTTAGTCCACTTTCTGCCTCGGGCTGAATTTTGGGAATGGGGCTTAGTCCAGCCCTAAACTCTTAACACCAATGAACATGAGCAACAGAGCAAACACCCCTCGGCAGCAGTATAATTAACCACGCCCTTAAACTGCTTCCTTACACTATAAACCACAGTTGTCTTAGAACCTAAACTCAAGCAGGAAATTTTTCTTTTGTCTATTCTTGAGGCAAACCATGGAAAGGGAATTGACAAGTATATACAACGTAGTTGTTACCTGCCCTAAATTATAGTCCTGGCTGATGCCTTGGGTCACTGGCTGCAAGACCTAGCTATGGATGAAAACAGTACGCTTTTAGGAAGGGGCGGCCGTAAAAATATTTCTCAATTTGCAACTCGGCGCGCAGGGAACTGGCAGACAGGTCCATAAAGCTGGATCGGATCTATAAATGGCACATAAATGGATGAATAAAAGGGTTATCTATCAATATAGAACAAGCTTGTGGTGTGAATATACCTAAAAATTCCCAAGCACTGCGTGGTGACTTTCTTTGATAGAAGTCAGAGAGGGTGGCGAGTAAGGCGTAGTAGAAAGAAAAGAAAGAAAGCATCTTTGTCAGGCCTCTCTTCGTACCCCGATAGAGACACATTTGCACTGGCTTCAAAAAACCGTTTTTAAAACTGAAAAGAATATGGTTAGGCTGTTGTTCAGAGCAACCGGGTATCAAGATGCATTTTTGCCTCATGCCTACTCCACCTCACGGACACCTAGGTCCTGTTCGTTCTCCTCTCCATCAATTACATGGCCCGAGGTCTGCAGATTAGTACTAGGTCCTGGGCTCCAAACCTCAGGATCTGCCCCCTGCCGTCCCGGCACCAGCACACTAGGTCCAATCTCGGTATTGATCGAACTACCACAGAAATCATAATACCGGATCAGCGCAACAACAGCCTGCTCTAGCAGGTATAAGGCTTTGGGAATGGCGCTCGCCTCTATCACCCCAACGACCACAGGCTCCGCGATCCCCACGAGAGCAGGCAAAGCAGTCAAGCCGCCAAACAGAATCTTCTCCTCGTAAGAAGGAATCAGCGGCCCCCGGAGGAGTAGTGTAATGGTCTCCGGCACATTGATAAATTGGATGTTGAACACATCCCGGACGGAGATGGATGTCCGCTCGGAGATGCTAACTTCAAGACGGCCGCCTGTCGCGAATTCTTCTTGCGGCGGGCTGCGGAACATCGAGAACATCGGAGCGCCGGGGAGATGACATGGGACGACGTGTGAGATCACAGGGCTCCATAGAAACTCCACTAGACGGTGGAAGGCTATGGTTGGATAGTCCCAGCGACAGAGACTCATGCGGACCGATGCCGCGAATGTATCTTGTCTTGCCTGGTCCCATGTCCAGGCTCGGAACTGATCTGAGCGGTAGAATGGCGGCGAGGCCCAGGTACAGACGCCCTTGTAGTGACACGAGTATGTAAAGATGCTTGAGGCTTGGAAGATTGTGAGCAGGAGGCGCCCGAGGCCTGCAAAGGCGAGAGTGAAATGGATTTTCCAATTGTCGATGTAGAAGCCTAGGATGACATTGTGTATAGCAAACATGATCGAGCTCCAGGTTACGACGGTTAGAAACCTGGCAAAAGATCGAGCTGCTGCTTCGCTTGCGTTTGCCCGACTCATCAAGACCTCATGCCGTGGCAGGTTCGCAGCAGAGGTTCGCGGGGATATCCAAGCCCTCATACACGGAACAATAAAGAGGCTCGTATTGGGAATGACCTCGAGGTCGGTCGGCTCCTGATCCCCTACAATTCAGCATGAAAGACCCTCATCTACTCTAAGACCGTGTTACAAACCTCGTTTGGAGTCCTCCTCCACTGTATCTGCGCTATTCTCGTCGGCTTCTCGATCTGCCTCTAGTCTGTCCGGATTGGGAACTCGAGATTCGGAACTGCTCTCATGATATCTGAGGTGTGCAGCAGGGCCCAGCGCGGGAGATGAAAGAAGCTATTGTGGATGAACTTGAAATAGTGGAGAAGGGCTAAGATCAGAAGTAGTCCGGATGCCGAGTCTAGCGGTACGAGGATCGCTCGTGCAATGGAGTCCTGGCCCGACAGGCCGCAGAAACTGTCGGTGGCTGCAACTAGGATCTGAAAGGCGATGGTTGCCCCTGTTGTTGCGGTTGGCATGTAGAATGCCATATCTTAGTAAATAGGTCAGGCCTGGTGATTTAGTGAGGTGCATAATATGCTTGGGTTAATTAATTATGGAGCTGGAAATCAAACTCCAGATGGAACTCCTAGTAAGCTGATTATATTATATTAGCAAGAGGATTAACATTGCGACAATCAAAGAAGAATAACGGGAGGCTGAGTTGCCAAAACATGGTTGTTATCAACAAGGCTAGGCTTTTGCTCAGCAGCGGCCACAAGGCTGATCGCAGCTGTAGTACGCAAGGCAGATATTGGGTTTAAAGGCTTGCCCAACAGAGGATTGGCAAGCCTATTGATCATAATAAATTGTCTGCTCTGCAAGGCTGGCATGCATTGCTACTGGCTTGACATTACCAAGTCATAGTCAAATACAATCCACGTGATTGCACTAGCTGTCCGGTATTGTATAAGTCTGTCTTGAAACGAAACTCGAATGGGTGAGATTATTATAGGCTTAGCGTATCTTGGCGCGCTAGGGTTCAGAAAAAGCATCCTTTGTCTTTGGTTGGGAAGCTGAAGGCGCATCCCACCGTACTGTAATCGGCACTCCGTGTTGGATGTGGTCCACCTGAACAACAATTCCCCCTTCATCCCGCAATCTTTGACGCTTGCTCAGTCGAACATTGGGCGTAACAATAATCAAGACGGGTACATGGGATTGAAACTTTGTGTCGGGGGCGTGGAGCTGGTACAACAGTATTCGGGCGGCCACGAAGTAAACATCAGCATCGTCCTCGTCGCCATCATTCCCGGAAGGTCTCGCGGAAAGAAATGTGGCTACAGCAAATGGGCCTTTTTATATTCTATTGCTGATTCTTGGGGCGGGGTCAGGAAAGGAATACAGAATCAGGGCCGATATAGCTGTCAACGTCGCCAAGATGAGGAGTCGGAGGCGTCGTTCGCCCTTGGAGAAGGCAGCCATTTGTTACCGTATTCTATTGATATTATACTTTAGGCCGGAGGAACGACTACATTATATATTATCGGCTCGATGCATAAAAAGATTCTACACGCTCGAGGCCTGACGAAGACGCGTGTACTCCCGGATCCCCAATATGGAATAGGCCAATTACGATGAATAGGGTTTTCTTCGTCCGGCAAATCTCCCCAATCTACATCCCCAAATCCTGGAGATGAGCTATCTTAGTTTATTCCTTCCAGATACTGTACATATTTCCAGGCTGACTTACCTCTCTTGACGTCCTTCACCAGAGGGGCAGATTACCCTCGCGTCCGATATTGACCCGTAGCCTTTGGGCCGGCCGCCGCAACCGGCCTAAACTGATTTTGATGGTGGTTGCTTTTGGTTTAAAACCACTCCTAGGAATAGAATAGTCTTGATAGGCGCAAATAGACACGGAATTTAGCTCATCGTCCAACAGAAAGGAGCTTCCATCGCAATAGCCCAGGAGTGATCCTCGTGGCCAGGATGGATGGGCATAGGATTGGCATGATAGATTAACAATTGGTCTTTGGAACGCAGCCATTTCCAACTCGAGGTTGGATATATATTCGCCAGTGAAAATATATCGAGATTTTGAGGTCTGTCTACCGATAGCTGTGTTTAAATATCGTTAGAAGCAAGGTCCACTAGAGAATTAATTTTCTCGCCGTCAGCTGGGTAGCATAAATTATGTGTACGAAGCTCACGACGTCCATTCTACCCACCGGCATTCAACGCGATTACGACAATACACCGCAGTCTTCTCTACGCACTCTTTCCGTCATGCTGCATTTTATGGGGGTTCTCTTACAAGGTAACCTTTACATATTGCCAGAGCAGAACCATGTTATGTTATGGGAGTTATTTGGCATTCAATGCCATATAGTCCACCTTGAAGGGCGGAGCAACGAAAGATGCCCATGGAGCGATACTCTGAGGATAATCTCTTCTAGACAATTAGCCACCTTTCGCAATCCAATGTCTCTGTCGTACGTAATCGGGTGGGCCTCCAAGTGTTGAACCAAGCCACTGAGAGAGGCGAAACCACAATTCGATCGAGATGTCTCGGTCCTTGGAAAGTGATGCCTGGCGCGCTGAATTTGACAGATTGGACACTGTGACCCTGGTGGAATGGGAAATTTTACCAGGGGTTCAGACGCCCACTCCCAGAAGAAGACGTGGTTGATGCCAGGTAATTAGAAGTCAACTCAATGATGAATCTTGACCGCAAACAAATCTGACTAGTAGGTCCTATGCAGTGTGCATTCTCCAGGTGACGAATAAAGCCAGGAAGCGAACCAAAGCTCTTCGCACAAGAAATGCCCGTACACCGTAGGTACGTGAGGCGGTTGCGTTGCCTGTCCGCAGAGGTCTCCGGTGGAGGAAAGACGGTCTGGCCATGAACAATCTGGGACATCGACCTACCAGTTTACCTCGCATAGCCAGTGTGGGACGGAGCACGCTTTATTTGCCTTCGGAATGTTACTGATCAGTATGTGTCTAAGTTTACCTTTCATCTATTTTTGTCCCTTGATCTAGAGTAGTAAATTTAGTATCATTTGTTTTCGCATGGCGCTTTTAAAAAAAAATTAGGATCTGTCAACCCTGCAACCTTGATTAGTGACGGGCCAAAAACCGATTCTAATCCAGCGGATTCTACTAAAACGTAAGAGAGAAGACACCTTTAGAAAGCGATTTCCAGGGCTAGTCAAGAAGGGACACGAGCTGCTCAAGCCGCCCAACAACCGGCGGCGCACCCATCACCAGCACATTCGCCAGCACACTCAGTAATACATCTACCAACTGTCCCTCATCACCTTATTACTGCCCTCAAAACGGCCGCTCCGAGCCTGCTGACGGATTTTAACCGGCTTGCAGGGATTTTGAATAATGTTTTGGTATAACTTGGAATCAGACTCTCCCTCGCCAAATAGTTCTTTCTTGGATAAATGACCTATGGCCTTTCCATATCTGTACCAGCCTAACCCGGCGAAGAATGAAGAGTCCAGTGTACACTATACAAGAAATCCCACTTGCATCATTGTATCACTGCTTGCGGTCAATAATTGTTCACCTTGGACATCTCATCCCATCATCCCTACTATACGTAAAGAAAGTCCTCATCCCAAAAAGTCCATAAGACCACAGTACATTCGCCAGGCTACATGGTCTGATCGGGGATCGGATCACCGCTCGGGGTAAGCGGCCCCTGGTAATCGGGGTTGTATCTGCCGCTCCTCTTATCTAGCGTGGAAACATAACGGCTGCCCCTCCGTCTACCCGCAAAGGAGTGAGTTTTTAGGTGAGCCTTAAGTTTCCTTTCTTTTGTTAGGACACGGCCACACCCCGGGACCCAACAGCGATATTGGCACGAGGTCGTATTATTGAATTTTGTATCGATGGTGAGGGCTGGTCGCCGCATGGCAGGCCTCTGATCCTCCGTACATGGGTCTATAGGCCTCGGTGTGGTTTCTTCATTGATAGTGGGGGACTCGGGTGGTTTGGGGTTATGGAATGATTGGGGTTGGCTCCAAAGTCGCCTATAGTATTGGTGTAGAAAAAAGTCTATCAGAAAGATTTAGGCCGGGTTGATAGTTCTTGAGATCAGGCTATGGGGTTCCCGCGGAATAGTTATGTACCAAGATATATTTTACAATCTCTCACCTAAGGTATATATTTAATTCCTCGGTACCAACATAAGAAGCCAGAGACCGATTTAAGAATATTTCAACGCACCTTAATATCCAGAAGAGAGGGAACGCCATGAAACGATCCCTGATTTTGGGCGTTTTTTCTTTTGGCTTTAGAGTTCTATAAGGAAAACAAGACAGCTTGAAGGAAATTCAACACTAAACCAGCAGTAGGCTTGTCTCTAACTCTGAACAGCAGTATTATCTAAGAATAAGGCAATGGTATCATTAAATAATCGACCAACCCATCTTCTTCCCGACTCCACGACCCGGGCATCATCCACCACCAACTTTCTCTCCAACTGGGCCGGGAGTTGAGTCGACAACATCCTGCCGGCTCGAAGATAGCCTACGATGTTATCTATTTTCCCTATCTTGTGGAACAATGTTCTCTGATTGATTGTTAAGAAATTAAAAATGATGTCACGAATGGGGCTGGAGGCCTACCTTATGTGACATTTCCTGCAGATAATCCCCCATGAAGGTAGCAGAGGGCTTTGCGAGAGCTGCCATGACTTGACTGCTCTCATCCTGGTTCATCGGGGTGCGTGCGATTGCGAATCCAATTGACTGATTAAGATTTAGCTGGACGTCGTCTTCCAAAGAGACGATGGTGTGATAAGATGCGGCTGATCCATCAAAGTTCCGCACCGAGCTCTTGAGAAGTGAATACGTCGTAGCCGTGCTGTCGAGGCTACAGAGCAGCGAGTTGAACGGAGCTATAGCGGTACATACAGCAACATAGAGCAGGGGGAATATAATCAGAATTATATTGGGCGATTTAGTATCTTAAACAGGCGTCGATTGCAGAGCTCTGATACCCCAGCCATTCTGGCGTAGGATTCAAGTTTGGCTTTATATTAAGAGGGTTCAAGGATTATGGCTAGGGGAAACCAACAAACAATCTGACCCTTTAGACGGAGGCTAGAGGAATAGAGGGCTGTTATCACTAACGTCTATAGGCTTGGCAGGCCTCGACCGCATAATCTTCCCTCACAGCGGCCCACCATTATCAAGATCCCTATACGGTATCCCGCAAGTTTTAATATCCTGCAAAAACTGCCTCGTACTCCCAAGAATCGGTGAGTCCGGCCCCTTCGACTCCTGCAATATCTTAAGACAAAAGTCAAACAGTTTCGGAATATCATGAAGCGGGATCATATTCCCACACTGCGTCTGAATACAAGGCAGGCCCTCACCAGGCTGAAACATCCTCCCCTGAGGCACCCACTCCTTAGTCGGATCATTCAACGATATAAACGGTGTCCGACTCAGCATGTTCGCACGAACCCCAGCCGTACTCCCTGTGGAAAGATACAGACCCACGGCATAACACCACATCACCAGCGCCACACGGGAGACGGCAATGGGCCACCAGATGGGACGATTATCCTGATCAGTTTGCAGGGTGTGGATGATGTTAGCCGCGTGTGCGATGGCATGACGGGCGGATGAGGACTGGGACCATCGTTGGAGGTGCGGGAGGTAGGTTCGGCCGACTTTGTAGCCGTCTTTGCCGGCTATTAATTGGACGTCGTCGAAGCAGATGTAGAGTTCCAGCCAGACTAGTTGGGAGATTAGGAGGGCGGAGACTTGGAGTTGGGAAGGGGCATGAGTGTTGAACACGCGGTCTGCGAGGAGGTTCCATTTTACGAGCATGTATTCGAATTCTTCTCGTTGGCGGAGTTGGATGAGGTTTTCGGTTTCTAGGGTGGGGGCGGATAGGGCGAATCGTTCTTCGAGGGGCACAAATCGATGGGATTGCGCGTGCTGACAGATTTGAGATTGGATAGGGCAGAGTAAGAGGCGTAATTGTAAGGGTGTTACGTTTAGATCGAGATGGAGGAAGTCACGGTGGAGGAATAGGTTATAGAAGGAGGCTAGTGAGGGGGGATCTAGTTTGGTGGAGGGTTGGCTATCTTGGGCCCATTCGTTTACTAAAGCGCGCCACTGGTCTTCGCTGTCGAGCAAGAAAAGCTCATCTGAGACCGGCATCGGACAGTGCAGCTGGCTGAAGGTGAGTGTTGGTTGGACACTGTGGAGGAGGCCGATCTCGTGGTCGAGGAGGAATAGGACCTGACACAGTCTGAGGTCCCGTTCTTTGTCGATCCAAGTGGACCAGGAGTCGGGTATGTCGGACTGGCTACTGACGTAGTGGAGAGGGGATGCCTTGTAGTATCCGCGCCGGTGAAGGTACTGTGATATGAAGTCAGTACGGGAGTTATGCCGCCCTAGGGGCGGTAAATACCACACTCAGAACAGCTTTGAAGGCCTCTGACATCTCCATGTGCCTGTTGATGCCTGACCACGCACTGAATACTAGTATCATGACCCATGCACTCAACACCCATTTGTCGGAGATATAAGTTTCATCCTGGAAAGAATTATCGGTAATCGTAAATCGAACTAGGTAGGCAAGCTCAATAGAGAATGCCCGGGCTTCTTCGACAGGAATGACAAGACAGCCAAGAGCCATGATGGTAGTGAGGAAAAGGCCGGTGTCAGGGTACGGGTCCTGGTCGTTATCACCGCTGAACTCGGAGAAAGTTGTCGGGTGAACAATGGGATACAGCGGCAAGAAGCTTCTGTGGTATGCTTTAAAGCAGGATCGAATAGTTTCTAACGGGGGAAAACAACGAGGAATGGCGTTGCGATCGATGAGTCTGTACAGCATCCCGTGGATACGCGCAACGATGGCATCCCTGGAGGAATCAAATACCCGTGGTATCGGTGCTTCGGTTGGCTTAAAACGCTCACTGGCGGTATTGACCTCCTTCCAGCTTGGTCGATTGTGGAGGAATTTGTAGATCCGATGGGCATTGACAGTCGGGCCACGTTTGAATTGATATTCAAAAGGACAGTTGGCATAAGGATCGTTCGTGCTCGAGCATCGGGGCGGTGGCTGCTGCCTTGTATGTCCTGCTGGTTTCTTCGAGGCAACTGGGGTCTCGTTGGCAACATCATCTAGCAGATAGACCTCCGTCGGCCAGGGCAAATGTGGAAAGCCGTCGTCGAGGTTTGGGCTCGGAACGCGAAAGGGGAAGGACAAATCATCCAAATATAAGCTCGCGTCGAATTCACCCAGGCAAAAGAGATCTTGGTCCCCTTCTGGGTTAATTGGCGGATCGGTGACGGGAACTGCCTGTGCGTTGGACATTTCGGGACCTAGGGTTGGTTCAAATGGCGCCGGTGATGGAGAAGGGGACACTGGTACCTTTTCTCAGTAGTATCAGGTTAACACAGGAGGGAATTGTACGCAGACACCAGGCCTCGACTTACCCCGGGTGCGGGCTGTAACATCATCTCGTTCATGGTGGAACTGCCACCACTTGGATGCAATAGCAAACCTGGCCCACCGCGACGCCGCTTCATCGCAGGATGCGGCCTGTTCAAGGTACAGACAAGCGCTTTACGCTGACATTGACCGCAAGGAAACTGACCATCGCAGCGGATCTTGGTCCTCGCACACTCATCGCATGCGATGGAAGCTCTCACCTTCCGATGAGCTGACGAGACCCGACTGACTGGACCGACTCTGGTTTCATCATGCCCGGTATGTGTTCTCTCGTGCCTCCTTAGCACATCGCTAAGAGAGGTAAGCAAACTAGAGCCTTCTGGGTAAGCCATTGCAGGGGGTTACATACCTTCTGGTAAAATGCCGCAAACATTCTTTGCATTCAAAGTGCTGAATTCCACCATCTAGAAGCGTGGAGGTTAGTTGATGGCCTCTCATGAAATTGTCGGAGCAACATACGTTTGACCTGGTGTCTTTGAAGGTGCTCTTTTCGGGAGAATCTCTGATTGCACTGAAGACAGTAATAGCGTGGCAAGGGCTGTGCCATTGTAACGATAACGTGTAGATATGCCCGGATGTTGTTGGGCTTGCTATGATCTGGAAATCGAAGGAGACTGGGAGGCAGAATGAAGGAGAATGGGGATGCTGGTGACACCGTCAGCCTCACCCAGCCGTGAACATTCTGGCATCATGATTTGTTGTGAATAATAGGGTTTGTCATTGACCTCAATGGATTCAGAAATTATAGCATATCATTGGTCCATTAACAATTATCCATTAGCAATCGACCACTCGGAAGCGAGGCGGGGGTATCCACTGGCACCCCCGCATCATCCGGGTTCTCGGTTACCACAGCATCTTTGGTGCCACTAGCATGGAGGCGCAATATTGGGGAGCAATATTTTGCTCCATGTGGTTTGTTAAATTCCTACAGCCACAGTTTCCCCGCATTTAAGTGTTTTTGCTGAGCTAACTAAATCTTTACCCCGAAACATCTCCAAGTTGTGGCTGGAACATCCTGTTTTAAGGTTCGTGACAAGCTCTGGGGAAGCTTCCGGCGGGGGCGGGGATACTAGTAGGGCATTGGACCCCGAAATGCAGGAACATGGGGAAAAGGTTAATGCGTGGGCAAAATAAAATCTCTTCGTTGATCCTCAATATGAAGAGAAAATAATATCGTTAAATTTTGTTCATTTACTGTTAACTTTGGTTGTTCCTATCCTGAGCGAGAAATCGGGACTGAAGCCAGCATGGATAAGACCTTCCCAATGACTGAACACGTTGAGCAATATGAGAAAGAGAACGGCTCGCAAGAGTCGGCAATTGCCTACGATGAAGCAGAAGTAAAGCAGATTAAGCGCAAACTGGATATCCGGCTCTGCGTTGTGATAGCGGTTATGTACACAATCTGCCAGATTGACAGAAATAACCTGGCGAATGCGTATGTCTCATCCCACGGGGCCAACTTAATAATATGCTAACGGTCTTCATTTCCATATAGGGTTGTCGCTGGAATGGGAGTAGATATTGACCTTACTGGTAATCACTACGTGTGTCTTGCCCTCCTTCCCCCCTGCTTTGACTACTAAGTTAACGAGATGTAGTCCACCATGGTTGTTGTGTTCTTCCCATTCTACACGCTCTTTCAACCCCCGATGACTGTCATCGCCCGCAAGATTGGCCCTAGAGTTTTTCTTGGCGGTATAACAGCTGCGTGGGGTGTTATCATGGTTGGATTCGGCCTTGTTCATGACTGGCGCGCCCTAGTGGGCCTACGGGGCGTATTAGGTCTCCTCGAGGCTGGGTTCTTCCCTAGCTGTGTTTTTCTCATTAGCAGCTGGTACATTCGACATGAAACTGCTAAGCGAATTGCACTGTTCTACCTCCTTGGAAGCGCGATCAGCGGATTCGGAGGGATTCTTGCATATGGGGTAAGTGCTTCGTTTGTTCTCCCTGAATCTCTCCTTGACTGACACCTTGGCGTAGCTGCAACAAATGCACGGTCTCGCTGGACAGGCAGGCTGGCGATGGATCTTTATCATGGAGGGTATCCTAACCGTTCTGGTGGGAGTGGCTGGCTGGCTCTTCATTGTTGATTTCCCGGAGGATTCACGCCAAACCCGCTGGTTTCTAACCCATAGAGAAATCGATATTATGATAGACCGTGTTGAAAAGGACCGGGGTGACGCTCATATCACACCATTCAACCTGAGGGAGTACCTTGGTAATGCTCTGGATTGGAAAGCTTGGATGTTTGCGCTGAATTTCTGCATGACGACGGTTGTGAAGTAAGTGGCATTGCAAATCCTTTTTGGCAAGAGCACACAGAGACTGACTACCCACTTATCGGTAAACAGCTACTCGATAGCCTACTTCCTGCCAATTATTCTTAACGAGGGCCTTGGATTTTCGGTGGCTGCAGCGCAAAGTCTTACCGCTCCTGTGAGTTTACCCTCTCTCTACCCCCACATGACGTCTACGCGAGGTCTGTGCTAGTGGATTATGCGTGGGTTAAATACTGATTTCTCATAGTGCTATCTATTCGGAAGCATTCTGGGCTTTGCCGAGAGCTGGCTTTCCGATAAATATAAGCTACGGGGCATATTCATCGTTATCAACGCGCTTGTGCAGCTAGTTGGGATTGCCATTTTAGGTTATGCAAAGCAGAGCTCTGTCCGATATTTCGGGGCATTCATCCTTGTTGGGAGCTGTAATGCAAATATCCCAGCTTCCTTAACCTATCAGTCCAACAATATAGTTGGTCAATGGCGGCGAGCGTTTGGGTCTGCTCTCATTGTCGGCTCTGGTGGCGTTGGGGGCGTCGTTGGCAGTCTTGTCTTCCGCAACCAGGATAAACCGGAGTATAGGTTCGTCACTTGACATTGATTTTATGGATGTGTTTTCATGGGATTAAGCTAAGAAATATCGATAGGCCGGGTCTTTATGCCTGCTTTACTGCAGCTTCGATTACGATTGTTTCTGTTGCTATTACTTCTATAGCGATGGCAAGGAAGAATAGGGAACAGAAGCGGGATAACATTGTCTTGCAGGGGACCCCTGGATTTAGGTATACTCTATAGAGTGGGCTATGATTATTGACCTCGCTTGATTTTTTTTCGAAATCGATTTTGAAGCCAGAGGTTCTGTCATCTGGGTGTGGCCTGATACATGTTGTTTGTGACTAACTATTACTCCAATCTAACTAAGGAAAGCATCGTGATTCCTCCTTTTCTTAGGACCTATAGATATGACAGGCTAGATTATGCGCCTTTAAATAGCATAGCATAAATATAGTTAATGTATTGAGCTCCTCCAGTTGAACTTGCCTCCTTAGCCCTTAACAGTCTGAACGATCTCTAAAATTTGTTCAAACTCCAATTGCCTCTTGCCTCCGCCCCATACATCCGTCATAGTCATGGTAGCAATCTCGTGGATTTGACCGTCTGAGGTCACATTGACCTCCCTCAGGGTGGTGGGTAAACCTAGGCTCTTCACAAACCTCACGATGGCGCCTGCGAGAGATTGTTCCTGCCAGCCAAGCGTCTCGTTAAAGATGTTGAGGATTTTAGCTTGCGTTTTCTTATAATGGGGGTTAGATAGGTGACTGGATTGCCAGCGTATTGTTGGTGCAAGCACGATGCCGCTTGTAACCTGTGATCGGCGTTAGATCGTAAGATAGGAAATCGGATGAATGAATCCCTTATCCCATGGATAATCCCGGCTAATGGACCAAGCTGTATATCGCCGCTTACTACGTCTCAGGGGGCAAGTATTAAAAGGATCGCTATTTGCCATACCTGATGTCCAATTGCATGACTCGGACCCATCGGCACTCGATAGATTAAAAAACCAGCTATTGCCTCTCTAGGACCATGCTGACACTCCGAGACACTCTTCATGGATACCCACTTTTCCCAGCTTTGATCGTGGGCTCGGGATGCTGGAACCCCGGGGCCGTTTCACAGCCATAAAATATGCCGTTTTAATAGATTAAAGGGTTTCCAGATATGCGATCCTGGATTGCGGGTTTTGTAGAGTGCTTGTTCTTATTTGTTTATGGAGTTAAGGCTGTCTCGATCCTATTGTATCTACACTCCTGTCTACTCCTATCTACAATTCGCCCTGCTTATGCTTTTCTCTCTCTTTTCTCGTGGTATGACTTTTGGTAATCGTAATTCCTTTCGACTTAGGTTTACATGATATAGACCTGGAACTAAATATTATGCGAGATGTACCACTATTCCCCAGCAAGGAAACACCTGAATGCCTCGTTCAGCGCATCAAGCCCAACCACTTTAGCGAGAGTGAATATCGTATCTCGCCTACCAAAATCCTGGGCCGTAGCACTTTCAATGAACGTTGCACCAGCGGGCCATCCGTACACCATGGCCCCATTTTTCTTAGATTGACGACTTGGGTATGGGGTTTTGCCATTCACAAAAATAATGACGTGCTCTGCGAACTGCTCCGCGTCTCTCTGCTGCGCTGGGCTGAGATACTCGTTGAAGTTCTGGAAGAGGTAGACAAGGTCCATAAGATGATTTGCCTCTCCTTTCCAGGGGCCCTCCCATGGATTCGGTTGGTTGAAGTGGTAAATGTATGATTCCCCAGGCCAGTTGGCTCCGAGAGCCATAACCGGCGCATAAAAGCGGATGTCAGAGGCAAACTTTACGATGGCTTTCAACGCTACCTCATCGGTGCTACTAGGCGTGATATTGTAAGCTTGCTCTAGGGCTTCGATTGTCTCTAGGGAGGAGCGAAGAGATTTCGCTATGGATTCGTGAAACGCCTTGGCGATACCTGGCTTGCGGCTTTCTAACTGGCGGCTGAAGATGCTAGCCTAGGAAAGGAGCGAGACGTCAGTGTAGGTTTCCCCCATTGGGATTGAAGAGAAACTTCGACTCACATCGGATTGGCAGTCCCCAAGGAGAATCCTTGTGCACCAGCGGCTTGCTGGTAGGGTATCCTCAAACACTTTTGGCCCACCGGCTATATCCCGATACGTCGGGCCTTCAAAAACAACATTTTTATCAATGACCGGTAGCAACTGGATACTAGGGGATATATTCGTCCAAGGTCTCGACATAGGGCCATGCACTATCTCCTTTACTCGATCTTCAGTCGAGTGTCCCTGAATCCCCAGGGCTTCAAGACAATGAGAGTATGTCTCCTCCGCAACAGCCGATCCAACAGGGCGCAGAGCTAGCGGAGTTCCAGAAATCGCTATCATCTGTGTAAAAAGCCGGTCTTCTCCTTGAAGATGAATGATTGACGCCACTATTTGTGAGAAAAAGTTGTTAGTACACTCACTATCGCACAAGAGCTTGCGGTTGCATACCAGCCCCCGCGCTTTGGCCCATTAGGGTAACTTGATCAGGGTTTCCTCCAAAGCCTTTAATGTATCGCTTCACCCACTCAAGGGCAACACGTTGGTCGCGGATACCATTGTTAGGTTTATACCCAGCCGCCCGAAGCTCTTCCGAAGTCAAGAATCCAGGGACCCCTAAACGATAACTGGGGTTGTTAAAGGAGGGTTCAGGCTCAATTGCAGATGCGTTACCTACTTGATCCCGACAGCTACGATCGGCAACTCTTTCGTGACTGAGAGTTTCACGAGCCGAGCATGGTTGTACTGAGGCCATGCATTTGAGCCCACTGCAAACCCACCTCCGTGGATGAACACGAGCACGGGAAGACTTTTAGCATTGCGCGGGGTGGTGATATTGAGATGCAGTCCGTGTAGGTCGGAGATGTTAAAACTAGGGCGAGGGAGACTCTGCTGGAGGAGATCAAACTCCATATCGCACCCATTTGGAGGGGAGACCACTTGCGGCCTGCGTCATTGTTAGGCCTCCATATAATCAATCCTATTGACCAAAATATTATAGGAGAAGATATTACCCTGCCTTGGTCGCATCTAGCTCTATCTCATTGTAGTCGGTGTAGATATGGGGTACGGCTAAACGATCCGTGAGTGAGGCATACTTCAGACCTAAAAACTGAATAACTCCATCTTCGACTTTGCCAACGACTGTTCCGAGTAACGGATGGTGAATGCGCTCCTTCATCTTCAAGTTCTGCTCTGCAAATTTCTGTGTGAACGAGTGTTGGATTCTATATGTTAAAGTTTCCCCCGTATCCGGACCGGCGCTCTGTGCCACCCCCGCCGGGAAGAACAAGGGCATCGAAGATCTAGGCCTCCTCTCCCATGGCCTTGTTCCGTCTTCCGCTAGATCTACAGAAAGTGACCCCCGAAGCAGCTTTGAATGCTTCCGAACTCTTGCTGATATGTGCCATGACACTCTCTACTACGCAGAGATTACCTCCTGCTAGCTCCATGTTGACGCTTCTCCACCTTTATGAGGACAAATTGGGCATTCTGGTAGCAGATAATGAGACTTACGAACCCGAAAGTTGTTTTTATGGAGGTAACGTCATCGCTACCGCGTAGAGGAAGGAAAGTTAGAAACCACGATGAGATAGTAGATAGAGTATCTTTTTTCTCATTCGAGGAGCCTAAGAAGGACTATGGACCGGATGGAATGCTTCCTTCGTCAAAAAGAAATATCATGTGTTCAAGACTGAAACAGAATATCCTTCTACTCGAGATGGTCTCTGATACTTCATTTGGGAGGGATCCTGCTACACTGTCTGAGTGAGAAAAAACCAATAGCTCCCTTGAACACAATATAAACCAGTTACGGACAACCTGTACCCAATTTCCCGGCCATAGTAAGACTCTCCTTCCCACAAACCTTCGCAGACCAGCCCTCAGGATCCTGTTTCTCAGTAACAACAGTTCGATCATGAATCAACCAGCGCCCATCCTTTTGCTTCCGAAAAACATCCCGCCAATGCCCAGAGTGATCGATAAATCTATGCTCGGTTGTTGCGAAGAACTGTGCGTCTGTGTGCGCCTCATCTTCGCTGACGAAAAGGATGTTCACGGTGGTGATATGATGGCGAATGTATTTTGCTTCGTTGCCTCGTACCACCTCCTTGGCCTTACTTGGGGGGAGCTCGCGGCCACTCGATAGACGGTAAGTGCCTTCGGGTTCGAAGCAGCTCGCGATCGCATCCCAATCGGCATTGTTGCGGGCGTGCCATGCGTATCGGTGCATTACGGCGAGGATTTCTGAACGGGCTAGGGCTTGGGCGGTGGAGTCCATAGTAGAGGTAAGAGGGTTACGAGTTTGGAGTGTAGAAGGAAGGAACGAGGAAATATTGGGAGATGCACTTTTTGTGACTTGGTATTGATTGGAATAATTGCTATGCGACACCTGTCAGCAAATGCAGGATGGTCTTTATGTGTCAAAATTCTTTGTGACCATAGAAGAGCCCTTGGACAAATCATTTCCGTCGTCCCGGGGCTTCAAGCACGGAGACACCGGTTCGGGCGGGGGTGGCACCCGGTGGCCTCAATATACAACTCCCTCCCACGACGAAACGGAAGTCGTTCATTAGGTTTAGGTAATTTCCATGGTGCTGGGTGGTATGTGAGCAATGTATAAGTATTCCAGTTCAGCGGATTTAGCAATCTATTGCCACATTGTTCTATCTTATTTTCGAATCGAGCTACCCCAAGCCACGGAACCACCGCACGACATCATGAAATTCCAACCGCAAGTTATAATCGTAGGAGCTGGCCCCTGCGGCTGCCTCTTGGCCTTACGGTTGATCAGACAGGGCATTCGAGTAGCTCTGTTTGAACGAGAAGAAGAGATTCAGCCCCATTTTCGTGCTCTTGGATACCCCGGCTCGACCCATAAGGCGCTCCATAAAGCTGGGATCTGGGAAGAAGCTCTGGAAAAGGGCTTCATCAAACGAGGGTTTTCATGGAGAAAGATCCCCGGGGATGACGGACCAGATGGATTGGAGAAGGCCTGGGGAGAATTGATTGCAACGTGGGATCCGTACACCGGTTCCCCCCTTCAGGATGGTGATGTCGGGTATGGCATGCTCGCCTTGCCGCAAAATAGATTCAGAGAGATCATATTACCGAAGGTACTTGCTTCCGACTTGGCAAGAGTGTATCTCGGGCACACCGTCACCGGTATTTCTCAACAATCTACGTCCGTTACTGTCACTGCTGAGAGCGCATCCGGCTTCGTGCAAGAGGTTACTGGTTCATTCCTAATCGGGGCCGACGGAGGCAAGTCAACAATCCGAAAGCAGCTCGGATTGCACCTGGAAGGATTCACCTGGCCGCATATCGTGGTAGCAGTGGATATTCGCATCAATCTCCAGCCACCGCAAGATGGCCCTTCTAGCATATATTGTGTGCATCCTGTCGATTTTGCATTTTTCTCCATTATCGAAAAAGAACGCGAGACTGGGCCAAACCTCTGGCGCTGTACCCTTGCAATGACGGAAGAAGAGTCGCAACCAGGGGTCTTTGACGACAATTTAAAACGTAAACTGGAGAAACTGGTCCCTGGTTCACGGCCATTGGAGTATGAGCTTCTGCGGGCCCAGCTGTACCGCCTCCACCAAAGACATACCGCTACAATGAAATCTGGCCGCTGTTTGCTGATTGGGGATGCAGCACACCTGACCAATGTATGATGTACCCCTTTGTCAAATTGAAAACCTGGAAGGAGTCTCGCTAACACATGTCTGTAGCCATGGGGAGGGTTAGGGTTAACCACGGGCATCCTCGACGCGGACTCCCTTGCTGATGCCCTGGAATACGTCATTAAGGACGGAAAACTAGAGGACGTGCTAGAAACGTGGTCCAGTGATCGGATTGACGTATTCAAGAACGTCGTCAGCCCTACAGCTACCAAGAACTTGCGTCGATGTTTTGAAACGGATCCCAACAGCCCTCTTCAAGAGCCCTTCTTTCGGATGATTCATGAAAAGAATGATGGATTAACTGACGTGAACCGCGGTTATGAACGAATGGTAACTGACATGTCGCGACTACTCCATTGCCAGGCTACAGCACGAATATGATCACGCTCCTGTCTGCCATTAATATCATGGTTTCTAGGGTCTTGTGTAGGGGGTGGGTTAAACGGGCAAGCCTTTGGGTGTGAGATTCAGAAAACGCCTTTTCTTTGTTCGTCAATTGACCAGAATAACTAAATTCTACCATTGATTTTCTATTAGAATACCCTTTCTTCCATCATTCCCATCGACTTTAACTCAGCATGGGTGTTCCTCTGTCACTCACACGTGGAGATAGAGACGGATGGCAAAACTGTAGCTGAGTCATGAATTAAGAAGTCGGGCGGTCAGATATGAATACCGGTCCCATAACTCAGTTGGTTAGAGTGTGGTGCTAATAACGCCAAAGTCGAGGGTTCGACCCCCTCTGGGACCACGTTTCTTTTTTTTGGTTTTTGATTTTTCTCCTCCCTGTCTGGTACCCATTGGACGCAGGGGATTGCTAGAATTCCGTCCAGCTGATTGTGCCATGAAAAATGACCGATTTGTTTTGCTTTTTCGCATCTTAGAGGTAGTAATTTCTACCGGGGAAAATAACTCCAGTATGTTGCAATTGTCAACAGGCCACTCACTCTCGGCGTTGTGGAACAAGCCTTATTGACTCGGGTCATATTGCACTTTTCAACAAAGCCCCTGAATGCCTAATAATGTGGGATGCATGAGAAGTGACCGTCATTGAAGCATTAGAATAGTTTCCTTGGATAGTAAATTCGAAAAATTCATTCGTTGTCGGGCAACGCTGCGAGGCTCTAGCGTTTGCTATCAGAAAATGACCACCATCCGTCCTTCAAATTGTCCCTTTTTCATCAAATCAATCATTTTCGGCAAGTCTTCTAGCTTGTAAGGACCGATTTTGAGGAGGATGTTATGTTTGTGTGAGAAGGAGATACACTTCCCCATCTCCTCGGGCCTCCCGGACGACGCACCCTGTACCCGAACTAGACCCATAGCAATTGGAATCGCTGACAGGGGGAGAATACCCTCAGGCTAAGCGAATATCTGTATACCGTTCATCAGCAGGCCGCCAACCCGCAGTGTCTCTCGAGCTGAGCCGTACGCGGGCAGAGCAGCATCAAAGACACATGCGGCCGCAACGCCTCTGCCTGTCATCTCCCGAATCTTTGTAACGAAGTCGGGGTCCTTCGTGTTCAAACTACCGACGGCACCTAGTTCACCAGCATGGGCGAGACGTCGGTCGTCAATATCTGATAATGGGTTTATTTAGTAGGCGTGGAATTGCAATGCACAGACATTGAAATCATATTACCCCACTTCGAGCGAAGAGAAAAGGCTGTTCGGCCTCAACTCGTTATCATGGGATATTCTGCAATGCGAGCATGAGCCCCTCCCGCCCCCGGTAAGATGGTATCAACAGTGGCCTATCGAACTCATGATAAATGAACACACCTGGTCATGTGTACGACCTTGCTTCGCATATACCAGACGTACCAGGTTTCAGAAGCCTTTCGGTTGTTGCGTGGCAAAGCGCGCCTTCAAATGGAATCCCAGCCTCGTTCATATGGGTGGTCGAGGTGCCAATCATGTATGACCAACCCTACCGGAATCCAACCGGTTTAGGAAATCGAGTTTGACGGATAGCTGAGTGACATATATTTGAATGACGTGGACAATTCTTGACGATCCTGGTCGCAAGGCTGGAGCCAAGGTCGTCAACGAGGCTGAAAAAAAGCTGCGAGATGCTAACTCCGAGTCGACTTCCCCTCTTTTCCGAATCTGAGAATATCGCTCACATCCAAGAGGAGAAGAAACCAAAAAAATTGAAAACAAAAGCGCTCAACTAAAGCAGATGAACGAGTGTTTTGTTAGGCGATTACTGTGCTAGTTGTTGTTCCCCACAAGCCATGGAGAGCACGAGGCCTGGCTGGCCCTTCTACCAATCTAATAGCTCCAATTAACTTTTCTTGTCCTTCGATGTTCAAGGAAAGTTGATCGATGGGAAAGTGATGGACGAAGAAGAAGAGGAAGGTACCAAAATCGCTGCCAAGTCTAAGTGGGCATCCTGTTTCTTTGAAAGAGTTTAGAATATGAGAGTGCGAGAAGTTGTACTGTGTATGCTGGTTGGATGAAACGAGATATAGATAATATTTTTCTAGATATATTGTTAAGATTAGGGGAACGATTCCTTGATCGGAACCAGTATCTTATGGCATGGTTCCATCAAACTAATCCAGCCGGCACTTGATCACCTGAACAATACAGCATAGGAGGTGGACCATCACATAAAATAGTTCACTTGGCTTGCCTTCCTCAACAGAGAAATTTGGTGGGAATTGGAACATGCACGGAACGAATAAACTCTCCAAAGCCCTTACCAAGGCCATCCAGCAACCTGGTGCTGCTAACACCACGACCAAGCGGCCCGTAAACCACAAAATGAACCGCATAGATATGGGGCATCTCAACTCGTTCAATAAAGTACCAATCCTTCCAATCTTTGCCCATGAGCTGCTTCATCCTAGCGCTCGTCATGTAGGATCGAAGCCAATCCCATTCCTCGGGCGTGTGGACGAACAGGCCAAAGTTGACATTGGCACCTTTATCTCCTGACCGTGCCAGAGCGATATCCCCAATAGGCCGAGACTGGGTAGGACCAAAGTCACTCAGGGGCTTAGGGTTTGTGGTCTCGTAGTTCTCTCGGGGTGCTAGTCGTTCAGTCACCCTGGGTGCTCCGACTGTATACCGCCGGGTCTCCGAGGCCCCGAGGATATTAACCCCTTCATCGAGCTCGCTCTGTAAAATGGTTGCTGGGTAGAAGCCCAGGAAGGGTTTTGGCTCCATTGTACGCATGTCCATCGTGCAGTGCATCCCCGCAAAATGCGCCATGCCGTTGAACATCCAAGCCATCGCCAACTTACGCAATGTCATGGCGTCTCTGGCCTGTGCAAATAACCGGAGATAGGCGGTAGATGCCAACTGACTATCTGGATTCTCCTTGGGCACACCAACGCGTTGGAAATCGAGGACGTCGAACTGGTCGAGAGCCTGCCATTCTGCGAGTTTTGATCGCAGTTGGGCCTCCTGTAGGTCCCATTTCTTGTCTACCGCATAGCCGGTCGCGTTGAACGTTCCCTCGCATTGATAACCTGCGCGGTAGAAGATGGCTAACTTAGTGGTTGCTGGGGGAGGATAGCCCTTGATGCCTGAAACGTGGACACGATTAGGGGCTTGCTCGACGATGGTGACACCGGTCAGATCGGCCTTGACGTCGCTATTGAGGTAGATGTTGCCTTGCAGCTCGTACAGCAGCTGACACTTGACTGTATCCGCGGTCACGAAGCCATGAAGTGCCTCGTGCTTCGTCACAACACATTCTCCTCGGGGGTCGATCTCGACGATGGGCAGGCAGAGGTTGAGCAGATCCTGGGTTTCGTATTTATAGAACCCCGCGAAGTTTGCTCCGGTCACGTATGTTGAGCACTCTATTAGATGGCCACCGACGAGCGCTCCGGCTAGCGGATCGAAATCGTTTTCTTGCCAGCCGTGCCACCAAGCAGCTGCGCCGATTACTGGGGAAGCGTCCGCAACGCGTCCGCAGATGACGATATCGGCGCCCTCGTCAAGGCCTCGTTTGATAGCGCGATAGCCTAGGTATGCGTTGGCGGTCACCACGGGCATCTCCTCGGGGTGGTCGAGGAAAGTGAGGGTGTCCTTTTCGTAGTGTACGCCCTCGTTTGCTTCGTCGAGATGATGTAATGCACCACTCTTGATATCGGCGAGGATGTTAGCGGCGCGGGAGGTGAGGTTATCGCCGTCTACATAGGCAACGGTGAGGTTGAGGCCTTTCTCTTTAACCTGTTGTTCTGGTCAGCTACCATCAAGTAAATTTCAGCGCCCGATGTCCACTAACCAATTCCCATGTCTTCTCTGCTAGACCCTTGGGGTTCAGCGAACCACCGTTTATGACAAGCTTGATCCGTTTCTCGTCGAGCAGCTCTAGTGTAGCTTGGATGCCATCCCAGGCTGTCGCGGCCCAGCCGGGGTGTGTACCTCGTGCCGTTGCTTCGGCATGTTCCGCAAGGTTTACCTCTGGCATATTGACTTAGCTTAGGTGGCGGGTCACTATCGAAAGGAATTATAACCCACCTGCGAGGTAATCTCCAGTGATTACATCAACGGCACCATATTTTGCTTGATTGTACATGTGAACTCCGGGGTCACCTAGGAGAAAGAAAAATGATGAGCATATCATTCCCTCTATTTAAAAAGAAGGTGCGATTGACTTACTGATCGCCCCGGAGCAGTTGGCGATGCGCACAGCGCGTCTTGTGGAAGCCATGATTGGATTATTTTGTTTCTTCCTATGTTACGCCGTGAATGGGCTACAATTACCTCGAGGACAATTGATCCCCGCGAGAACTTATATGGATCAACTGACGAACGGGGAGATCTTACGAAGACTTTTCTTACGAGGACCGCTTTCCGTGATGGATACCGAGTCCCACGGCAAAGTGAGGGGGATAGTTTCCTCCCCCGCTTTTTTGATCTTGCTACTCCAGTTGGCTAGTTTGTATTCTGGGGAACCGTTGGTTTGGAAGGTGGAACGGTTGTGGTTTCCTCTGGCGCGCTGAATCAGTGCTCCGCAGACAGTGGATCCAGCGAGTCATCGCCACCCAACAGATATTTGAGGCTTATTTTATGCCATCAGATCTTGTATACGTCGGGAGTTATCGCGTGAACTCCACGTACTGCGTTGCGCCGGGTGGAGCCCAGAGTAACTGGTCCTCCTTGACCAGATCTGGATCGATTCCCTCCTTCTGCAGTGAAGTCTTAATGAACTTATTATTTCCCGTCTTCTCCACCGGTTGATTCGACACGCGGAGAAACAACGGGACGGCGTATTTTGGTAAACTCGTCCGAAGGGCTCTATGGTAAAGCAAGAAAGACTTATCAGTCATGTGCGACGGGATAATGAGACGAAGGGAATGTTCTCACGTGAGTAATGAGGCATAATCCATAGTCGATCCATCTTCTGACACGTAGAGTCGGACACATCCAGCTCGTCCATCGTGGCCGGGGACCAGCACCCTGTAAACCACGGCCTCACTAATCCCAGATTGCCCCCCGACGACCGCTGAAACCTCTACAGTACTGACATTCTCACCTTTCCACCGGAAAGTATCGCCAAGACGATCCATAAAGAACCATCGGCCGTCGTGGTCCCGACGGAGGACGTCACCAGCACGGAAGTAGATATCCCCATGACACCGGACATTGCGAGCCAACCGTTTCTCCGTAGCCTCGGGATTCTCATAGTACCCTGCGAACTCACTTTTATCATTTAATTTGCACATGATCTCACCGCCAGTTCGGAGGTCACTTTCGACTACGAGTCCTGTCCGGGGATCACGCCGGAGGTCTCCAGTATCGGGATCCAGAGCAGCAGCGAAATACCGGTTGCGCTGGAGGAACCGCAGAAGGCCTCCTTCGTTGCGAGAAACGGTCCTATTCAAGCCGTGGGAATTAGTTCTTCTATTCATCTTGTTTTGGCAGATGTGTGAGTGGGTATGTGTATGGCACCGTACCTCTAGCTCGATTCATTAGGGTCAAGACGCCCTCACTGGCCCCGTAAAACTCCAAGATGGAGGAAATGCCAAAGCGTTCTTGGAATCTAACCCACACGTCTGGCCGCATCCCATTCCCAAACATGCCTCGGACCTGGTGGGATTTGTTTAGGGGGCTTGGAGGGGCGGAAAGAAGATCTATATTTCACTTAGTAAAAAGTGATAAACTGTTGTAGTCCTAAATGGATGGAGGACGACAGGATGCTAGAGGAAAAGGAGGATGATGATCCCGCTCAGATCCTGCAGTCTCTCCCACGCAGAGGAACATAGTCGACTTGGATTGGCGGACTTCCGGCCAGAAATTCGTCACGCTGAATTTCCTCGACAGGCAGACGGTGATTCCACCGCAGATAGCATTCATAGCCATGACGCCGCCAGTCCCATGGTACTATGCACATGCAACAGTTAGCCGCCAATCTGAATTTGTGCGCATGTATAACTAAGGGGTGATCCAATCTTGGGTACGTACTAGCGGCATGCAGTTGTACCATCGATCACCTTTGGGACCAGGAGCTGTTGTTTTTGAAATACGTGAAAGAGGCGTTGAAATATCGGATTTGGCGGTGGGGCTACGCTTCGCCTACCTACTTCGGTGGCCAGAGATAGCAATAGACCCACGGAGTATCGAAACTCCCATGATGCGAGCTCTTTGCCTGGTACGAGCGTTGTGCATCGAATCCCCGAGTGGCTTATGGTCTCAGGATGTTCTCCGGAGTAATAATCCGGCTCTCGTTTTGATTGGATGGAAACGTCTCTGAATGTTTGCTCCAATTGCATTAGCGCTTACTATATTGATGCTGATCATCTCAATGTGCTGACCGGACGAGTTTAAAAAATAGGACGATCGAAGGTCACGTAGTCTACTACTTCGTACACCCAATAATAACAACAGTTCATTTCTGGCTGCCATAGGCTTGCGATACTGGGTTCGTGTCAGGGAGGGAGTAAATTGGGTTACTTTGATTTTCGAGAGGGATATATGAGGGGAGAAATACAAGTCCTAGCTGTAAGGCACCGATTGAAGAGTTGCTGGAATTATTGGTATCTAGTACATGTGCGAGTCTATTTCTATAGCTTGCTGATGACGCCCAATGAGTCCACAACGGCGAGATGGGACCTTGAAATCTCATTAATATTCCGGCATCTGTCAAGCCTGTTAGCGCCCATCTCCCATCCGATAGGAGGGATACAAACCCAGCAAGCGCCATAGTAACTTTCAACTCGTTCAAGAGGATGTTGACCGCCAACTCAACCCCTTCCTGCCCGTTATACTTGACCAACTGTCAGACGTACGCATTTAAATGGGGAAGGAGAATACTCACCGCAAGGCCCCATATAGGAACCCGTCCCACAAAGCAATGTTGCGCGCCCAGCGCAATCGCCTTGAAAATATCGGACCCACGGCGGATCCCTCCATCGATGGCAATGGGTACTCTGCCCGCGACTATGGGCGCGCATTCACGGAGGACGTCGATGGTTGCAGGGACGCCGTCCAATTGCCGACCACCGTGGTTGGAAATGATGATCCCGTCGACTTGGTGTTTGGTAGCTAGCAAGACGTCCTCGGGTGTGTAGATGCCCTTGATCCAGATCTCCATCTTGGTCAGCGATCGAAGCCAACTGATTGCCTCGTCCCATGAGATGTTGTTGTCTATGTGTCGGTTAGAGGATCGTTGTCTCAGGGTGGCTTGTGTGCCCTGGGCCTGATACATACCATGTTCCATGTCAGGCCAGTCGTCGTCTAGTCCAAACGGTTTGTCAAGATCCGACGACAGATTCGGAAAGGCAATGCCTTGGGGGATAGTAAAATCATTCCTGTGTTCGTTGTACCTGATTCCCAGAACCGGATTATCCACGGTGACGAAGATGGCCTTGTAGCCGGCCGCTGCGAAGATTAGATGAGATTGAGTTTTACACTATAACTGCATGATATTGGGGGTGGGGAGGGGGAAAAGTGGGGTACCTTCAGCGCGCTTGATCATTTGCACAGCCATACCACGGCTCCTTGGGATGCTTAGCTGGATTGCGTAGGGATTCTGGCCCGTTCCCTGTGCCAGGATGTCTTCCAAAGACGTGGTGGCGAACGAGGATACGGCCATGCTGATGCCCAATTTGGCCGCGGCGCGAGAGGTCGCTGCTTCTCCGTCGGGATGGGCGAGCTTGTGCAGAGCTGTGGGAGCGAATCCCAGAGGCACGGTGACCTTGGTGCCAAAGAGGGTGGTTGAGGTGTCGACCTTGGGGACCTTGACCAGTACACGCGGGCGTATCTTGTACCGATCGTACGCTGCAATGTTGTCGCGGAGACTATTTCCGTGTTAGGGTATTCTTTAAATGGGGAGATATGAATCTACCTGATCATATCTGTGGCACCTTCGTTGTAGAAATCTTTTTGCATTTTGGGCAGCTTCTTGGTGGCCTCCCGCTGGAGGTCATTGATGGAGAGAACATTCTTGTCAAAGATGGGTGGACGGCCTGCCATAGTCGTCTTTGTTAGATGGTAGGGTGCTATGCGTGATGAGATTAGGAGGAAGAGGTGGTGAAGGGATGTGAATATAGCCTCTCATCTGGTGTTTCATGAACTTCACTCGGTGTCATCTTCTCCCCGAGGCACCCAACGGAGTGGCGGCTGACGGAAAAGGAATAACGGTGCGCTGAATCCTTCCCAAACAAAAAGAAAAGAAAAGAGAGAAAGATGATCACCGCAATACGTGCTTACCGACGGCCCACGTAAGATCGTCACAAGCATCGGTCGGCAATTAGACTACCCTGACCCCTGAAGGTGCTGAACTCAAAAGGATGCAAAGACCTGGCTGTGATGACATGACTGGCTGAAGGCAAGAATGATGACCCCTGCTGCGGCTCCACCGAGTAACATCCTGACGGCCACAAGACCACAGGACGAGGTTAATGTCTCATCCTGGTTCCAACACAGCCTCCTAATGGGAGGGTAATACACTGGTGACTTGGACTCGGGTCCGTATCAATGAAGATTTGAGTCGCAGCTCTCCTCAGTGTATGACGTAGTCGCAGTAAGACAACAAATGAGAAAATGGATCATGGGTCCGGCAACATATGTAGTTATGGAGAGCTATCGACTGGTCTGCAGCTTTGAAGCTCCGTATTCTCTGACACATGGCGAACCAGAGCCCTTCTTATTTCACTATGGACCGGATCTTCCTTTTGGTCGACGCCGCCCCATGAACTGCTTCCGATCCTGCAGCCCCGTTTAGCCATAGTAGGTAGTAGTCTCGAACATGATCTGCGTCGCGGCCAATGCTGACACTCGCCCTTCACGTCACAAGTCCCCATCGGGTTCAAATGATTGAGTCCCCCCCCACGCTGAATCTGAACCATCTTACGTGAAGTCCACCCTCCAACCTCAGGTGTACCCATCCCCGGCGCCAGACCCGGATCAATCTCATCAAATTCAGTACTCAGATAAACCGATGAGGTCCTTGGAAGCCACCCCTCTGCTAGGGAATAAGGAAAAGTTTGGAAAATGGTCTCAGTTATGTATGAAGGACTATTAAATCGCGATCAGAACTAGCATGGTGAATTCTTTCAGGAACCGTGCTCAAATACTCACTGTTTCTACAGAGGCTTTCATTCCTGGTAGCTTTTGATCTGGCTCCGGGATACGGTGGTTGTTACAATGGGAGTCCCCATTCTCTGCCTGCAGTATGCCGTTCGATTGATGTTATGACTTCCTACGACATCGCCGCCCCGTAACCACACTCTCTATGCCTTATGCATTACCTGTCCAGTTTAGTAGCTCCCATCCACCTCTAACGGAAAACTACGCCAATTCCGAATCCAAGTACTCGATTTCCCCGGCCAAAGCTCTTGAAAGACACCCTCATATCGACCCAGCCAATCCCGACAGTCACCCCCGAACCGTTTCTGCACAGGGTCCCTCCGCTTCCGCACAATAAGCCGCTCCTCTCCCTCATAACTATATCGGTGACACTTCAAAGAGCAATGCATCCGAAACAGAATACGTAGAAGCGTGTGATATATCCCATAACCAGTCGCACATTCCACACGAAGCCGTCGCAGCGGGGAAAAACTCCCCGGAGACGAACTCGTAATGAGCGTGAATATCGCCTTCACTAGTGTCTCGTCCACCGCGGAATTGATTAACATACTCCGGACTGCGTTGCGCTCCTCTTCATTCAGGTCCTTGCTACCGAGTCTATCGTATAACGTGCCTCTGGTTTCAAGGCGAAGGGTGAGATCGCGAAGGTGGGGGAATGTGCCGAGAACGCGATAGATCTCGAGCTCTGGTGCGGTGCCCTCGTGTCTCTGTACGTGAAGGCGCAGATCGCGGAGATTAGGGCAGTGGGAGCGGATCCGCTCGAGCTCTCTGGTGGATAATGGCTCTCCCAACGTAAAGGGGCTGCGAGTCACGAGGGAGAGCTTTTCGAGGGTGGCGCCGTGGTGGGTTAGAATGGCCTGGAGGGTTTTGGTTGTTTCTTGGAAATGTACGCTTCCTCTGGTTAAATGGATGCTTCTGAGGGAGTTTGGCGCTAGGCTAGAGATGAAGGTGCTCGCTAGAGTATCGAGATACGCGTGTTGATTTCGGCGGTGAAACTCGTGGGGGTCGAGAACGAGGGCGTTGAGAGACGGGAAGTGACAGCGCGATACCATCTCGAGGACGCCGATGCCTACACTCCACAGCTGCAGGGTTTGGAGTTTGGAAAAGTCGACGTGGGTTTGCCAGGCTTGGAAGTCGTTGAGGCGGTTGGCGGACTGGAGACTGAGGCATCGGAGTGACTGCACGGCGGTATGATCATTGGACTCATGCGGTGGCGTTCTAGCCCGTCGCTGTATTTCATCATGGGTCGGGGACTCGTGGAAATCGGATGAGTCTTTAATGTGTATGTTGATGAGGTTTGGGGCCAAGTTAGGTAGCTGGAGTGCCGTTCCCCCGTTGTATTCCGAGCGTTTATCACCGTCGACCCGGGAGAGGTGCACCAAAACAGAAGTGAGGCGCGGCGATGTGGCTAGGGAAAGCACGTACGGGTCGATATCATGCGGATCATCACGATTGCGATGAAAGCTCGGTAGTTTGAATCGCATGATGTGAAGCTTGCAGGAACGGGAGTGATCCCCCTGGTGAAGCATGGTCAAGAGGCAGGGGGGAAAGAGGTTGGGAAGGGACCAGACAAGGTCGCGCAGTCCCGAGAGCTGAGCAAGGAAAGTGGCTACAGGCGCCCACCAGTTATTCTCTTGCGACAGTGGGAGTTTAGAAAGGCCGTTCACGTTTATAGTTCCGCCGTAACTTGTGCTCTGGCTCGTGAGTTCATCCTCGCTTTCGGCCACCTCAAACTCCGTTCCCTCGCCAGTATCGCTGGCGTTATCGTCATATTCCCGTAATTTCCCCAGGAAGGTCAGTCGACGAACTGATGCGAAGGTTTGGGTTAGTCGGAGTCTCTTGGACCACTGTTTAACGTCCCTATATAATTTGCTACGACTGGTGACTTTGAAGCGAATATCCTGGTATCGGTATTTGTTGGCTGCCGCGTAACACCTCTTGTTGGTGAGTGCGAGAGCGCAAACCCAGCGAACTTCGTCCTCTGCGAAGAGCTCACAAATATATTCGAGGGTCTCTTCTGGGAGTGTTTCGATTGATGCCATTTCGAGTTTCAATTGAGTTACCTGGAAAGGCTGAGAATGGGAAGGAGGGGCAGTCATTAACTAGTGGCAGCCTAGTATTGACTCATCGTAACAGCTAGCTACTTTCGTCTGCGAGCCTTGGAGATCTGCCAATACGAATATGAAGCAGCGTATCTGAATACCAATATTCGTGGCAATTATGGATATATACTATTTTCACCAAAATGGAAAAGTTTCCAGTTAGGCCTTAGACAACAGTAGGACTGACGTACACGTCCCTCTTCCACCACCACAAACCCGCCGCAAACACGCTCAAACCCGCAATAATAACGCTGCTAAAATTCATATTTTGAGCAGTGACCGGTTTCTCATAGGGAAAACAGTATATCACCCCGAAAACGACAATATACAAACACGAAGCAACATTGACTGTATACCCAACCCACCCCTTCATAGCAAATGGACCGGCGACCATACCCCCGCTACCCGCAAATCGGCCATTAGCAATAAACGGAACAATAGCAAGCAGATACGAGAAGGTCGATAATATCACGAACGACCCAACGAAGGCGTCAAACGCGGTCGTGGAACCTAGATAGATCAACCCCAGGACCGTAGAGAGCATCCCGCAAGCTAGGGTGGCATTGAAGGGACTTTTATGTTTTGTGGAAATTTGGCCGAGCCATGAGGCGTAGGGTGTCGCGTTATCCCGGGCGAGCGTCCAGAGGGTGCGGCCGGAGGTAATATACGTTCCAACACAACTGCAGATCGAGGGTAAGAGGATGAGAAGGAGCAGTGCGAGTGTTGCGCCCGTTGAGGAGGTGGCCTGCGCGTAGATCCTAGCTAGTGGGAAGATTGGGGCCCCGCGCACGTCGTCCAAATCGTTGACGGCGTAGAAGAGGGAAATAAGGTAGATTAAGCCGGTTACGAAGCCGATGATCATCTGCGCGGCAATGGCCAGCGGAACGTTTCGTTTTGGGCTATTCTCGTTAGTGAATCTATGGTTTAGGGGGAAATAAGTAAGTAGGTAGATACCGTACCTGGGGATCTCCTCTGCCAAGTGCGACACACAGTCCGGTGTCCCGACCGCGTATGCCCCGTTGAGCATGCCGGCGAGGAAAACAAAACCATTCTGTTGGTACCCGGAGTCATTGGTCCAGTCTTGCCATACAAATGAGCTAGGTGCGTATCCTGAACCCGTCGTTGAGGGCATAATGACACAGACTAGCACCGTGACTAGCACCCCAGCGACGATGAGGAATAACCCGACACGGTTGAGGGAGGGAAGTGCCCGGTTTGCAAAGAGAACCGTCCCGCAGCATGTCCAGGTGATGAGTGCAAAAGCCACAAAGACATGCCAGCTCTGGTAGATGTAGTCAGAGTGGTATGTTGCGTACGTCTGGACGGCAATCTGGGCGCTGATACATGCAATGGACGCTGGAAGTGTCAATACACCGTATGTACTAATTGATGGAAAGGATCTCTAAACAGCGCAAAGCTTACCTGATGCAAAATTCCAGGCGAAGTAATTCCACCACCCTGCAAACCACCCGCAGACACGACCGTATTTAGGCCCTGCGGTGATGGAAGCCCAGTGGTAGACACCGGCACTGCTGGGGACAGAAGACGCAAGCTCTGCTAGAGATGCTGCGACGAGCCAGTAGAAAATGGAGACAGCAATGAATTCATAGATCACACCTGGTGGGCCTCCGTTACTGATGGACACCGCTATAGAACCCCCAAGAGCGGCCCAGATATTTCCTGTCACCACACCCACAGAACAGACGGAGAGAAGAGAGAAGTTCCGTTCTAGCTGCTGAGACTGATGGCCCTCTTGGACATCATGGGGAGAGGTGTCGGAGGTATCTTCTATGTCTTTTCCTTTCATCTTGGACAGGATTTTAGGACTGTGGTTCTCCGGGAACGGGTGTAGATTCAGGAGGTCTGGAGCATGCCTTCAAACTATTATAAATACAATCCTACCCGATTATGCTTGAAAGAATCACCCACGTTATCTCCACATCTCGAGGGGCTACTGTATTCCATTATACTTTGAATCTGGAGTATATCGCGGCATTCCGGGGCTGCGATAACGACAACAAAAACACACTTTCCCCAAAGGGGAAATTAATCGAGATGCCTCCATCCTTCGATTTCTGCCATGAATCCCAACCATAGCTCGGGCCTACCTCCACTAAAGTCATCGGGATTCCATTCCCCTTCCAGCTGAAAGCCAACCCGAGCAGGATTTCTTGGGGTAACTCCCGTCCACTCATAAAGAGCCCTCGAAGCCAACACCGGGCGACCTTAACCCCCTTATCTCTCACTTTGTTCACACTATGGAACTCCCACGCCTCCACCTGAACCTTGACAAAACCCATGTCCTCATCACCGGGGCCGGTGGCCACATTGGTATGTTAACTCTATTCAGTAGCTTTAGAGGTGCCCAGATACTGACTTCCCAGGACGAATCTGCGTGGCCACATTCCTGAGCGCCGGCGCCTACGTCACCGCTCTAGACCTCAACCCCAGCAAATTAAACACCCTAGCAGAGCACCCCAATCTCTTCAAAACCGAAGCTGATATTACACGCGAAGATGAAATTGAATCCTCCTTCGCCCTAGCCAGAGCCAAATACGGCCCGATCGCCTGCTGCGTCGCTCTCGCATCCCTTGACCTCAGCGTGCTAAAGCACACCCCCAGCGCGACCGACATGGAATTCTCCGCGTTCCGCAAAACCCTCGACGTCAACATAGCAGGTACATTCCTCACAGCGAGGACATGGCTACGACAAATCAAGTTTCTGCCCTCAACTACGCCCAACGTCTCCTTGATCATCGTGGGGTCCGAGTCTGGCCATTTCGGGGAGAAAGGGAACCCCGATTATGCGGCGAGCAAATCTGCCGTGCAATATGGGCTGCTGCAGAGCTTGAAGGCTGATGTGCCGAGGGTGTTTCCTGGGGCAAGGGTGAATGCGGTTGCACCGGGACCTGTAGATACGGAGCAGTTTCGGAAGGAGTGTAGGGAGAACCCTGAGCAATTGTGGGAGGATGCCCAGGCGACTACGGCGTCTGGAAAACCGGTGCCTCCGTTGGATGTGGCAAAGACGATAGTGTTCTTGGCTAGTGAGGCGTGGAGTGGGAGTATCATGGGACAGGTTTTGAATGTAGATGGGGGGAAGCAGGGGAAATTGATGTGGAGACGGGGAGAGGTGCGACTGTAAGATCTGAGTAAATTAATTACATCATCTTCCGATTCGTAACTACTTCTAGTTGATAGTGTGAGCGAGTATAGATGAGGGGGGAGTTGTAGTATTGAAGTTATCGCAATGAGTTTCCTCATTGGGTCGGGGGTGTGAGGGGTAGTTGGACTTAGAATGAGCATATATCCGTGCCAAAGGCCCCTATTTCTTATCGAAAATACACATACACACATTTCTCAATCTCCGATCATCTGAGCAATTCATCATGTCATTTCTAGGGCTTGAGGGCTACCACGTTTTCATCACCGGTGCAGCAGGCGGAATTGGCAGCGAAGCCGTGCGCGAGTTCCTTCGTGAGGTCCCCAGACCAGTCTTATAGGAGGAATTCATTCCACTAACAAATTCCCAGGCCAGGGATGCAATGTCACCGCACACGACCTAAAGCCTATCCCCAGCCCGGAACCTCCCAACCCCCATTTCTATTCCGTGACTGGCGATATCAGCTCCGAGTCATCGATCTCATCCAGCATTCAATCTGCCGTCTCCCACTTCGGCCCTATTAATATCCTCGTCTGCAACGCCGGCATCACGGACGAATCCGCCTCATATAACATATGGGAAATCCCCCTAGAGATATGGGAAAAGACATACAACACAAATGTTCGGGGCACGTTCCTGACAATCAAGCATTTCCTGCGCAGTGCATCCGAGGCACAGGCCGCTTCGAATGGCACAGCATTAGAGAACCTGGCGATTGTGCTCACGGGCTCCGAAACTGGCAAATTCGGGCAGGCAGGTCACACTGAATACGCCTCCGGGAAGGCCGGTTTACAATACGGCCTTGTTCGTGGGGTGAAGAACGAACTTGTCAAGCTGAACTCCAAGGCCCGGATCAATGCCGTGGCTCCGGGCTGGGTGAATACCCCGATGATAGAGGGAAGGTTGGACGATCGCATGGAGAATTGGATCGAGGCGGAGGCGACCGTACCGCTGAGGAAGATCGCGCAACCAGAAGATGTTGCGCGGGCTATGGTCTTCCTGGCGAGTCATCGTGCCGCAGGGCATATTACGGGGGAGTGTCTGTCTGTCGATGGGGGCATGGAAGGACGGATTGTCTGGAGACCTGAGGAGACGGGGAATGAGAATATCTCTCCTGTGGCTCCTGCAATCCCTCAATCTATTGTGCCCTCTCCTAGACGCCCTATTCGGATTCTGCTTTCGGTGGATTTTGATGCTGTATCTGGACTCCTTGGAACAGGGGCCGCGTCCAACCACACCTTAGCTGACTATAGTAGCGGTTACTTTGCGGCTCAGGTGGGGGTTCCCCGTCTCCTGAAGCTTTTTGGGCGACATGAGATTGCTTCTAAAGTTACCTGGTTCATCCCCGGTCACTCGATGGAGTCATTTCCAGCTGAGACAAACGCAATCTTAGACTCAGGGGCGGAGATTGGCTGCCACGGCTACGCACACAAGGGTAGCATGCAAATGACGGAGGCTCAAGAGGGGGAAATGATCGAGAAGTGCATTCAGCTTGCTACTGAACTAACAGGCAAAGCGCCCCGCGGGTGGAGAGCGCCTTTGTACCAGCTGCGAGAACACACAATCAAGGTGCTCGAAGAGAAGGGTTTCCTTTACGGTATGTCATAGCCCTTTGAACTCCAATATTGTAACATCTCATACTAACCAAACCATAAATATTACAGACTCCTCGCTGACGCATCACGACTCCACCCCCTATTTTTTACCCTCAAATACCGCTGTGCCGCAAATCGATTTCTCCCCGTCCAAGAGTGCCGAAACCTGGATGCACCCCATCTCTCCCGCGGCAGCACCAACACCCAAAACGCTAGTAGAAATTCCCTGTAATTGGTACATGGAAGACATGACCCCGATGCAATTCCTCCCCCAGGTGCCGAACTCGCATGGCTTTGTCAGTCCGTCAGTGGTCGAGCAGAACTGGAAGGCTCGATTCGAATTCCTAGAGCGTGAAGCGCATGAGTCAGACACTGATATTATTTTCCCTCTCGTTCTGCATCCGGATACCAGTGGGATGGCCCACGTTATTGGAATGGTTGAGCGAATGATCGTATGGTTGAAGGGCAAGGGGAATGCCGTTGAGTTTGTGCGGTATGGGGATTATGCGGCTGATTGGAGAGCGAGGCAGACTTGAACTCTCGTACGTAGAAGGTAGATCGCCATAATGGGAGCATTTTATATCGGAGATGATAAGAGCGACAGAGTCCATCGGTAGCCCTGATATGGGCCTAATAGGAGCCCGGATAGTGGACCGCCCCAAATTGGGGTAGGCTTGGTAGGAGTCTGGTAGAGTGGGGCACCACTTTCTCTCCTTCTTCCCAAACTTTCCCCCACCATCCAACTTAACTCAACCCCGATTCATCAACCTGCTGTTACGACCAGGGTCATGAGCAGTTCTGGTAAAAAGCGCCCTCACTCATCCGGTGGATGTGATCGATGTAAGCGTCGCAGGCAGAAATGCGACGAGGCAAAGCCCACCTGTGGCCGGTGTCTGAAAGCGGGCGAAGTGTGCCATTATCGGCCGCGGATATCGTGGGGAGGCCGGCAGTTCAGCAAGTCGCGCTTCGGCGTCTGTCTGCAGGATAACGGGGTCTCGAGAATTCGTGCGACACCAATGAATTCCAAACTTGTTTTTGATTTAAGTGCTGATTCATATGTAGAAACTGGGCATGGGACCTTCATTTACACAACGACGGCTCCGGGGCCAAAGCCCTTGCAGAAGCGACCACCAACGCCGGAGGTCAGTCTCACTTCGGGCTATGGCGTTGTCCCCAAACTGCCCCCGGATCAGCAGTTTCTATTGCAATTCTTTTCAACGGAGACCTCCCGTATTATGTCGTGCCATCGGGAGGTCTGGCAGAGCATGTGCCAGGTCGTTATCCCGATGGCAATCGACCACCCTTATCTAATGTCTGCGATACTAGCTGTGGCGGGAAACTATTGGATCTCATCCTCCGATGCCACGGGAGCTGTCAAAGAAGAAAGAGAGCTATGCGTTGCACGTTTACGGGATTCAAGCATCCGGGGCCTTCGTGTCGGGCTTGACACAGCTTTACCGAAGACTGAAGTTGCACTCGCCACCGCTCTCTTTCTTTGTCTTCATGACATCCATTCTGGGAGCGATAGGGCAGCCTCATGGCGAGTTCACTTTGAGGGCGCGAAAACATTGATGTCTACTTTAGGTCCCACTTTTGGCGACCCCCATGACGAGAACCAGGATCGATGGAGACGATTGTTTACACAGATTTATACCTCGATTGAAGTGAACGCCTCATTGAGTCTTGGAGGTGTCCCTAGGCGGGAGTACTTTCTTACCCCTCCGTTGTCAAAGGAAGCTTGCTATGTGGATGAATACTACGGCCTTTCATCCACCGTGCGCGGGATTCTTTGTGAAATTGGCGCCTTAGCGTACGAAAGCCGCTGTGCACAGGAAGCCTGCTTCAGTGACTTTCTAGGTCGAGCTGAGGAGCTGGAGAAGCGTGTTTTGGACCTGATCAACCAGGACGAACCCACTGAAATAGTCTTTCACCCTCGAATAGCGGAGCAGCTTTCCCCCACGCAGAAATACGAATATTCCCTGAGTAACACGGCGTATCAGCACGCAGCCCTGATCACCATCCGACGTCGCCTACGAGGGTTTCCCGGAACCTCACCCGAGATTCAGATCCCTGTCAAGCGCATCCTGGACCTTGCCGGTCAAATGAATCCCTCTCCTGGCCTTTCCCCATGGCTACTCATGTCCACCCCGTTATTTACGGCGGGGTCCGAAGCGATTGGTTCTGATCGGGACACGACGCGAGACCTCTTAGAGAGATTGCGCGAAACTATTAAACTCACTAACTATAAACGCACTATTGATATTCTTGAGGACCACTGGAGCTGGGGCGGAAGTGATGAACATATCACTGGAGGATTAAGTCCTGGTACGTCTATAACTCAATAACCTTTCTTGTACAGAGCTGATTTTAAACCTGTACACAGAGCGATATCCACCAGAATTTATGCCCTGGTGAGCTGGATAAATACGCATGATCAGTGAGGGCTTGGGGGGTTCAAATCCTAACGGATTTAATGGGCCTTCCATAGATAGACACATTTAAAACTCTCTTCACCTGTCAAAACCCATGTCGAGGCTCTGCCATTCTTCATGATTTCAGAACACCAACGGGGATTCAGGAGCGGATGGGATGCTGAGACCCTTTTGATACGCCTGGCCGAGTTAGATAAGAACACAGGCGTCCATTTATCGAAAGCGCCCCATCTTCCGTAAAGCAGCCAAGTACATATTGTACCAAAATAAAGCCTTCAGTTCAGTGTGAGCTACCATTATAACGATTTTCATTCATTATCATTACTACATTCCCGGCGAATAAAGTATCCTCGAAACATCCATCCCCTCCACCAACTCCGGATTTGTATCAATAAACTCAGACGTAATCCCCCACCCATCCGGCGAAAGAAACGTTTCAAAGAAACTCCCTCTTATCTGCAACTCATCATTTTCATCCCGCTCCAGTATATCCTCCCCCCATTTCCACCTTACCTTCAAACAACACGACAACAACCCCATAGCCGCCAACAGCCTATCCTCCGAACAATGGTGTATAATATTCAGCCTCAACCTCGGCCACACAATCTGATCAATACAGCTCTGATGCGTCTTCTGCAACTGCCCCAGGACCGGCCTCATGAAGGGCGGAATTCTCTCAAAGGATTTGGGGTTGGGGGCGATGCGCCACTTTGCATAGACGTAGATGAGCCAGCCCATAGCTAATACCTCGGGATCGCGGCAGTTGTGTTGGCGGAGGGACTTGTGGATGCTGTTTGCGAGGAAATTGCGCCGCGTGCCGTGCAGGAGGTCGAGTGGGGAGGGGAGGTCGGGGCTTCGGGCTATGAGGTCTGGGCGGGAGAGCCAGGGGCAGGTGGCCATGGCGGTGGCGGAGTTGAGTTCTTCGTCGAGCGGGACTAGCATCCAGGCGGGTACTAGGGCAGGGAGCATCTCGAGGCTTGGTGTGGATGGGGAGAAGTGTGCTGGGGTGGAGGTTTTGGGGTCGGTCTGGGGTGAGTCCCCTAGATTTGAGACGACGACCTCTGGGCTGGAGACTAGCAGCCGCGTCACTGGGATTAAGGATTCGTGAGGATGTGATGGGATAGCTGCTGCGAGAACGCTAGCCTCTCCCAAGGGCATCAAGGTATGGTCCGATGCAGGGAGGGTGTCTAGTATCGTGCTGCTTGTCGCTGCCAATGCCGGGTCGATGGGACCCATGGTCGCGTCGTCTGGCATTCCTATACTCCCATCGTGTAGAACGGGGGATGGTCCTCCCGCCGGGTCATGGATGGGAAATGGCCCCCATGAACCTATTAACTTCCTCAATTGCTCCTGTTGATACCGTAGGGCTCTGTTCTCCTCTTGTAAATCCCCGACCAGGTCGATGAGTTGTCGGATCCGGTCCGGGTCGTGCGATCGGTGGCATTCATTCAGCTGCTGCTGGAGATATCGCAGCTGGCGTTCGCGACGCTCCCGTAGTGTTTTCTGGGCTCTGCGATCGCGCAATTGTTTCTTCTCTTTGGATGTCAGTTCTCGCGGTGGTGCGGGCGAGTTGCCCTCTCGCGGAGATGCTGGTATGGCGGACGGCGACATAGGGCCTGCGGGGTATGCCTTGCTCATGACTGTGACTGGGAGGTCTCTTTCACTACTGGTGATAGTCATGAAGTGCTTATAGTACGGCATTCAGTCTGTTAGGACACTGCTGGAGAAAGTTGAGATAGCCGTCCATCCCGTTGCAAGCTTCTCTCCCAACCCGAGCGGGGAGAGGAGCTGTCCCTTAGCGCCATGATTGGTCGGCATTTGCGGGGGAATGACCAAGGAAATGTGACTAGTGGGCCTCTGAATCCATTCTTTCCGCTTCATCTGTGGCAGCGAGCGCTTCAGGCGTCGGCACCGGAGAGCACTCAATTCCGGGAGACTCCAGGTCCTTCCCTCCGACCAAGACGCCTTCCTTTACCCCGGGTTCTATCGCTCTCCTAATATAGGCCCGAAACGGCCGTTGACACCTTTCCCGCTATTTTATCCGTTTGCTCACTGACTCCCATCAATCTTTTGGGGTGTTTTTGGATGGGTCCAGCTGTTGGACCAGGCGAGGCAGCGCTGAATCGCCTCCCCGCACCGGAATTAGCACCAAAGGACGGCCTCGGCTGGACCAGAGCTAATTCCGCCAGGTAACGGCCAATCGACTGAGCAGGATAGTGAGGTCCCACGCTAGCGCGGTGCGCCGTTCCTACGTGTGTGCAGGACTGACTAAGTGCTGGGGGCAAAGCTCCATTATCTGTGGGGAAGCATGTATACAAATATTTTTGGGTGGTATATAACAAGACCCGCGACGGACTTTGAGAGCAATTGACGGAGCACAAAGGCAATAAACTGATACAAAAAGAAGAAGAAAGATAGAAACATGACAGTTCCAACCAACGGCCATACCAATGGCCATTCGAAAGCCCACTTGAACGGCGACTCGAATGGCGCATCCCGCCCCAAATGCCGCGAGTCCCCCATCCATGCCAACCGCAAGCTCCGCGTGGTTGTGATCGGGGCTGGGGCGTCAGGTATTTACATGGCCTACAAGCTCAAGTACTCCTTCACCGACGTTGTTTTGGACGTGTATGAGAAAAACCCCGACCTCGGTGGTACGTGGTACGAAAACCGGTACCCTGGCTGTGCGTGCGATGTGCCTGCGTATGTCTTCCTCATTCTCACTTCTCCACCTCTTCGCCGTTAACCAATTCTAACGCTTATGGTTCTTGCTAATTAGACACAACTACACCTACTCATTCGAACCCAAGACCGACTGGTCCGCCAACTACGCCTCGTCGCGCGAGATCTACAAGTATTTCACCGACTTCGTAGACAAGTACGAGCTAGGCGGTTACATCAGCCTCAACCACGAGGTCGTCGGTGCCCGGTGGGACGAGCAGACCTCCGAATGGGTAGTGCAGATCCGCCGTGGTCGGACCAACGCGCTCTTCGAGCAGCGATGCGACTTCCTGTTGAATGCGGCTGGGATCCTCAACGCATGGCGCTGGCCACCGATCCCTGGGATCAAATCGTTCAAGGGCCCTCTGTTGCACAGCGCCGCATGGGACGACTCGATCGACCTCACCGGGAAGCACGTCGGTCTAATTGGAAATGGGTAAGTCACGTCTCTTTCCTTGGAACGGCAGGCATGAGCTAACGAGAGCAGTTCATCGGGTATTCAGATTCTTCCCCAGGTGCAAAAGGTGGCAAAGCACGTCACGACTTTCGTCCGTGAGCCGACGTGGGTGAGTCCGACCTTGGGAATGGAGTATCACCAGTACAACGATAAAGAGAAAGAGGCTTTCCGCACTGAGCCCGGAGTGTTGCTGCATATGCGCAAGCAGGCCGAACGGGCCATGGGTGCCGTCTTCCCGCTCATGATCCAGGGTTCGATGGCACAGAGCCAGACGACGGAATACATGAGGGACCAGATGAAGCAGAAGATCAACAACGAGCAGCTGGCGAACAAGCTCATTCCCGATTTCGCCCTCGGGTGTCGTCGACTCACAGTAAGTAACCCACCAACAAACCTGCCACCTGCCACCCTTTTCAAGTCCAGGAACAAGACCTAATGAAACAGCCCGGGGTCAACTACCTCGAATCCCTCACCCTCCCCAACGTGACCACCCTCTACGGCGAAATCACCAAGATAACCCCCACCGGCTGCGTCACTAACACCGGCACCGAAACCGACCTCGACGTCCTCATCTGCGCCACCGGCTTCGACACAACCTTCAAACCCCGCTTCCCCGTCCTCGGCCTTAACGGCGCCAACCTCCAACAGGAATGGAAAGACGAACCCCGCAGCTACCTCGGTCTCGCCGCCTCCGGCTTCCCGAATTACTTCATGTTCCTAGGCCCCAACTGCCCGATCGGCAACGGTCCCATCATCTTCTCCATCGAGCTCCAGGGCTCCTACATCGCCGAGTTCCTGAACAGATGGCAGAAGGAGGATATCGCCAGCTTTGACGCGAAACCCGATGCTGTGAATGACTTCATGGAGCAGAAGGACCTATTTATGGAGAAGACAGTCTGGAATACGCATTGCCAGAGTTGGTATAAGAATCCGGGCACGGGGAAGATTACGGCGTTGTGGCCTGGGAGTACGCTGCATTATATGGAGACGTTGGCAAAACCGAGGTATGATGATTATGAGGTCAAGTATGCGTCGAAGAATCGGTTTGCGTATTTGGGGAATGGGTTTAGTCAGCATGAGATGAACCCGGATGTTGATATTGCTTATTATATAAGGGAGAAGGATGAGGGAGAGTCGGTGTTTGGGAGTTTGTTTAGTCGGGTTAATGCGAAGGATATTGGGGATAAGATGACAACGATGCCGGAGAGGGCTATTTAGATGCATTTCCTAGTGGAGATTGCGAAGGTTGTTCCCAGGGGTGGTCCGATGGGCTGATGTGCAATTTGTTTGGATTAGTTTGCGATAGATTTTCAATTCGATTCATATACGAAAGAGATGATTTTGTTGTGGTTGTTCCGATGTATGTACAGTAAGATATATTTCGACGCCCAATTACGTCTTACTCTTGCTACCGTTTCTTATGATGCTTGATTTTTGAAGTCGCTTGATATATTGTTTCCCATAATATAAATATCGATTATAAGTTACCATAACAAAGGATGGTGTCTTTTTTTTTGATCCACTTCGTCGTATTGAGCGTCTATGGAGATGTTAATTTTTGTCCCTCGGCATAAGCGTACATAAATCGAAAACCACGTTGATTGGCTGAAGTGGACGGGCTTTATTTCAGCCGGAGAATAGCCCCTCTGATGATCTTAGTCATCAGATCTGCCTTGTCGGAGTTAAGGAATTAAACAAATTAAAGCCGCTAAATAAAACAGAGCCCCCCACCACAGAAGCCCACGTCAGCTCCATGACTCGTTGATCACTGGCAGTTATTCGCCTCAAAGACACCTCGAAATCCCTATCCAGAACGTGAACAAAAATGGGCTTCCCCCAAGCAATCGGCCATCGCGGCTACAAAGCCGCCTTCCCCGAAAACTCCATGGCTGCGTTCCGGGGCGTAGTGGAGGTCGGCGCTCACGCCATCGAAACCGACCTACATTTATCCAAAGATGGCGTTGTCGTCTTATCACATGTTCGTCGTCAATTCCGGACTGATGATTGAAGGATGCTGTTAATCAAGGACGTTATGGCGCACATAGGACGCTACTTTGAAGCGGTGTTTCGGTTTGCCAGGCAAGGTTGCAGAATGCGACTGGGAGTATTTGAGTACGCTGCGTACGGTGCGTGAACCGAGGGAGCCGATGGCGAGATTGGTGGATTTGTTGGAGTATATTTCTCAGCCGGGGCAGGGGCATATTTGGCTTTTGCTTGATATTAAGGTATTACCCTCACCCCGAGAAAGTGCTAGTACCGGAGGTTTATATCTTTGCGCAGAAAGACGATCATCCGAATGAGCTGTGTACCGCTATAGCAAGGACGATAGCCTCGGTGGAGGTTTGGGAGGGCCAACGACCATGGAATGAGCGGATTATTCTGGCGGGGTGGAACGTAAGTTTCGAGTTCCCTGCCGCAAAGGGGGACACCTTATGCTAAAATACGTGACAGGTGGAATGGGTTGCAGCCTGTCTGAGACATATCCCTGGCTTTCCAGTGGCCTTGACTAACGGCTCACCCTCGTACGCGTCTGCAATGCTGCCGGTACCTGGTTTGAATTTCAGTTTGCTCAACTATACCTTTGCCACTGGTCGGGGATCCCGTTTCGTAAAGAAAGCAAAACAACAGGGACGAAAGGTGTTCTCTTGGTCTGATAACGCTGAAGAATGGATGGCGGCAAGCATCCGGAACGGGGTGGACGGGGTGATAACCGACGACCCGAAACAGTTCCTCGCGCTGTGTAAGGAGTGGGAGGCTGATGGGGTGAAAGAGAAGGCGAGTAGGTCGACGACGAAGCAGATGTGTTTGTGGGCGTTTGTCAATGTTCTCGTTTTTATATATGAGATCGTTACTAGCTTGAAAGGGGGTTCGCCACAGCATCGGGTAAAGGAGGCACTTGGGGTTTAATGATGCGTCATTTGAAAGCGTTGTTGCATCTGATATGGCTATATTTAGCGCTTTTTATGATTAGAGCACGGAGGCAGAATTTACAATATGCGATGGCACTGTACATAACTCTTGCCCCTTTAATGTTCCACATGGCCACTAGCATGTCGATAAATAGATTGCTGTCCAGTTTGATGACTGCGACAGAAAAGAATAACAAGATGGAACATCTAATGAAACTAATACAGTCGAAAAAGCTCCCAGTAAGCAAGGCCTCCCCAGATAGCTGCGATAATGAACTATCCGTTGAAAGCATGTGCCGGTTTTGTATCCTGGTAGCATCCGTCATTGGAACCGCTCGCTGTTGTATACAAGACCGTCCGGGCAGATCGGAAAATGATCCGTATGAACTGCAGTCGAGCGCCCTCACTGCTAAATTCGGGATTCGCAGGTCCTGGGAGTGACCAGCGAATTGAACCCGCCTCGGGTTGGGTTATATCGATATGGAACAGGATTTCCTCAAGCCCAGGCGGCATGGGAACCCATTCTGCGAGGATTTGGTGAGGATCAGAGTTGGATTTCCCGGTGATAATTCCAAGTCGCATCCAAGTCGCATCCGAGTCCAAGGTCGACGAGTGTGGTGTATCCTCCAGATACTATAAAGTGCCTAAAGCACACCTTCGCGATCGTGATTTCAATCTCGCCCAGGTCCAAGAGAATAACCCACTGGCTCCATCCTCATCGCCTCCTGATCTTCCTTGACCCCGCCCGCAGGACCACACTCTGTATAGCCCTGTCCGCGCGCCCTACCACCCCTGCCCGGCATGTCAACGAAACGGTTGCGAGCCCACTTCCGGAGCTTAGGAGTCATCCGGTGCTGTTCCTCAATATAACCATATTTGACCGGCGTGGGAGACAGCCACATATAAGCTGAAAAGAAGACCGCGAGTGCGAGAATAGCCCTGCAATTAACGATACCACGATGGTTAGCACACATCCAACCGCACAAGGGTAAGAGCGGATAACTCGTACAGGCAGAAAATTTCCCACATCCAGATGAACCAGAGACGGTCGCAGGGCGACTCATTTATGTAATCACGATGGGTCTTGGACCAGTATTCGCGATACGGAAGCAAGTCATACATGGTCGGCGTGTCGGGGTCTACGTCGCTTCCTTCTGGCCAGCTGGAGTCGTTTGTGCATGATGTCATGGGCCGGGGTAGGTAGGTTAATTGAAGCACGACGGAGACGACGAGGAGGATGACACAGAGGAGACGGCCTAGAGTCACCACGAGCCAGTATATTCTTGTTGGCATGAGGAAGATACCGGCGAAGAAGCAGATGATGATCCAGAATATAGCGAGTGAGCCCTGTATATTATCAATCTAGAATGGGGCCTCTACGCAGGATTCTGGGGGGGGGGAGGGCATAACGTACGGCAACAACCGGTAGGACAGTCCCCGGCCAGATATTTGGATTGTAGGGAGGTTCGCGCAGCTCGGGGACGCCTCGGACGTCGATCTCAAAGAAGCGGGCAAAGTGGATGAGGGCGCCGATGAACGCGAGGACGAATAAGGGCACGATGATGAAGTCCATACAAAGGGTGCATCCTATTCGCGTGCTCCCCTTCACCCCCGAGGCCGGTTGTGTTGTCGTGGTGTTGCCGCTTGCGCCTGTCCGCCTGAAGAATGCCATCGCTGCGACTGTGTTGGAGAAGTGGACTTTGCGAAAAGGAGAGGGGCTCGCGATCATTAAATGCGACCGTGATTTTATTTGCCAAGCCACGATTAGCCCAAGCCCGACCCTTCCTTTCCAGAAATAGTGATATGTTTCGTGAGAATACGAGGTGCCCTGCCGCTAAGCGAGTGGTTCCAACGCGCTAACCCGGCGATCGACATGAGTTGGGCGTGGCTTGACAGGTGATGATTGGATGCTCGTTGAAGATTGGGCTATTTTTGAGCATGTCTCCGGAGCCAAGAAATGCGCCAGTGTGGCTTCTGAAGGGTGGAGGGCTTGGACTTGTGGCTGCTCAGTTTGACCGAATAACGTCATACCCAAGAAGTATTTAACTCGAAAAAGCGTCTGGGGATCGCGTGGTGGGAATGACAGTGTCCCCAGGAGCTTGTGAGAGAAGAAGACCAGGATGCACATGCTTCTTGACGCAGTGAATCACCTTTCGGGACACCAAAGTAAGGAACCGTGGGTATTGAGCTCCTAATATAGCTTTCTTCTCGATACCCCTGTGAATCTGACTTTGAGCCGGGTAGCGTTGTCGGGGTTTTGAACACTCCGAAGATGAAGGGGCAGCCTCTCTCACCACGTAGGGACCTGTAAGGGATAATGCCACTATGTGGTGGTATTTCTAGCTTGAGTAGGTTAAGGTTAGGTGAGTGGCTGCTGTATTTCGCCTAGCAATATCATAACCAAGGCACATGGAATGCAGGGCCCACGGTGTGACCATGAAGAAAAAGGAGGAATGCTGACGAGATCCATACAAGCGGACACGCTACAACTACCAATACTCTACCCGGGTCGCCATTTCAGGAACCGGGACTCAGAGAAACACAACCAGGAGTGCAATTCTTGCTTATTAATTCAGTCGCCACTTCTTGGGGACGAGTAAGCATGCCCTTAAAAAGGCCTGTGGATACTAATAGCGCGGTATATCTGTGTGACGAGGGTGCACAGATTGTAACCACGGCCGAGTCAAATCCTATTGCAGAGAATTAATCGGACTCCCTTATTCAGACGGGCTTGTGCATGCTACTAGTTATTTCAGATTAAGGTTAACCAAACTCTAAAGCTGCTCTCCTTGCTCAACCCCCCGCAGCTTATTTAACCCCATGTGTGCCCCGTAGTATTCTTTCCTACACTACGACTGACACCGCACGCACACGAGTCTGAACTGCTAGAAACCGAACCTATCTCGATCGCAGCCGCAATAAAGGCAACTCTTTTCCCCTTGGCCCTCGCGGATCTTGTCTCTACTGCTGCCGGGAAGGAAATCCCCAAATACAGAAGGGTAAGCCCAGTGTGCCCTCTCGTAAAGAGCTCCACCAGAACTGACAGGACATTACAGAAGCTCGGGATATATGATGCGGGTAGTTCAGTAATCAGAAACTTGACTGGATATAAACAGTGTCACGACTTGCTCGATATGAATGTACCGTGAGTAAATACTAAATCCTTTCCAAGGCTTCCCAACCAACTTGATGCTGCACCCACCCCGACTTGAACCGTAGGGTCATATACACACGCTGGGAACCGGAAAAGTATAAAGAGGGCGAGTGTACCTTCTATTAGCATGTCTCCTCTCCGCAACGTATATTGTGCGTGATTGAGCTCCTAACATCACTGTTTGTCTAGTGGCAAGGAGTGTGACTAGGAAGGGGAGGGACGGACTGCTGGAACTCTTGCGCCTTGGCAGGAGTACCAAGATTTCAGGGATCCCTTCCCGAAGAGCTATATTTGCGGGCAAATCCTCGACGACTAAGTGCTGTTGGCTCTGCTGGCGGTGGGTGACTCTTGCAAAGGGGTAATCACTCATCCGTACCATGGGGGGTTTTGAATGAAAGATTGCATAGGTTCTGGATCATAAATGAGTCCTAGTTTCTCAAGGATCAAATGAATTCTTTACCACTACTGAGTCACGCATAATCAAGGCTAAACACCTAATCAGAAGGTCATAGTTCCCAACCCACCTTAGAGGGCCGTATTAAATATCAACCCCACTTGGCTTCCCGGTAACATCCAGAATTCTTTTCGCCGCCTTGACATAGGCTGAGCGTCCCTGTAACTGTTTCACGTATGAGGAAAGATGCGGGAATGTCTTCGGGTCTAGATCCTTGCGAGCCTGTAGCACTTCCAATGGAAAGACCATCATGATATCCGCCGCCGTTAGCTTCTCCCCCGCAAGGAACTCCCCACCACTAGTCCGCTTCTGCTCTTCCAGAAATTCTAGATGAGTACCCAGCGAAGGACGGACATATTGCGCGTTTAGCTGCGAGGCAATGGCCTTCGCAAACGGCCGAGCGAGGAAGAACAACCGACTTGTCCGGAGAACTATGGCAGACTTTCAGCCACAGTTATCCATTATCAAGAATGAGCACGGGCAACACTTACAGGTCACCATAACGGCAATAAGGAGAACGTTCATGATACTCCCCTCCGCATAGTGCGGAAAGAACCGGACGCGTCGAAACTCCTCAGTCTCATTGCCGAACTTGACCTCGTCATTGACGTAGTGTTGCGGCAGCATGTGCTTTCCAAAGTTTTCGATCAGGTATTCGGCTATAACTCCGGACTCGGATAGGACGATGGGACGCCCGAGAGAGGAATGGTGCACTTCGATGACGGGGAACTTGCCCAACGGATGGATCGCGCGTAGTTCGGGGCCCGCGAGGTTGCTGAGTTTGTTGCGGGTGTATGTTTTCAGCTCGTACTCTACTTCTAACTCTTCTAGGAGCCAGAGAATGCGCTGGGAGCGGGATTGCTCCAGCCTCTTCATCGTTAGTTTCTTTGGGTTGGCTCTTAACCTTGTCATATTGTTCTTCTGAGCTCACCAGTGGAGGATAACCTTGGGTTTATCTGGTGCTGGGGATTCCATGCTTTGGCTAGCAGAGGTTAAGCTTCAGCCACAGATCTATCAACATCAACGAGGGGATCGTGGTTCTTGTCGTCATTTATAGCTGTTCCTCAACAAAGTTTCTGGGCTCCCGCGGGCCGCGGAAGGGGACGATCTTTCGTCACAACCGGGAATACAGAACAGCTCTATCACCTGTGAATATGATGCAATTAATACCCATGGATTCCAGTGAGAGAAACATGGAAGCTTCGTGAGAAAGTGAGCCAATCGCGATCGAGGAAATGTTGGACTCTTCCAGACCAACCAACATACGATGGGCCCGGTTCATATCAAACCACAGATATCTTGCTCCACCCCACGCACCAATAATAGCGAGATAGGGGGATTAGTTAAATCCCGGATTGCTCTTTTGGAGCCCGCCTGTCTAAGCCTCCCTGGGCCAGGGATCATTAAGGCTGCCAAGGGTGAGGTGTTCTGTGCACCACCAACTCTCTCATCTTAGATAGTGGACCAACCACTTCCACCGGGTTTTTTCTAGCGATAGCGAGGAGCTAGAAATAAATCAAATAAAATCTGAGAGCTCGCCCGCTTGGAGCCGTTCCGAAAAGTTGAAAGAGCTTGAAATTAAATGCGGCGCAGACGACACGCACGCAGGGCTCTCGGCCCCCAACAATCGACAGCGGCAGTGCTGACGATCTGGTTGGTTTGGCTGTTGCGATTGAATATTATTGGATTCAGCCTCGCCAACACACCCACGTCTATTTATTTAACATTTGACTCGGTCTGTTATTTATCTGGCCTCCTCCGCATTGTCATCGAGGGGCTTTCTAGTTCTGAACCGTGGAATCATTTCGACTCCCTTCACCATGTCGTTCCCTAATGTCCTGAGACTGTAGATATCCCCAAGCAACCTTTATCACCAAGATCCCACTAACCCCCTGAATTATGTACCTAGTCTATCGACACTGCTATGTGCCGCGTCATTCTTCCCCCAGATCCGCCGCATCTGGGCTCGACAAGACACCACCGGTATCCGGACAAGCTCCGTCCTCTTCAACTTCATCGGGGCCTCCGAGCATTTCATCATCATCCTAGGCACCGGGGGCCTATCAAACTTGAGTGATGAACAAAACTGGCCCGAAATCCTACACGGAACCGTGCTATGGCTCCTATTCGGTGCCCTGTACGTCCTCCTAGTAACCAGCCCATGACCAAAAAAACGAAAAAAAAAAAAACAATAAAGAGACACAAGTACTTCACCCATCCGCTAACCGCCTCGATCGACCAGGTTCTTCCTCAAACTCCGCCACAACGACGATGAGCACCCCCGACCCCCCAAAATCATCTACGGCGTCTACTTCGTCATCGCGGTCCTCCCCATGCTCTTCTTCATCCTGGTCATTGGATACAGCACCAGGAACTGGGACGAAATTCCCCGTTCGCTTCTTTCAGCCGTGCACTCGGTGTACCTCACCCCGATCTCAACAGGGCTTTGGATCGCAGCGGTCAATTTACAGCTGAAGGAGACGGAACCGGGGTCTAGGGCTACCTCTGCGCTGAGTGTGCATACATTAGCCTATCAGGCGGTCGTTTTTGGTATTGATGCCATCTTCTGGGTGGTGCCTGCGACTAGTAAAGCGCTGTCTCCTGAGAAAAGCTATGGACCCTGGGGATGGTATGTTGTCGGTGGGTTTATGGCGGTAGATGGCTTGATTTTTGCGGTTGGGCAGGCGATGATCTTGTACCGGGTACAGGGGAGTTTGAGATTCCCGTGGGGGACACAGGAGAATAGTGCGTCTTATGGGACTAGGTTGGGAGAGGGGATTTCTTTGGCCTGATTCCTTTTCGATTTTTTGGAATTTACATACCTTTGCGTTGTCGGGTGGGGTCTTCACCAGGTTTGGGCTTGTTTGGTGATAATGCAGAAAGCGGCGCGGGGAGGGGGGGATGACATAGCTATTTAACCGTTTTTGGTATTGTATGATCGCATCATGATTTTACGGATGAATCTCACGCATAGGGGCAGGACTTGAATGCTTGACTTCACTGTTTTTTCTTATTCTCTCATACTCTGCAGGGTCGGCATCTTCTTTACCAATTTTGACCTAATTATCGCAAAAGCATCTTTTTCCACCCGATGAATGAGCTCCAAGCTAAAAACGAGTCAGAAAGCTGGTCCGTATCCCCGCCCCCGCACATATGATGCCGATCACACCATTCCCTGCCAATTACGGCCTTCGTCGGCTGGTCGGCTGTGGCTCGGCTGCCCAATTGTGCATTTGTAATGGGGGAAAGTGGGGTTACGGCCGTTTTAACTGTAGAAGCTCCCAGCTCATCAGCAAACTATACACCTTATTTTATCCCCTCACACCCAATCTTGTACTCTGAAACCAACACAAACATTTACCGAAGATGAAATCGACCCTCATTTTACCCGGTCCGAAGACCAAGATCGTCAACATCCCCATCCCCGAACCGAACGAGGACCAAGTTCTCATCAGAGTCGTGGTCTCCGGTTCCAATCCGAAGGACTGGAAGATCCCTGATTGGGCTGCAGTCGCTGGGGGAGCTCTGACGCCATTCAAAGAAGGGTTCAACCAGGGCGATGACATTGCCGGTGTTGTAGAGAAGGTTGGCTCCAATGTGGTGGAATTCAAGGTGAGCCACACAGTTAAATCCTTACCGTTGAGCAAACTAACGAGACGCATAACAACAGCCCGGCGATCGCGTCGCCGCGTTCCACGAGATGCTGGCCCCCGGCGGTTCCTACGCGGAATACGCACTGGCCTGGAACCACACAACCTTCCATGTCCCCAACAACGTCTCCTTCGAAGGTTCGCTCTCCCCCCCCATTCAATCAGCTCCTGCACTATAGCTAACACACCCAACAGAAGCCGCAACCATCCCGCTCGCTGCCCTAACAGCCGTAGTCGCTCTCCACGGCCACCTCCAACTGGCCACCCCCTGGTCCCCCGCCAAAACCCCCATCCCACTAATCATCTACGCAGCCAGCACAGCGGTGGGGTCCTTCGCCCTAAAGCTCGCCCGAAACAGCAACATCCACCCCGTCATCGCCGTCGCAGGAAAAGGCACCGCATACGTCGAAACCCTCATCGACCGTAGCAAAGGCGATACCATAATCGACTACCGTAACGGGATCGACGCCACTGTATCCGGAATCCAGAACGCGATCAAGGCTGCTGGCTTTTCGGAAGTTTTACACGCGCTTGATGCTGTGACTCTACCCGAAAGCACGGAAGTGTTGAAGCGTGTTGTTCCTGCTGGTGGGGAGATTAATGGGGTCCTGCCTAATAATTTCGATGTGAGTCCGGCGAGGAAATCGCATACGCAGGTTGGGTCAGTGCATAAGGGGGCTAAGGAGGGGGGGCTGGATGAGTTGGGTTATGTGTTCTGTCGGTGGTTTGGGCTGGCGTTGCAGAGGGGGACGTTCTCGGGGCATCCGTTTGAGGTGAGGAAGGGGGGGTTGGAGGGGGTGGAGGGTGCGTTGAGGGATTTGAAGGAGGGGAAGGCGAGTGCGGTGAAGTATGTGTTTCGGATTGCGGAGACGCCGGCTTTGGCTTCTATTTGAGGGTATAGCCAGGGGGTCGGTGGCGATGAGTTGATTGGAGTTGTTCATGTTGGATATTAATTAAACTGGATTCGAGGTCTTGCGGCTTGTACTAGTAGTAGACCATGGTTTCGGGTACAACCTTTTTTCGTTCCGACACCACCCGGTACGGTATGGGAATAGCGCCAGTGAAGATCATCCGATGAATCTTGTCCAACCTAAAATCAAGTTTTGACCAGACCATCTGCGTGTCAGCTGGGGTGGATGTACGCGACAAAAAAGCAATTAGATTCCCCGCAAGATGGTGTCCAGCTTTGGCATATTGTCTCTTACTACAGGTATGCCCGCTGTTAAATTGGGAATCTCTATTCGGTATATAGAAGTTGAGGGAAAGGAGGTAAGGGTAAACTGCTAGATTCTAGGCTGAGAAAGCTTTGGTCTTGTATCGGCTCCTGTAGCGTGGAGAAGCGGGTGGCGGAAAATTCCAACAGTCTGGATGTAGGAAAAAGAAAGTATTCTTACTGCATTTCATCACTCAGTCTTCCCTGGTCAAGAAGCATGATTGCTGGATTAGTTGAGTCTTACTACATATCGTGATAGTGTGATAGTAACCGAAATCTGGAATGAGTGTTGCACAAGAGTTGCTTTTTGCGCGGTTCCAGCACTCGTGCTCGGGTACTGAATGAAAATGTTTTGGCTATAAGGAAGGTTCAAGACTTCCTTGATTTCCCTTCAATCAGGCTTCCTTTCCAATTCTTAAACCTTGAAACAGCTCCAAATACTTGCGTTTTATACGCTTTACCCAGTCCATCAACCCTCCCAATCACTATGAAGGACTTCATCGCCCGCTACTGCTGCTGGTGGTGCTATAGGAAAGGCACAATGCTGGGACCCGGATGACTACTGCATGCCTGCAAAGAATTACTGCTGTGAAGGGAACTTCTGCTGCCCTTACGACCCGTACGCTGAGGAGGGCCAGGAAGGCCTTGGCATGGTACGGAGTGAGCCCTATATCATTGAGGTCTTCATCCACTAAATGATCAACGCAGTGTTACCAAGACGAGGATATGGACGACTGCTTGGATGGACGTGGTTAATCAGACATGCCAATCTTCAACGCAGAGGGCACTCTTATCCAGACCAGACGAGGGAACAGAGAAGAGGAAGCTGCGAGGGATAACGGGGGTAAACCACGTCTACCGCTGTTGGTTAGAAAGCTTTCAACTAGCTGTTGTAAAATTATGTTATATCCAAGATGAAGTGAAACGTGTAGACCCTATTCCTAATAACATACTCAACCTTGTTTTCTATTTAATCTCACCGAGACACAAACTTGACCAAAAACTCTAACCGGGGTAATAATAATAAGAAGAAGAAATATTGTTATTGCATATCACTGGCCACGCGTCCGTCAGTGAATCAGGTTTCTTAAGTCTGACTGCATGCTCGGATAGTGTGGTGACATTGTGATGTAACCTAGCTCGAAGTTTGGAATCAAGGTTATAGGTTTAAGATTTCCTTTTACCTATGAAACAGAAGATATAAACCCAGTGAGAACAGAGAAAGATCCTGTTTGATTCATTTTCCACCAATATTCCTTTCGACAGTCGGCTTCTCATTTACAGAGATAAATAACCTCATTAACTCCGTTCAAATCTACTAGTACTGCCTACCCTCGCAGACACGATGAAGCCTATTCTTATTCTTCTTGCTCTTGCCTCTAATGCACTTACTTCCACTTTCCTTCCTTCATGCAATGGGGTTGATGATTACTGCAGCCCTAAGAACGATAATTGCTGTCAGGGTTATTATTGTTGCCCGTACGACGAGAACAGTCCGGAAGAGAATGCAGCCGGTCTGGGCATTGTAAGTAGCTAGCCCTTCTTCCAGAGGGGGCTTTTGGCCATTGACTAACCAGACACAGTGCTATCCTATGGACACTGAGTGCTAGATCGATTGGCATTCGGGGTATTGTGAGGGCTTAACACAGCTGATATTGTTATCTATTTACTGCTTCGGAAGGCATATACGCTAGTTGTGAAGGATCAAATATTGCCTAGAATGAGGTCTCAATTGCAAAACCTAGGACTATCTAGGGGTTAAAATATATAAAATAAATAATAGCAAATTTAGATATGGACGACTGCCTTGATGGATGTGGTTGATCGGACATGTCAATCCTTGATGCAAAGGATACATACTGTTCTCCAAAGCAGACGAGGGAGCAGAGGAGAGGGAGCTACAAGGGATCATAGGCATCGGTGTATTCGCTCTGCTCTACAACTTAGGTTTATTGCCTGCCATCGCCAGTTAGCAGGTCATCAACTAGCTAATTTCTTTCATTGTAAGCTATATCCGAAGTGAAATTAAATGTGTACACCCTACACCTAATAACGTCCCTAACCTTGCATTGCCTTTGACGTCATTTCTGAGTAAAAGCTGGCTGAGAAGTTCAACGATATTAATAAGAGAATATCCTTACTGCGAATCAGTAGCGATTTTGTCCTACATTGATCGATTCACATTCTTGATTCTAACTGCATTCTGGGATAATGTGAGACTACAATTATGTAACCTAGCTGGAAGCCCAGAACCTGTATTATTGGTATGAAATTTGCTTCTTAAGAAGTTTTTTCTTGCCAGCTGAATATATAAATCCAGTGATCTGGATATTAAAGGCCTGTTTAATTCTGTTTAACTCAAGTTTCCTTTTTAAGGTGTGTTATACAAATCTTTAGATATAATCCATTCGAATCCATTGCCCGCCCTTGTTCTTCTTGCTCTTATTTCCACTGCTTTGGCACAGTGCAATGAAATTCATGGCTTCTGCAATGTGGCGGAGGCTAGCTGCTGCAAAGTATTTCATTGTTGTCCATACTCTGATGGAAGCGGACTTGGCATCGTAAGTAACTACCCATTATCTAGAGGGGTCTTTGTCCATTCAATAACCAGGCAGGCTGATGGCCAAATAGCAAAAGTGATGGCCATTTAACAACATTGCTGCAGTAGGAAGTAAAGCCTGTATAGAATTGCTCGAGCGACAACACCCTGCTTAGTAATACCGCACCACCTTTGATTTAACTAACCTTCAACATATCGCTTTCAAAGTCATTTTAGGGTGATCAGGGTAAGTTTAGAGGTTTTTTATTTTTATGTTTCAGGGTAGTTAGGGGGAGTTAAAGATGGTATAAAACGAGATTTGGACAGTTGCTCATTTTCTATGACTCTAATTGGCTACTGCTAAGCAGGGTGATGTCCATTTAACAACGCTCATATAGCCTCATACGTAGAACCCTTGGGAGTTAAACGTGAATGAATTTGGACCTAGCACTCCTCTACGGCAGATGGCGCTGAAGTAGACTTCCCTCTAGCAGACGGCTTCGTGATCGGTACGCTCGTCCTCAAACTGAGCCTCAATCTCGGAATCCCATCCATCTTCTCTCGGACCGCTGTCTCCATCCTAAGCACGGTTTCGCGCACAAGAGTGGCTTTCGCCCAATCGTAAGAGCATCCCACCGCGCGTTGCATTCCTCCTTCCCTACCTAGCAGGAGGAAGACCACAGGAGGACGGAGTGCTTCAAAGAGGGTGACTGTGTTGGTGTATGTATCAACAAGGGTGAATATCTGGGGTACTGGAAGTTAGCTCCTGTTTGTGAATATACATGCGATGGCATACATACCTTGGGCTGGTCAGCTCTACCACACTTGGCCCTCTCGATCTTCTCTGCGACCTCAGGGAAAGTGGACGGGTCACACGAAAGGCATTCGTTCGACTCTCCCTCCTCATGTCGGGAGAGGGGTGAGCCATATGGATGCCACATGAGACGGCCACGGCTGTCACCGAAGATCATGGTCTCGACCTCATCGATTGGGAGATATCCTTCAAACCCGAACAACCATGGCTGTGCACCAGTAAACTGGCCTCCGTACATGTAGCGGATAATGGAGGGTGAAAGCAAGATCACCAGAACGGCGAGTGTAACTAGCACAATACCAAAGTCTTGGATTACCTCGGTGTGGATGACCATGTCGACAAGCGTCCGGATGAAAACCGCAGCCTGGTCAGCCAGCTCTGTGGGATTTGGTCCTGTGGGAGGCACGCTTTCCGTATTCGTCGGGGGCCCTGGATTGCCACCTACGGGATTACTAGGCAGAGACTGGCGTCGGAGGAGTAACGCAGGGCTGGTCGGTGGTGGAGATATCAACGTTGTCAATTGGCTGGCAACGATGTCCTCCTGGTTCCTGATCCAGCTGTAAAGATGCAATAGGCTGGCTCCGATAACGAGGAGGATTATGGAGAGTGGTAGAGCAATTCGCAGCAAGACGCGAAACCACGACCAGGGCCGGTTGACGTGCACTGGTTCAAAGCCATTCCACTTGACAGCGGCACCACGAGCACCGTCAACGAGGATTGTATGGTCCTCAATGACTTTGAGGTCTTCAGACACTTCATGCACTTCAATCTCAAATTCATCTTCCTCCCCTTTCCCGTCCCCGGGACTTGGTGACGGTTTCCTTCTCCCAACAGTGATAGTGTCGCCAGGGGCGACAACTACGTTCCCTATTCTAACAGGCTTGCAGTTCCCAAAGTTATCCTCCACTTCGGTTCTCTCCTTCGGCTGTCCAGGTGTAACGACATGCGCATCGGGATAGAATTCGAGAGCTTCAACATACGCGATCGTGGTGTCGTCCCTAATCGTAACCTTTTTACCCCTCTCGATTTTGGCCTGGCCATCGGTGAATACCTCCGTATTTTCATGAATCAGAAGCTCGCTGTCACCGGCCCTGATCCGGTCGACATAATTGTTGGTCTCATCTTGTTTGCACCGCACACAGACAGAGTCTCCATACGCCAGGAAAGTATCCTTATTTATCATGACCATCTCGTTGCTGCCCCCAACGCCAGCAATCTGGCAGTCCGGGTAGATATCCCATAGCTGCGCCCCGTAGGCGTCTGTCATATTATGCCACTCCTGGTTATGATCTTCGGGTAGTATGCAAGCCGCTCGCTCAAGCAGCAGGTCATTATCATTCGCCAACGAGATCCTGCCAAATGTTAACCTCATGGCCAGAAATATGAATGAAACTGGGCCTACCTTGCAAAAGCCTGGAACTCACTATCCGCCTTGTTCACAGTGGGCCGAATCCTCGCCAATCCCATCAAAGCGTACGCACGGTCACCAGGAAAATATGTCCTCAGCTCACGATCGTAAAGACATTGAAGGGCAATCGTGCTCATCTCCAGCCGACTGAGGGTAAGGTTATTCTCGAAGTGATCGACCAGCTGCCTGACATTATCCGAGTCACTCCAGGCCTCCTGGGCTAGTTGGTAGCGCGTATATTCCTGCGTTGTAATTTTCCCATTGCGGCCTATCTTGTAGACCGTGAAGCTGTGCTGCTTGCAAAGCAAGACTTCAGGGAGAGTCCAGACTTGTTTCCCCCATTCCTTGAGCAACTCCGACAGTGATCTTTCTGGTGTACCGGTTCCGGCTGCATCCTGGGCGGGGGGGTCATGTACCACGATGACAACGTTTGCTGCAGCTCGAATTACATCGCTCATACTCCAGACCTATATTCATTCAGCTTCACCACCTCTATATATTATTGGGGGTTCTATCAGTGGCTTACCTCATCCTCAGAGTTACCTGGCATGCACTGAGAACTTAGCCAATAGTACCCAAGTTCATTCTTCTGGGACTCCCTCATCACAGCCTCGTTGAATATTTCGGAGTTGTCATCAGGGAATTGCTTTGAAGTCCAGCAGATGAACAAATAGTCCGGAGTTTTGCCGCTGAGAACTTTCACCTCTGTTGGTCCGTTCTCTTTTGACTGATTTTGGGGCGTTTGGGCGTCCTGCGATTTGTACTCGATCCGATTGAGAATGCCCGTTTCGGCCTCGAGAAGGTGGCTCGGACCAAGAGCGCGATAGCCCGAGCGACGGGGTATAGAACCCTCGGGGGTCGACTTGCTCTCGAGCTGATTGCGGGCTACTTTAGTGTACGAGTAGAGTCGGTACGGGAAGGCGTCATACCGACCGTTGTTGCGTATTTCGCCTTGGGCGTTAAAGGGGAGTATCAACTGTGGAAACCACAAAGGTACAACAGGTCAATTTCGTGGTGACGCACACAAAGGAACGGAAGGAAGGAAGGAGAAGGGTAGGCAAACCAAGGGCGCGAGTAGAACTGATGCGATTGAATGGCGGACGACAAAGGTCACGGCGCCTTGAGGTCCAACGAGGTCGTGGTTCCCGGGCCAAAAGCCCAGACGAGTGTGGATTCCGCAACCACTGACGATGAACGTTTGGTCCCAGGTAGATTGATATGATGCTTCTGAGAGGATATCATCCGCGGCTTGAATGGTGGTAGAACAAACTTGGCCGTCGAAGGCGTCAATCGATCGGTCTGACAGGTCGAGATGCTGAACACGACGCATGGCATCTCGAATCCGATAAGACCTTGCAGAAGTGTATGAGACCGGAGCTGGCTTGTAGAAGAAGGGGGTCTGCCCCAGTCGAAAATTCCACATTCTACGGTGATGAAAGAGGTGGAGGTAACCGGTTTGTGGAATAGTTTGAGAATGCTAGGGATTGTAAGACACAATGATACCTAAGTTCTGGATACATATGGTGGGTAGTGCATGCGTGAATAGAGCTTGGAATCTACATACACTCGGACCATTCTCACCCTCATCGCCATTTGGTTCCTGCCGTTGCCACCAACTTGGGTTACTCCCTATCATCCCACGAAACGAAAGAGGGAGGTTGTGGACCGCCTATACCCTGTTTGACCCATTCTTGATACCACGACCAGAGGGTCGGTTGGCGCTAGCCGATGCGCTGCCTTGATTGTTTGACTTCTGTATGTGTAAGACGTTAGAAGGATATACAAGGATTAGTTTGGACGCAGGAACACACCGCACGCTCTATGCCAGTCTGGGGCCGACCGCCGTGCTAATAATAGAGAAAGTATAAGACTTAGAAACAGAAGGAACAACAAAGAGATAGTGTATATTGGAGAGTAGGCACAAACAGGGTTTGTTCGCCGTGTTTTGCGGCAACTCAGCAGTTCTTGCCTGGCCTGTATCTCAAACATAAATACATGAAGACAGGGAACTTAAAGGAACAGGCTAGGGTGGGAATGAAATGCGTACCATATCTGAGTTGGCTTTTTCCGACATCGCATTTACTCCGAGTCTTCCTAAATATTGTAGGAGCCAGCAGTCAAAATAGAATGTTTGGCTTTTTGTTCGACTGAAAACGTGTTTAGCATTGATGTGCTGTACTGGGGCTTCGCGAGGTCCAGCAGGCTTTTATAGCCACATAACCCGGCGATTCTTGGCTCAATGGACAATAGTCAAGGATTCATCGCCTCGATTTTGGAGGCTACTTCACTCAGCGGAAAGTATGTACGTCCGCCTCACTGCGTCACAGCTGCGCAGCCTTAGGCGATGTAGACAGCCAATAAGAAACCTCGTTAGGCACCAATGCCTCCAGGAGAGTTCCGGAAGAGCCGCATATTATTCCTTCGTTCAACCACCAGGTGACTCAAATTTGAAAGAGAGAAACTTGGCTTAATGTTCCTTCAAGATGTCGAACTTTCTCGAGGACCCCGTGATGCTCGCGGAGTACAAGACGCTCACCCGGGATGACGCCTTCCCCCGTCGAAATAATGTGCCTGACTGGCAACCCACCATCCTAGAGTGGACAGCAGGTGGGTTATTCGGGCTAAAATTGTTTTTTCTATCATTCCGCCTGGCCAATCTAATTGCGGTATCTCAAAGGCAGTTCATGCGGAATTTCGAGCCCATTTTACCCCTCCACCAATCCCGGCGGTCATTTGCGGGTTATGTACGTACACTTTCCATCCAGAGTCATGATCATCCACGTATCTCACACCCCTCGAGTCTCACAGGATTGGACTACCCGACAACGGACAATGAGACTGAGCTCTTGAGGCTCTTCGAACGCTTTGACGTCCCCTCAGCCTTCCTTCTCGAGAGAATCAGCGGAGTCTGTCACTCATTCGGTACTCGAGAACTCCCCTCTGGCGCCCAACGTGAGGCTCTCCCCCCTCTCCCTAAGAAATACAAGGCTGATCAGTCATATAACCTTCACTAGAAGCCTGGTTCCACACTCTCTGCAAGAACATCCCAATTGAAACCCAAGATGGGCGGCCAAACACGTCCAAGATCGTCGAGGAGCTGAATCCCCTCGAAGGCATAAACCTCTCTCAGGCCGATGGGAGCTGGCACCGTTCAGCCTACTTCCTCACTTTTCTTCCTGGACCACAACCAATAGTAACCCTGATTTGCTTTGACCCCCCGAAGCCACTTCGCAAGAGGTTCAAAGCCCTGCTAGACGAGCCAGCATGGGTCGATGCACTTGAAGAGCCATATTTCCTTTTCCAGGTGATTGTGGAGGAGCTCTTTCGGCTGGTCGATCAGATGGCCTGGGACTTAGCTTCCGTTTTTGGGGGGACAGAAACCGTAAGTCGTGTGCCAGAACTCTATGCAGAACGGCCCGCTGATCAACCCTATACTTTTTACCCCATCCCAGACCACCCTACTGCGGGCTGCCAAACTAGACGAGCTTCACATCAATATTGACTTTGTTGGCTTGCATAATATTTCCAAGCACAGCATATACATCCGCGAGGCTGTCGACGCCATGCTTCTCACCCTCCAGGCAATGCACGACGCATATCAGCATCGAGGATCGTCGGTCCGTGCCGCCGTGCGGGCAAAACTCCAGCACCACATTAGTTTGTTCCGAAGCACACGGCTGCGAGTTCAGAGTCTAGAGAACCGCATCCAAAACATTGTTGATTTGGTAATATATTCCCCACCTTCAAACACCATAACCTGCGCCGGAGATGGATTCGCTAACGCAGAAATACGCTTCTTTTGGAGGCATCAGTCATTCAATCTCGTCACCCAAGTCGACAGCCGCAGACTAAGACTCGACAGCAGCAGCATGAAAACTATTGCGTTGGTGACCTTAGTGTTTCTGCCAATCTCCGCCATCGCCACGATTTTTGGGACCCAGTTTTTCAGCACTGACGCGGCTGGGGGGCTGCGCGTGAGCCCCCTCTTTGCCGTACTGTGGGCGATCTCCCTCCCAGTCACTGGCGTAGTCCTATTTATTTGGAGACATTACTACCACCGAGAGCGTAGAGCAGTTTCCGCAGATCCCGGGGGCTTGTGTTAGGTGCATGAAGCGATCTTCACTGATTATACCCCAGTTCGGTGGAATTTAACTCCGGATCGGCCTGGGATCGATATGATTGGATCCTAATGCCATTTGAGGCATCGAGGCAACCACCAGCAGTTAGTTGAAGGAAGAGAGTACGCAAGAGGCTCAGGACAGGAAAGGAGCAGCATAAATAGAGTTCAGGCTTGTACAAGCGTGTGTCTATGTGTTTTTTAATGCCAGGGAGCTGCTCCTACCATTGGACCCTCCCTTCACCATGACCCCCTTTTTTGTTTTAATTGTTTCGCTTTTTTTCGGGTGCTTGTCGACAAACTCAGGTTTTTAAAGTTCAGGTACCCAACAGGCGGCACGGAGCCTTTGGCATTCTCTCTAATACAGGGCCCTAAGCCAATCAACAATGGAATGGAAGGCAGACGTCATATGCAAGGATGCGTATTGTTTCCGTCCTGGTGAGTTGGACTGTGGCCTATGGTGCGTCGAAACGAGGCTATGACTGCCTCGAGTACGCCACTCCAACACCTATCAGTGCAAAGTCGGCAATACGGGATAGCTCCTAAAGATACATGTATAGATAACTTTCGATGGAAGGCAATACAAGATCAAACCGTCATCAATTGAGAGAAGGACACCACGTAGATACATCAAATCGAGGGATTAATTTGAACTAACTTTCCCTAGGTTCATTGCAAACCGGCGAAATGCTAGTTCGTAGGCTGCATCGGGCGAAGTGCAGTTTACGCCGACATTGATAGCCTCTAGCGAACGTGCCACCCGCAATCCTCTGTTGGCATCCCGGGAAGAGACTGGGCGTACAGACCATCTGGGTAAAGCGGATTAGAACAGTGCTGCTCCGAAGCCTGTGAAGTGGCTACCACTAGTCAACTTACACTCAGTATCACTCGTACGCTGGATGGCCGCTTCCTCGGTCTCGAACTCATGAGGAACCGTAACGGGCGAATGATCTCCTCTGCGTCAGGTTTCCTCTTGTGGGGGATATTAGATAAGACAATGGGATGAATCAGGTTGTCTCCTGGTTCCAATACTCTCTTCCCACCCACCAGGGCAACCCTCTGTGAGGTACCCTTGTGTCTAATCTGTCGCTCCATTTTTCAACTCCTCTAACACTAAATCCGGATCTGCTCCATGTTGACGCAGGAAATTGGCTATCTCCATCTTGTTCTTGCTCAGTGCTTCAGCGTAAGCTGTCGTTCCCGCTAAACCTCGAGCATTAATGTCTGCACCACGCTTCAACAATACCTCAAGGATATCCAGTCTATCCCTGTAAACACACGCAAAGATGGGAGGCTCCGGCTCCAGTCCCCGCTCGTTCGGGTCAATTCCGTGGTCGATAAGTATATCGGTAATCGCGGGGTGGCCGTCTCGCTCATCACAATCATACATCATTGTATCGATGGTCATTCCTTTCGTGTCGATCCCGATTTCCAGCATCCACCGCACGACCTCCGTATGACCATTATAACACGCGACGCCGAAATTAGGGTAAGGAATTTGGCCGTTTTCGAAGCGGGCCCCGTGTTGATATAGCAATTTGGAGGTCTCAAGCTGGCCATGACCCGCTGCGGCGGTTTGGAGCGGAGTTAATCCTTTGAATCCTGGAAGCTCTAGAGTTGCCCCTTGGCGAATGAGGTACTCGACAATCTCTGTGTTACCGGACAGTGCGGCATAGTGTAGGGCTGCGTGGTTTCTGGCGGCGTCTAGGAAGTCGATATTGGCTCCCCGATCGACAAGGAGCCGCACCACATCCAGGTGGCCTTCCCGACTCGCGATCAGCAGGGGTGTCTGGCCGTACTCCTCGACAGCGTGTATATCCGCGCCGTGGTCCAGCAGCACCTTGATACAATCGTATTTTCCATGTAGAACGGCCAAGTGCAACGGCCGAGAGCAGGGGTGGACCAGCTGCGCCTCAATGTCTGCTCCCGATGCTAGGAGAACCAAGGTAGCGTCTTTGTGGCCTCCTTCTGCGGTTAGGTGGAGGGGTGTGCATTCGTCTGTTCCACCCCGAATGTTCACCGGTGTTTTCTCCTGGAGGAGAAGCTTCAGGACGTTGGTTGCACCATTCTGTGCAGCCAGATGTAGCGGGTCGAAGCCGTCTTCTGTTTTTGCCTGGAGATTCACACCAAGTGAAATCAACCGCTGGAGCACTTCGTGTCTATCGTACCAGCACATGAGATGCAGGGGAGTCCAGCCTTTATCACTCTTTTGTTCGATGACTGAGGGATTAGATTCCAGTATGAGGGTTATAAGATCAATGTCGGCATTCTGCGCTGCGTGATGCAGACATGACCAACCATCTGGTGCCACGATTCCCAGGTCTGCCCCGGCGTCCTTGAGCAATCTAACAACCTCCCACGAGTGACAGTTGGTAGCGTTGAGGATTGGTGGATAGCCTCTGTCATCGGGAGAGTTAGGGTCAGCACCCGTGCAGAGCAGAGCCTCAACGACAGGCCGACACTTGAGAGCGTCCACCTGATTCAGGGGGCTATAGTCGTTTGCGTTGAGTAGAGATGGGTCGGCGCCCTTTGCCAGGAGAAGCTGCACCACTTCGACAAGACCCAAACGGGCGGCACCGTGCAGGGGCGTATCTTTAGGGGTACCAACACAGTTAATGTCGGCGCCTGCATCCAGTAACATCTCGATAATCTCACACCGTTCCTCCGGATGATCACTGGGAAAGTCGACAGTGGTCGCGAAGTGCAAGGGAAATTCACCGCAGTCATCCTGGACGAAAGGGTCAATCTTGGGGTCATCCAAGAGGCGCCGTACGAGGAGAGAGATATCCTCCATGACAACGGTCGGGAACACGGGGGCGGGCCCATAGACAGTCTCGTCGTCCCAGTATTTCATTAAGCGGTCTACCTGGGTTGCGCATTCTAAGCCCAGTGGATAGCGCCCGAGGAAGTCAAGGGTGTACTGGAAGATGTCCTCCTGTTGTTCCCCGCTGCAGCGGGGAGGATCCTTCTGCCCTAACGATGAATACTGACACAGCCTTACGTGGTAACCCCAGCAGCGCGCCGCATATGCCAGTAGGGGATACGTTTCCAGTCTCCGACGGATTTCTTTCCTGGTCTCGTCTGTCGTTATCTGGAGTCCGGTCGGGCCCCTGTTTTCCCTGTCCACCCACCCCATCTGCAGCTCGTCACAGCGCAGGTATGATATACAGACCCGAGCAATCTCTTCGTGGCCGCTCTGAAGATCAATATCGAGGCCTGGTGTCCCAACATGGCTGGCTCGCTTTTCGCACACCTCGAGGAGATATTCTTGTGCAGACTGGTGGACCAAGCGCACCTTTGGGCCGACGGGCTCGAACGCTTTGGCGGACTCTTTGTCAGCGTCGTCGGGTCTGCTATCCAAACCTACCTCGGAGATCTCGACAAATGGGTTGAGATAGGTCAAGATGAATCGGGACAGTGAGCGAAGTAACTTCTTTTCGGGGGGAACCTGGTGGTCACTGGGTTTTACCGCCATCGCAACGGTCAGTTCGGGGATAGTCAGAGGGCGCTTTGCCAGCAGAAGCCAGAGAAGGACACGTCTGGCGAGAGAGACCTGCTCAGGCGGCAATAGCTGGATCGTCTTAGCCCAGCCTTTCTCGTACAGGCCTCTGAGACCAACGGGCAGGTCGTGGATCAGTGCCTCGAGATCCTCCTTGGTGGTGGCGTAGCAGTTTGCCATAATCTCCTTGATAGCGAGTGAAACCCAGAGAAACATCCCATCGGATTTGTCGAGAAGGGCCTCCTGTAATCTCTCGCCCTCCTCCTCATCGAGATCCAGCAGTCTGCGTACCTTCAACAGGTCATCCCTCATAGCAACCCGGATATCAGACGCAACTGTCTGTGGTCGTACGAAAATGCGGTGGCAGGATTCGCCTCCATCAAAAGCTGCGAGGATGCGAGGGTACTCGCGACTCGAGAACAACATCCTGATGTTAAACCCTGGTGATGGAAGAGTCTTCTCTAAACCGATCAGGAGCTCCAGCACATCATCTAAGCCGGCTGGCTCACATTCATCAAGCGCATCGACCACAACGTACAAGTTGGATACGGTAGCGCGCGGTAGGAGGGTGAGGAATATGTGACGGAGCGACTCGAACGACCAGCTCGATGAAGCCGACGATCGCTTGACCCTCAAGACCTCCATATCACCAATGGCCTCCTCGAAGAGGCCGGGGCATTCACTGAGCAGCTGTGCAATGAGGCCTTTGAGGATCGACGTCGCCGTCTCAGTCCGATTCACGCAAGTGCAAAAGTAGTAAAGGACGATATCCCTCTTGTCAGATGATTCCAAGCTCGATGTTCCCAAACCCTTCGAGATGATACTTTTCATCAGTACTGATTTTCCACTGCCCATCTTGCCCACAATATGTAAGCTGGCGACACGGTTGGGGCTGTCAAGCCAGTCCCTGTACTCCTGGGAGCTGTAGATCCAGCCTGCCGTACCCTCCGAGGCTTCCTTGATACGCAGTCGATCGTCAATATAGTTTGGGACCTGGAGAGAGTCCATAAACTCGTCGAGTGTCATGTGCGAGGGATTGTTATCCCCTTGGTTGCCTACGCCCCTGTTGGCTCGCAGCCCCTTCTTCGACGACTGCATGTTGCCCTCGATATTCACCACCAAACTAAGGTTCACCTTACTGATAGACAGTGAGAGGGACATCTTCTTTTTCTGGAGCTCCGTCGACCACTCTGCTAGCTCGTTCACGCCTCTCTGCATGCGTAGCGACCGAAAAGGCCTGGAAAAGACACTGTCACTCTTCCTGCTCCTGAGTTTCAGGACATCGCCCAGGATTCTTTCCAGTAATTCTTCAGTTTCGGCGATATCGGTCTCGACACCAATGCCAAGAGGCCTCACCGATTGGTCAAGAGTCTTGAGGCCTTGCAAAACGTCCTGGATGGATCGGATGTCCTGCTGGAGGAGCCGCAGCCGCTCCGGGGCCTTGTGGTAATCATCAATCACTTTGTGGACCTTCTCAGCCAGGTCGATGGCAGATGCGACGGTGCTGAAGACGTCCATGTTGCATTCCGCAGGCACTATTCCTCCTCTCTCCTCTCGCCAAATTATTAGGCATCGGCGCTGCCTGAGGGATGTGGTGTGTTGGATTGTGTGAGCCACGTTGCGATGAGGGGAAATACGAATGGATGGCTGCTGCTGCGCCACTGCCAAGGTGACGACGACTCTGTGTCGTGGGGCAGCAAGGCTTAGCCGCCGCCTAGCACCAGCTGAATTTGCTGTCCTTCAAGATGTCTCCCACAGATGCGATCGACAGATGCGATCGAAGGCGTGAGATCGGGTTGACGATCAAAACAGAAAGATGGACCCGAAGGGGATGCCGGCTGTATGGAACCATCCGTGCAGCGGTACGGACGTGCATTATAGCAACCAACCTGTGACCATGCGGATGAGGGGGGAATTCAAGTCAGTTCAAAGGGCATCTTCTGCATGTGCTTTCTCGGGCATTGGCAGAATCTCCGGTGATTTTCACAGCAGGAAGGAACGCAGGAGCCGAACAGTACGGGGAGAGGATCCCAGCGACACTTTCTATCCATAACTCCCGAGTAAGATAGCTCTTCCACGTTATGTAGCGCCAACCCCCAAGGCCCTATAACTACCAGTTCCAAAAATCAAAGAACTCGCCCGAAAAGTCCAGCGGCTCAGCAAGCAGCGCAGGAGTAAACCCCTCAGCCGAAGCCCCCGTCATAGTCAACCACCAGTGCTTCATAAACTCCATCTTCGACGCCATTGCACTAAAGTAGTCCTGATCTGGCGACCCATCCGGATCGAACCCAACCGCCTCCCCTGCAGAGCTGAACCTCCGCGCCGCCTCATCCAGAACCCACGGCACGTCCAAAGTATCCGAGAGAAGCGTCCGATCCCACTCCGGGTGATCACAGACCCAGAGACGGTAAATCCCGACCAAGCACCGCATCATATTGCCGTACATGATCTCGGAAAAGCCAATATAGGAGGATGTAGGGATGGTGAAGAATATCTCTACCCATGACTTGACGGCGTGGAGGCAGGCGTTCAGACATAAAAAGCGCCGCTTGGGTTGGGCGGGGAAAATAGATGTTGAGGGGGAGAAGGCGATGCTGTGGATGATGAGTTCGGCGTTTTCGAGTTCGAGTTGTAGATCTTCTGTAGTGCACATTATTTAGGCGATATTCCTTTAAGGGAAGGTAATGGGGAGGCATACTATTATCATTGAGTTCGATCGGGATATTCGATCTGAAATTCCGTAAATGTGCCTCTAGGGATTTGAGATACGCGCTCCCGTGGAGTGTCATCCATTGATCACCTTCGGTATCTCTGTGCCCTGTGTTATAGGTCACATTCTCGACGATGAGACGCAGTTTTACCATTTGGACGAGGAGGGCGTCTGATTCGCATTCTTTACTATTTTCAAGGATCCGCAGACACTCGTCATAGTACGGGGTCCAGTGGAGGCTTTCTCCTTTTCCAAGAAACGAAGGTCTATGTTTGTTAGATGAATGAATGAATACAACCGGGATGATTCGTTACGTACAATGTGCTCAGTAGAAAACACCCGAGTAGGGCTCTCCTCTCTGCAAGGGTCTCCGCTCGCGAGAATCTCGATGGTTTGACTGCTCCTTTGAACTCGTACGGTAGCATCAGGCCCGGGTCTAGGGACGGTGGCTTATCGAGCCCGAGATCGTACAAAATGGAGATTGCAAGCTGGACGAGACTGACCAAGATGGGTTTATCGAGACAGTGCCGTCGGTCCCTACGCAGGTAAATCAGTCCTCCGTGCCATAAATATCTAGGTCCTTCAGATTTCGTAAGACGGTTACTTACCAAGCAGTATACACCAAAACAGCCAGCAGAAAGTCCATGGTCCTCGTGCCTTCAGTAAATGCTTGCCGCCCAAGGATCGCTCTGAACTCACGTGACATGGCGACGTGCTGCGTGGAGTGGGTGGACGCAACCGTCATTATGCTACGCCATAGTAGCGGGCTCTCCTCGCGAAGCTGGCGGGATGTTGTCGAAGGGGGCAAGAAAAATACCGGTAGATGAGGCAGGAACTCCTGTCGAAATAATCGCAGGTACAACTCTGCTTGCTTTCGAGTTGGCTCAGTCGATGAATCCAGGCTCTGATCATTCGATACAAGCCCTGAAGACGGTGTATTCGCCGCAGTGAGCCCACTATTCGCTGTTTCTCCTGTTCCGGCCACAGAGCCTCCTCCCTGTGGTTCTATGAGAGGCGGATCATTACCCGAGGGCAATGAACCTGCTCCAGACCCATAACCGGTGAGAATAAGATCCCCAAGTTCAGCCTGCAGGGATGGTATGTCCGTAGCCAATGTCCCCTGGGGTGTTGATTTCAGAAGTGCGATGATGCCATCGAGCTTCTCCTCGACCTTTTCGACCCTGTTGCGTGGTGTCCTCGTCGTCTTTCGGCGTTTCCCTGGAGGTGGTGAGGGGACACATTCTTTTTTCAAGCGCATACACCTGCCCAAATGTCAACAGGACCGCAACCAAGACGAGCTTCAGGAATAAATACCTTTCGCATTTCCCTCCCCTTAAAGAGTTAGGAGAACATTTTGATTTTGCACGCACACAATTTATGCAAGCTCGAACTGGTTTCGCGCGGTCGGGCGGATTCCGACTCGTCAAAAGCTCCGCGTTCGATGCAGGGACAACAGTGAAAGGGGCGCGTTCGTGCGCCATCACGGCAAGGAGGCTTACAGAGATCCGACAGTCCTTTCGGCGTTACAATTGATATATAAATGGACTTTCCGACCCGACAAATACTAAGTTAGAGGCTCAGCGAGGGTGTGGTGGAAAGCAAAACTGAGTGAGATCAGTCGGAGACGGAGGAAAGACTGAATTTCCGCTCCGATCAGGTGTTTGTCAATCGACCAATCCAGTCTCGTCTTGTATTGCTGAGTCAATGCTGACTAGGCAAATCCGCGGCGATATTGTCATAAAGTCCGAACACTATGCCCCTTTAGGTATAGCTTAGACTCAGCGATATATAAAGATGCCACAGTGCTCAGGCAGGAATCATGAGTATAAGAAGTATTTACAAGTGCTTTCAGCTATCTAACATAACTCCCTCGCATGGAGTCAAAGTATAATACAACTCAATCTAGCCTCGCTCCTCCTTGAACTCCGGGGGGAGCTCTTTCCCCGCCTGGAAATTTTGGGAGGACTCTTCTCTCCTTTACCATCACTTGTATCCTTCGTCCTTTCGCGCAATAGGCGAGCCACGTTCCTCTGCCTGTGCCGTGCAGCAGCCTCAACTGCACTCCGATATTTACCTTCAGCATCAGGATCCGCCCCTTTTTCCAGTAGCATCTTAACAATCTCAACATCTCCCTGCACTGCAGCAGCCTGTAGTGCATTTCCAAACTTTCCTCCTCGGGAATTTGGATCTGCTCCCTTCTCCAGCAACATCTTTGTAATGCTACTCTGTTTGCTATGCAGCGCCGCTTGAAGTGCATTCCCATGCTTCCCTCCTTGGGTGTTTAATCTCGCCCCTTTCTCCAGCAGCGTTTTAGCCATCTCCATATCACCATTCATTGCAGCGGTCTGCAAGGCATGTCCATACGTCCCTCCTGGCGCATTTGGATTAGCCCCCTTGTCCAATAGCAGTTTGGCAGTCACAGTATGTTTGTTGCGCAGTGCAGCCTGCAGTGCGTTCCCATATTTCCCTCCTTGTTTGTTTGGATTCGCCCCTTTCTCCAGTAACATTTGAACAGTCTCTCTATATCCATATGCTGAAGCAGCTTGCAGCAGACTTCCATACTTCCCCCCCTCAACGTTTGGGTCGGCTCCTTTGTTCAACAGCACCTTCGCAATATCCTGCTGTTTATTCAATAGCGCGACCTCCAGAGGGCATCCATGCTTTCCCGGATAATTGGGATCAGCACCCTTATCCAAAAGTAGCTTCACAATCTCCTTCGCATTCTTATCAATGGCAGCATTCAGCGCACTTCCATACTCACCTCCATGGATATTTGGATCGGCTCCCTTTTCCAGCAACATCTGGACGATATTAACATATCCATACACCGCGGCAGTCTGCAGTATATTCCCATGTTTCCCCCGGGTATTCGGATTGGCCCCCTTATCCAAGAGTGTCTTCACAATACTCTTGTCTCGTATATGCAGAGCAGCATTGAGAGCATTTCCATACTTGCCTCCTTGGGCATTTGGATCCGCTCCCCTTTCTAACAGTATCTTGGCGATTTCCGTATGTCCAGCCACCAGAGCCGCCTGGACTACCGTTCCATTCCAACCTGCCACCCCCGGAGCATTGAGATTGACGCCCTTTCGAGGCACGTACATTTTCACAAGTTCGACATGCCCATGAGTCGATAGGAAACATAGCAGGTTCTGATCAAGTTGCAACTTCTCAAGATATGCCGGGTTTTGATGAAAAAATTGCAGAAACTCATCCTGTTCAATGTCTCGTGCTTGGGCCTCCTCCGCATGGTAGAAAATATTCACCGCGCAGTACCGGAAAAGCGGATAGAAGAATTTCTTGGTGAGCATTGTCTGTTGCTGCTTTTGTGGGTGTTTACCGAATTCAAGCACCTTCAACCATTCCAAGCAGCATTGCTTCAAACGCTCATGGCTTGTGCCAATGGGATTTGACTCGAGGGTCGGATGCAAAGTCCGCAATCTGTGGTTTCGAAGCAGGAAGTCGTTGACGGACTTGTGTATAAATTGTACCTGTTCGGCTCCCTTTCGGAACTCTATCAGGCCCATGGAGGAGTGGGTGATACGGCGGCGCATATCATCTAGTTTTATGGTGGACGGATTCCACGCCCCCAGATTATTTGGTCGTGTCCCAGCTATCGATCCGACGAAGAGATCCTCCGGGCGAAGGGGTACCTTGCTGAACAGAACCCACTGGAACATGAGCACTGTCTCCTCTCTGTTCTCGCTGATTTGGCTCAGGAGTGTCGTAAACAAGTCTTCGAGATCGCGAGGAACTTCATCCAGGATCCTCTGCATTTCTTCAACCCTCCCCCGATCAAACGCTTGATTCAGCAACGCGACAACGAGAATCACCCACATGAAAATACCAGATGCCATTTGAATGACCCGGTTTTTCATCCCTGAATTCCCTCCCCTTAGCTTATCCTGGACATAGAGCTGGATATCTCTGCTGTGCTCCTCCATATCCTCCAATCTTACATTGAGACTCTTTGCCATGCTAATGGTCGGATAATGGCGGCTAGACAGGCATATGTTTAGCACCACATTAGCACTCATCGCCCTGTCACTCAACTGTTCGAGCAGTCGCACTACCCCCCGCGCATCAGGCTCATTACACTCATCCAAAGCATCGATAAGTATAACAAGGCTACCCCTCCTCCCCACGGTCATCTCATTGAGAAGAAAACCACTCAACTCCGCCTCCCGCCAAGTAAGCGTCGCATCCTTCCCCTTCTTATCACGAAAAACGGGAATAAACCGCTTCAAGGACCCCGGGTCATCACGAAGCAACTGATATATCAACGACCGGAGCATCCCCAGAGGCGATTTCTCGAGCCCGCTACCCCGCGCATTAAAAAAGTAGTTCACAATAACCGGATTCTTGAACATCTTCCAGCAATGCTCCAAGGTGTATTTCATCAGGGTGGATTTCCCCGCCCCCGGGTTTCCTTTGATCCAAAGAACACCCTTGTGAGTTGGGAGGTCTCGTCGGTCTTGCCAGTACCTGAACTGTTTTGTTTCGAAGAGCCATTTGCATGTATGTCGATGCGCTGGGTCTATGTCTAGTTTCCGGGCGTCAAGGTTGGCGAAACTGAGCGAGTTGAGAATTTCATCGCGCTCCTTGAGGGCTTGGTAATGAGCGGCGGTACTAACTCGAGGATTATTAGCTGAGTAAATTGTAATACTGAGAGTTGATAGGGTCATCTACCGAAGATATTCTGGCTCATTCGTTGCGTTTCGAAATTGTTTTGTATTCCGGAGGCATTATTATTGTTCTGGGTGCCGCGGCCGGCGTGGGCGTTTTGGACGCCAGCCCCATGATTACCAAGAGAGGTGCTGGCGGGCATGTCCCGTGTCGCCTTCATACTATGGTACGGTTTATTAGTTTAGTTTTATAAAATATATTGGGTGATAAAATCGCCGAAAAGAATAAAAAAGACTGAGCTGTATTTGGTGAGCCTTTTATCAGTATTATGAAACAAGGCATGGCTAAAGGCAGAGGTATGGGGAGAACCACGATGATGAGCCTTCTCATGATAAAATGAACGCTGGGGCATCGTTCTTATTACTTTTGTCAGAACTACCCTCCTTTACATTGCCGCCTGAACAATCACAAGGCTGCGACGCAGCCTCATGTACAAAACTTATCCCACCATCACATTTCAGCAACAGATGATTGGTCCGTGGGTTGTCGAGGCTGGCCTGGAACCAAGCCAAGGAACATCACAAGGCCAGCTGAAGATGAAGAACAGGGAACACGAGATATTCCGGTAGAGGCTTCTATTCGGTGGCTGTCATTTCCCAAGTGAGCCTAACCAATGGTAACAGTTTCTCAAGATAAGGCTGTGCATAGTACATCTGTTCAGCCACTCAACCTGATGCTTTCATCACTTTGTTTCTGGTTAAGCCTTGGTATCTTACGAGGGGCTGATATGATCGAAATTATCTCCTTTGATATCCTTCACGAGTCCCTTTATAAATAAAATCCTTTCATCTACTGTTGCGATAATGGATACTAATCACCACTTTCAGCTAGCCTTTCCAAGACTTATGTTTTCTCCCGGTATACCACGACCAAAATATTCTGGTGCAAATCATTCTAGAATTTCTAATGATATCCATTGATGTGATAGAGAATTTGCGTCAAGGCAGCGATCAAGACAAAAAGGAGACCTCCTCCGTGAACCCATTTATGTTAACTAAAGACCAGCTCCGACTCACTTTCGAAGCTGCCACTCATAGGAAGCAAGCAAGAAAGCACCGCCAGTTCTCATATCGTTGCTCCTCGTCGCGACCGAGATATAGTACTAGAAGATGTTAACAACGCGTCCCAGCGGAACCAGGAAGAAAGACATACCTCATAAGTCCCATTACTGCCCAAAGACCCAACCTCAACCGTATCGATAATGTTCAAAGAACCATCATCATTCTTGGTCACAAAGTCCCTCACAAACCCCTGATACGCCTTCTTCGCAACCGCTCCAAACTCACGCTCCGAAATAAAACCCAGTCTCAGCCCCCTCAGCAGCCCAAACGTAAACATCGCACTGGCGCTACTCTCCAGATAATTCCCCTCTTTCCCCACATAATCCTCACCCATAATTAACCACCAGAGCCCCGACTCATCCTGCGCGCCCTTCAACCCCCCGGAAATCTTCGCAAAATACCCAATCAACCGCTCCCTCGCCGGATGCCCCGCCGGAAAATTCCCAATACTCTCCAGCAACGACATATAATACCACCCCAGTGCTCTCGACCACACTAACGGCGCCGCACCCGTCACCGGATCCGCCCAAACAGCCACCTTACTCTCATCATACCCATGCACCAACAGCCCCGTATCCCCGTACGCGCAATGCTCCTCAATCAAATCATACTGCAGCGCAATATCATCCCACGCCGTCTCGTTCCCATTATCAAACATCCTCGTCCACGCCCCGTAGAACGAATCCGCCATGTATATCCCATCCAACCACATCTGGTTCGGGTAAACGGGATCGCGGTGCCAGAACCCGCCTGCCTCGTTGCGGGTATGACGATTCAATTGGTCTCGGATCTTGTCCGCGGCGGATTTGTACTTTTCTTCCTTGGTGTGGTTGTACCACCATAAGATGTTGTTGCCGATGCGGTAGTGGTCGAGCGAGTAGTAGGTGGTGTTGAAGTCGAGGAGGGTTCCGTCGGAGGAGACGACGGTGGCGATTTGGTTGGCGTACCAGTCGACCAGGGACGAGTTTTTGAGTTGGGTCAGGGCGGTTTCGAGGCCCGTGTAGAAGGTTGCTTCATCGTAGCCGTAGCCTGGGCCGGCGCCGCGTTGAATGTAGGAGTATGTCATTTGGGAGAGGAGGGTGGATGATATGGGAGTTGCCGCTGCGCTGGCGGCGAAGAGGAGGGTTGCTTTCATCTTGGGCTACTTTCTCGGTGGAGATTCTTTTGGAAAGTTTCGATACTGAGAGTAGACAATGGAAAGGTATCTCCAAGGATATAAGTACTATGTTTTCATAAATGTTATCGTTTCGCTGCATATTCCTCCGAGCCAAGAGTATTCGGGATTTTGTTCGATTGGTGGATAAACGTGATGTTGCAGGATTCCCCGCATCAAAACTCTTTTCTTTTATTCCGTCTTGATTTCTCCAAAAGGGATGAATTGCTAGCCTAAACTACCCCGTGTTTACCCCATATTCACGACCGAGGGTAAATGGGTGGTGACGAATTGGTTGATATCCTCAGAGATCATCCCCAGGACAGCCAAGCCATTTTCGATTAGCCTAAAACCAGCGATAACCATATAGCATATAGGCTTCTGCAAAGTTACCAACATGTGAATGACGATAGTATTAATCAGTTAGTCTTTGTAAATGGAACCCTTCCCTTTGTGCCCCGGTCTAGCCCCTCCGCACCTTGACCACGACCTTCCCCCGCGCGCGCTTAGTGGCGATGCGCTCGTAAGCGCCCACAGCATCCTCCATCTCAAATACAGAATCAACCGGGAGGCACACATGACCCTCTTCAACCAACCGCCCTATGTAGACAGCATCATCGCGCGCTGGTGGTGTACTAAACATAACGTAGCAACGCGGAACACCACCCAACCAGGTGGGCAACCAGACATTGGCCAGCCAATTCCGCACCATCGTAACAGCTCCGTCAAACGCGCCAATATTAACAACCGCCCCCTCAGGCTTAAGATACGCTGGCGAATTGACAAACAGCGCCTGCTGCCCAGCACAGTCAAGCACAAAATCGAACGGCTGATCCCCATACTGCTCCGCCAGGTAGGCCGGCAGCGGGTCATGCTCGCGGTAATCGATGAACTGCATATCCACATTAGCCCTATCCCCATATAACCCACTGCAAGTACAACTTGAATCTTGACCTACCTCATCCACCCCCAACCCACGCACCATTGCCTCATTCCCACCACTCGCCACGCCCACCACCCTAGCCCCCCTCAGCTTACACAACTGCACAAGCACCGAGCCCACCGACCCACTCGCCCCATTCACAAGCACACTATGCCCCTCTCTCACCCCCGCCGTCCTCATCATCTTCAGCGCCGTGCTCCCCGCCCCATTAATCCCCGACGCAGCCGCCATATCAACCGCGCCATCAATCCTCACAACCTGATTCCCAGGTAACCGCACATACTCAGCCAACACGCCTCGACCCAACACCACAGCGGTAGGAACATTCTGGAATGCGATGACGTGGGTTCCTAGGTCGCGGATCTCGGGTGGTGCACCCGATCCCGCTGCTACCACTTCACCTGATAACTCGAGCTCTGGGATCCAGGGGCCAGTAAAGGGGAGGTTGGGTAGGAGCTTCATTACCATTTCCGTGCTGTACTGGAGGGAGACGTGCGATACGCGGATTAGCACGTCGGAGGATGAGCCGGTTGGTGGCGCGGGGGTGGGGAAGGCAGTGGATAGCTCGAGGGAGGAGTGTGCGGGCCCGCGCCGGGGGCGAACCCAGGCGCGCATGGTCGGTGGTATGGATGGGGTTTGGGTTGATGCCATATTTTCCGTTGATGGTGGGTGGGGAGTTGAGGAGGTTGGCAGGGTTCAATGGGTAGAAAAGGGGAGATTATTAGGGCGGAGATGCAAATGTGTAGGCACCAATTCCCGACGTAAGCTTCTTTGTTACCCCAGGTTGCTTCATCTCGGCTTCGGGATCAGGCCAGATCCCCCCGGATTGATCCATTCCGGGACTTCCGGCGGACCTTCCTTAACTCTCCAGAAATAAGGTTAATTCAAGCATGTAAGGCAACTGTTCATGATATACAGCTATTTTCAATTCCACCATTTCAATAAGCACGAATCGTGGATTATTACATATACTATTAAGGCGCTTGTTTCTTATTTTTTTTTTTCAAGTACTGCTATAATATGAAAGGCCGCCAGCTCCTGTTCTCTTAATTTGTTCCAACAGAGTAATGTTGCCAATCTGAAACTAACCTTTATATAGCTAGCTAATTTTGAATTGGGCGGAATGCGAATGCTGGAAGAATAGGTCTAACCCAACTTGGTCACGGCCTTTCCTCGAGTACCTTGAAAAATATACAAAGGTTCCATCCTTCTCTCAATTTGCCGTACTTTTTCCCTCTTGAAGTCGCGCTATACCTATTTCAATTAGGAAAACAGGCAAAAAGGAGCTTCTAACAGTCCCCCATACTACGCACAACCGACAATTATTATTATAAAGGTGGAAAATCGGTTGGTCGAATCAGCCTGAGTTTGGGAACAATGGCAACGGTTGCCTGAGGCAGCACAATTCGGGTCCGGTCGGCAGGTTGGACGGAGCGGAGAAACAGATATTCCGGCAGAAAAAAAATGGAATGAAAATGAGATAATCAAGCTATCTACTAGGTAGATCTCAGGCAAGGTGGTAGGCTACGAGTATATCACGATACCACCTTACCAAATATCCGCCAAACACTTTTCCTGAGCACCATCTCAAGGTCTGCCTGAGTTTCTGCGATCAACATCAGGCGCGATATAGTTCTGCCATCCCCCACCGCCAACCAGTACTACTAAAAATAGGATAACAATTAGTCTTGCTCTAAAAATAGTTGATCCGCCTTCGGGGGGGGAAATATAAATAGACCTACAAGGCCCCGACATTCCTACAGCTCGAACATTTTCAGTTCCCCCGAAAAATGATATTTGTCTTGGTCATTTTGTTTTCTGGGATCGTAATTGTCAGTGCGAGTGGCCAAGTCTTGGCTAATACCATTATCACTTGGTCAGAGCCTGATTGCCGTGGCATATGCTCGACGACGGCTTTAAATAAAACAAATGCTGGGGAAAATATAACCATTCCCTGCACAGCACAAAGCTTTCAACTGCTTTATCCACTTCAGGGACAAGAACAACTGGACTTCTCCTTCGCTGATAACAGTAGTTTGCTCCAGATGCAAGACGAAAGCTTTACCCCTCAAAATCTACTCTGTGGGAAATTTAAACAGAGTTACTTTGCAAATAACGGATCTTCAATCTGCCACAATACGCCCCCCTTCACTTGCCTTCGGTTGTGGGTAAACCCTGGGCTCTCACAGTATTCTAGTACGACACGTGGTTTTCCTCAAAATCCCTCTGTCCCTTCTTCCCCTTGCTGTATACCACAATCTCACTCTCAAATGCACACTCACGCGGTGAAAGTAAGCCCAGGATCTCCCACTGGTTTTTGGCCGGGGGCACTCAACACCTCCAAGGGTGACTATATCCAATTTTCTTCTTGTACCAATCCATTTTACCTATTCGCTACCTCCTTCAAAGAACCATGTATGCCTCTTCACCAACTCGGCAATGGTTCATTTTTATCATTCTTCTATCAAGTTCCCTCTGATCAGCCATTATTGATCATGGGGTGTCCAGCGACCGGGCCTTGCACTTGTACCTCTCAAGCGCACTTGACTCTTAATCCTAGTTCTCCTTACAGCCTCTCCCAAATCCGAACATTGGAAAACACTGATACAGTTATCTCAATGCCTACAAAAACTCAATCCATAATCATTGCTCAAGATCCAACATCCTCTTGTTCAATTCCTGTACCTTAACATGGATAAAGCAATATCATCTCATTTAAATGGCTTATTGTGTCACATATCTAAAGATAAACACCTGGTATGAAGCGATCCTGATATATTAGATTAGTTACGATTCAAAAGAAAGGTTACTTTGGATTCTAGAGCCGGCATCCCCCACCTTATGGATAGCTTGAACATGACTCTGGGTCCAATGCTCTCACACTAACAATCAAATACTAGGAGTTAGAATCCAAATATATTTCGGTTCTATGTACCAAGATGCCTAATATTCGATTGAGGCCAGAGAGCGCGCCGTCATCCGCACCCTAATGCTTTTCCTAATCATACAATTGGCCCACCTTTTTCTTCCCTATCCAGTATTCATATATTTTACCCTTCTCCCACTGGGAAGTTTTATTCATACAGCATAGGAAAGCATCTTCCTATTTTGGTGGTGCGTGATCTACCGGTGTGCTCAGCGGTTGCGACCAACGCCATGGGTCAGCCAAAAATGTTTCCTTTTCCTTTGAGATACCGTGATGGGCTGGAATTTCCTCCTGGGAGGGCGCCTCATCCATATTTATAGTAGCAGTACCATGATCTCCGGGCAGTTCGGTAATAATAGCGGTTTCATTCACAGGGCTGTCTGCCAGTTCGGCCAGCGCTGGCCTTTGATCTATGGTGGTCTTCACCACAACATGACCATCTAATTCGGGTTTTTCCATATATCTTGGCATGACCCGACTGCCCTCCAATTCGGGTTTTGATGTGAAGGGCTCCTCAGGCACAGCACTCATGGGCTGGTCGGCCGGTGGTGCTGATCGCCTACGTCGCCTGAAAAACCATAAGATAGCAGCAACGATCAAAATAACTGCCAGAGGGACAGACACGCCAATTCCAATTTTTGCAGCTGAAGGAATGCCCGTGCTTGAAGCGGCCCCAACTGGAGTTTCTGAAGTGGCACCAACTGGAGTTTCTGCGGAATTGGTGGTAGAAGTGCTTGTTCCAGAGGCGGATTGTAGACTGGTGGTCGTCTTGGCTTCGGACCCCTCAACCTTAGAAGCAGTCTCTGTGCTCGTCGATTGGGTGGTTGTTAAGGTTTTTCTTGTCTCGAAAAACGTTGGAGTAATTGTCTTGGTAAAGCCACCATCCGCAGCACTGCTATCTTCCGCAATACAGACCGCGTGGTTATCAGCGTTGGTACTGCATATTTCATCAGAGCCACAGCAAAGCTCGCCATAAAAACCACATCTATTTTCACAGCGAATTTGTAGCCTCATTTCCTGTTGCTTCTGAAACTGCAGTAAAAAGGTGAGGTCGACTCAGAATGCCAATAAAATCGATCAGGTATAATAAAGCAATTGAATCAACCTCCTCCTTTCCACGTTCATATCCAGGATTGGAACCCCGGTCAGGGGTTCCTTGGACCCTGGATTTCACAAAACAAGGCTTAGTTAAAGGTGGCTAGACTGCCAAAATTTAGCCAATAATATCTATTTGCCGTGTCCAATTTGTTTGCCAGTGGACCAATATCTTTGTCAATATTCACAGATTTAATTTCAATTTCCCCACACATCGGTTATTAATGAGACCTGTCAGGCAACTGGAAAGTACCCAAATTATCCTCATCAACGGGCACGGAGTGCATCAAATTCCTGGGTTTCGTTTTCATTATCCATCCTAGCATTAATGCTGGATTAGGAATTATGTCATCCTTATGTATGAAATTCGACTTTTTGGGTCGTGCAGCAAATTTGCCTTGGTTATATACCGTTCTTTAATCAAATATTTATCCCGTCTCTTGCATTGCTGCGAGAGGAATAGGGTACTTATTTTGCCTCTATCATGGCGGATTGCAGTACATGGTTGAGTACAGACTACTTTTCTTCTTCTCTCTCTCTCTCGCGGCATCAATTCCAACAGAGACGCTCAAAGGAACAACCTAAAATATCTCAATGCTACAACGAACTATTTCAGCCACTATCTACCGCTTGTAGCGAGGTCACTCTGCAATTCGATCAACATGCACCATGCCACCAAGTTTCGGGCGCTGCGGAAATGCCAAGCCTCGCGCTCTCAGCTGACGGAACCAGCCCTTGCCCTAGTTAGTTACCAATCGCCTGTGAGGTAACCATTCTCGATTGCCCGCATTGTGGCGGCGGTTCCCATCCTATAACATTGGTGTCAGCATGGTGGATACGAGATCCCACGGCCGGCGAGAGCGCTTGGCATGTCTTTCGTAAGATATTTCGCATCCGGCTGGCAACAGAGTAGGTAAGAGGTGGTGCAAATGACCAGCGTATAAAGAGTATATATGCAGAAATCACCTTCCCCATTTCTTATGATAACGGCATATAACTGCTTTCAAAGAGAACTATCGTTTTGAACCCCGTTTTCCCTTGCAGAAATCAGATTACTCTGGGTCCAAAGTTTAATTAATTTTAAGTTACTTTAGAACACCCAATTTCATGCCATATCCAATCATGCCACCCGCAGATCCATTGTTGAAGTCTGAAACCAGTTTCTGCCCGCGGCCCACCGGAGATGCGGGGATGTCAGCCTGCTGTGGCGTCCAACCAGAGTCGATCCCACAGTTTTGAGGTGGGAAAAGGCACCGATTACTGGAAGCCAAATTTTGAGGCCGTGTCGGTTACAATTGCCGTGAAGATTTGCGGGGTGTTAGTTTGCCACAGAGATCAATAGAGGGGCTGTTGACCATAATACATACTTGTGGTAGCTGAGTATAAAAAACGGAAACAGAGTAGAGTATGCTAGCAAAGTCAAATGTGCTCCTCCTAGAAACATAGGCACTGCTCTTGCTTGGTAGGAGTTCGAATATTTCTAGGGAACTTTAGATGTACAAGTTCAGCTCTTACTCAGAGCTATAGCAGGGGAAAGTTATTCTAAGTCCCGAGAGCAGCCAATTCTCTTAATTCTTCCTTTTTTAGCTACTCTCTCATCTTCAGCCGCCAGTCAGATACGTCTGGGGAACACGAGGTGAAGAATCCTTCAACCAGGATAATGAGACATTGCATTCTCTCTGCCAAATATATTTCCCAGCCAAAGCCACATGGTTGGCAATGTCTCAAATCGACGGGAAACAATCTTTATAGACTCAGTGTCGCATATAAAAAGGGATAACTTTCCCATCCATGGCGTAATATATCCTCTAATGCTACTCATAACCAACCACTCGACACTCACATAGCATACCTTAGAATCCTGCATCGTCCATATTTCCAAAATGAAGCTCTATCTTACCGCTCTATCCGTCATCCTCCTAAGCCAAAGCCTCGTCTTGGCAAAGAAGCCCCCACGCTGCGGAGTAAGAAAAACAAGCCACAGAAATAAAGGAGTGCATAGTTCTGATCCCCAAGTGTAGAAAAACCAGTACTACTCGGACTGTGGCCCGACATGCCCATACAACATGTGTGTTGGTAAGGGCCAAGGCACCCAACCCTGCGTCGACACGTTTGCGTGCGTCGCGGGCTGCTTCTGCAAGGAGGGCTTTTATCGCAACTGTGTAAGTATTTCAGAAATGCTCTGTGGTGGCTGCCCCTAACATCGTATAGGAGGGAAAATGTGTCCTTGAAAAAAATTGTAAGGCGTGCGATCAGTGTGGTATTCTGCTTCCGGGTGCTATTTGAGCTTTTCACGGTTTCTTGGGGGGTTAAATGATGTAGGGCGTAGTTAGTATTGAATTATTGAGATTTGATCTTGATAAGCTCGTGCTCTTTTCAATCGGCTTTATGATTTGCAATCCACATGTTTCTCTTTCAGACCTTATTTTATGCTTCACGGCCATATAGTCATCCGAAGTAAACCTTTGTGCGACAAACACAGAGGATATATATCGCGACACTGCATTTGCATTGCATGTACCTCGGTAACACGACAACACAGACAGAGGAGAGATAGTGCCCGTGCTAAACTCTACTTGACTTAGTTATACACAACTCTAAAAGATAGAAAGAAACTTGAGCTTGTAGATCTATCCGCTCCAAGAGTACCTAGGTACCTATCGTGACAAGGAGGCTGCTTGCTGCTGCTGATGAACCGAGGCTCGGTGGAGTGAGTTGTTCCGCTCCGGACCATCGGAGAATCAGAGAATTTGCTGCGTCATCACGTGTCAGGGCAGCAACTTGCTGCATAACTGCATAAACTGGATTGACGTGAGAGTTGCACAAAATTATCCAGAGTCATAGCATCAGGGAAGTCAGATATGGAACGGCACTCTGGAACCCGCATAATGAGTCAATGCGCGACTAGGTGCTGAGGGAAAAGGCAGCTCTGAAGAAGCCTTCCGGGTAGAGGACGAACCGCGGCTTCGTTGCGGCCAAGCCAGGGTCCCGCTGGTTGAGCATCATGGAAACGGAAACACCCCTGCTTCGGTAAACCCGAATGGACCAAGTGTAAATAGGATGCAGAGATCCTGGAGATTTTGCGAGCTGATAATCTTCCCGTGGCATAGATAATCACGGATAACACGGCGGAGCTGAAATGGCGAAAGCCCCCAACAGAGTGATGAGACGTGCAGTGGACGGGGATTCCCATGCACGCTGGCCTCTGTCTCCGTCGGAGTCGGGCTGTATCAGACGTGGCGAGAGCACTTTTATTCTCGGTATGCAGATTCTGCTAACGTCTTTCGGATGTTGGGAATCCGAACGCGCTGTTCAGGTAAAGGCTGCGAGCATCCGCGGCAACAACACGAGCTGAGCAGTTTCTGTAGGGCAAGAGCATCCCGAAGCCCCATGGCAGGATCACATGAAGATGGCCGGTCACGGATCGAGGGTTGCGCACCCACAGCTTTCTCTCTCTCTTGTCGATCTCCCGCTCGCAGGGGTGCTGATGCATAAATGTGATTCCATCATTAGCACCGACGACTTAGGCTTCTGGGTCATGTCCACTCTTCGGATGTCTTTGGGTCCGCACGAGGCCTGGGCGTAGCCATTCAGGGCTACCCAGGCCTAATATTCACATGGAAGTCATACCATCCCGGTCCATCGATTGGGAGCCCCTGATAACAATGTCCACCACTGTCGAACCCTGCCGAGTCCCGGGTCTTTTATTCGCTGGGCGGCGCGGCATCTCCTGACCGGGCTCGGGTGATCGCCTAGTCTTGCGAAGTGTTTACGTCGGTGGACTTTTTCATCAGCTTGACGTCGCCTCAACCACGGGAAAGACCGGCTGATCTGATAGAGGACGGTTATCCATGTCCGAACATAAATATGTGGGTGTGTCCTGCCTTGACCGTCCGCCGTGTGCCATACATTTATATCGTTGTACAACACGGATTTTCATTCCCTGACTCCGCCCGACCAACAGAACAGCCTACAGCCCACACATCCACCATGACACCAACCCACGATCTCACAGATTCCGGCCACACGGCTGTCCTTGGCCTGCGCGTTGCGGGAATCGTCACCTCGCTCCCGGTTATAATCAGTCTGGCTTGGGCCGCAAGCGAGCGCCGTAGCGTCCACACCGATGTTGATGTCGGCAGTGCCTTCGACTGCATGGTTATCGGCGCGGTATGTCTCACCTTTGATAATATTAATAGTCCCCCTAGTAACCCATGTTCCAAATACTAATTCTGTGACTTAGTCGGTTTATGCCTTCCTCTACTCGACCACCGCATTAATCGTCCGCCTTCGGATGAGTCGCCCGATCCACCCGGGAATGTACATCGGGTTCGACATTGTGGCATTTATTTTGCTCTTTATCATGACGATCATGTTCTGGATCTTCCTTCAGCCGTACGACCAGAGCGCATATACCTCCAAGAATCTGGCGGCGGTGGAGTGCTTTGGTGGAGTTATGGCCTTGATTAACTGGTAAGCGGACCACGGAGCTTTATATGCAGTAACGAATACTGATGGATATATCTAGTGCTGTTCACCTCTCGTCCTTATCCTGGGCCACTTGGGCGTCTTATCGCATCCAACAAGACAAGAAGAACGAAAAAGCTCCTGGCAAAGATGTTGCGTCATTGCAGAGTGAGGAGTGTTGAGCGGGTTGGGTTATGGGGTTATGGGGTTATTCAAGGGTTTCTTTTTGTATAGATATTAATGACTTTATAATGAACTGGATACGGGATTAATAGACTAAGATGGAATGTATAGAATATGACTGGATAAAATCATAATAATAGAATGGCTCTCAAGAGACGCACCACTTAGTTGCTCGTGATATTTCCCGAATAGGATAATACGCCAAGATATCAGAGGCACTACTCCTAGGAGGATTTGGCATGTGAAAGTCCGTGTTGACTTTTATCAAATGTTTGGTTTATGGCATGATGGATGAAGGACGCGTGTCCTCTATGATAATAGCTTCAGGGCTGAACTCTCACACATCCCAAGCTATCTTAGAGCCTATGCACCCGCTCCAACAATCCCAATGTGGCCCACTTGTTCAGTCAGACAATTCGTGCTTCACGACACCACGACCTGACATTTCCCTCATCTCTAACAACTAAGAATCTAGAACCAAATAAACTAGCTATTTATATAGTACGATTTCCCGGGGAGGACGTTGTATCTCTTCCGTGGAGACAGTCTGCGGCTATTACATCACACCTTGCCTCCCCACGTCACCCTGCGATCAGGCACCACAATTCCCCAAAACCATAAAAACACCATAAAATACTCTCACAATCCAAAATAAACATCACCAATATGCCACACCACACACCCAGACGTAATGTCGACATCGACAAAGGGTAAGGGTAAATTCCCCTGCGCATTCGCGACCAGCTCGATAGGCAACTCGCCCGCTGACGCGCTGCCACCGAAGCTGGACGCCATCCGCAAGGCCGGATTCACAGCCATCGAGTTCTCCTTCCTGGATCTAATCGCCTACAGCAGCGAACTCCTAGGCGGCGAAGTCGACACAGATGATATCGTCGAACTAAGCAACGTCGCCTCGGAAGTAGGTGAATTGTGCGCAGATAATGGCCTAGCCGTCCTTAGTTTCCAGCCGTTCGCGAACTTCGAGGGCTGGCCACGGAAGTCACAGGAGCAACGGGAGGCGTTCACCTGCGCGGAGAGGTGGATTGGTATCATGAATGCGTTGGACACGGACATTCTGCTGGTCCGGTATCCTAGGGCATCTCCAACTGGAGAGGTGGGTGTACTGACATTAAGAACATAAAAACAGATCGGAGCAAACGATGAATCGCACGAGTTTCTCTCTCCCAACCTGGACGATTTCGTACGCGACCTCCGCTCCCTCTGCGACCGGCTCGCACTACACGGGAAACGCCTCGCATACGAGAACCGCTGTTGGTCACCCTATGCCCCGAGTTGGAAAGACGCGTGGAATATTATAACCGCTGTGGACCGTCCTAATATCGGGTTGTGTCTGGATACATTCCAGATCGCGGGCTCCGAATGGGGCGATCCGACGACAGCATCTGGTCTAATCGGGGATGCGTCGATTGAAGCTCTGAATGAGCAATTCGACCGTAGTATGGCGGAGTTGGAATCTACAATCCCCAAGGAGAGGATATACCTGCTTCAGATATCGGATGCGTATAAACCCTTGCATCCGATGAAGGAGCGTAGTGGGGAGCTGCCGCCGCGTGCGCGCTGGAATGATGACTTTAGGGCCATGCCGTATGCGGGTGGGTATTTGCCGGTTGAGACTGTGGTGAAGGCGGTTGTGAGTACGGGGTTTGAGGGGTGGTTGTCGATGGAGGTTTTTGAGTCCGATGCGGAGGAAGTAGGGGTGGAGGGTTTGGAGGAGTATGCGGCGCAAGCTATGGATAGTATGCAGCGATTAATCTACAACTGTGCGGAGGCGGAGGAACACTCTCCTGTTGTTAGTGCAAAAGGCGAGGATTTTGAGGATTTTGACTTGTGGTGAGTGTTTCATGGGAAATGTTTCCTACGAGGAGGGTGAGAGGGGAACCCCGTCTTCCAGAGGATGGATTAAGCTCAAAATGTTTCGAACAAATGAAAAATATTGAGCCACTCAGGCTGTCAAAAAAATACAGGAAATCTGGTTAGTACGTAATGGAGAGTGGAATTACTTTCTCATGGATTCTACTCCTCCGTAGCGAGGTACCCCCTTGATCTTAACACCTCTTTTAGAGGTAAAATATAATTATGGTGGTATCAGCGGGTTGATCGCCTTTTACTGGCTGGGAAATAATAAAATGTGGACCTGCAATTCATGTTCGATGAGTACTACTAGTACTAAGGAGCTATGACCAATTGGGCTGTCGATGACTCTTTTGGCGTAGCGGTTTTTTTGGGCCATTATTTTATCCACATAAAAAAAACCTCGGCATGTAATATATTCTGCCTAATATAGATTACGGAGTATCTTAGGCTTATTAATGAAATGCCAAGGCCAAATAAATTACTAGCGCATTGCTCATGACTTTTGAAACACACCTCTGTATATTTCTTCGGCCTCTCGTGAGCGCCAAGAGCAAAGGAAACTTACAGTGGGGGTCAAAGGCAATCAACCAGCACTAGTAATATTTCACACCTAAACCTAGAATGGTAATCAAATACGCGTAACATTTGACGGGTTTAAATGGCAGGATGGTATTATATCGCCGAGTTAAGTGCTCTGGAGGGATAACTAGCGGTGGTCGAATAATACTTCCTGGGGGGCAATAGTTGAAGGAGCAAGTGTCTTTTGATCTCCCGTCTAGACTGGACAGCAGTAGTCATCATACCACCCAGCTCTTCAAGTTCCTGCCCTCAGCTCACTCGTCGTGCTCCCCGTTTGATGGACGAGAGTCGATTTTTGTCGTTTAGTTATCTGCAATTCGAATGACCCTCGAAACTATTTTACATATTTAATGGAGCTCTTTCATAGTTATGAACCATATGAGCGCCAACCGGGACTCAACTGAAGGGAGTCTTATTGCTTGTTGCGAGATGATTGCGCCTTGATAATTTGGAGATAATCACAGGCGGGAGATGATTGGGTGACTATGATGACTAAGGACTACTGGAAGGGATCATGCTAACAGTCGATCCCAAGGAGAAAAGTTAAAGAAAAACTTGAAAGAGGTCGCAACCCCCATTCCTTCGGTATATTTACCTTCAAATTGTTTAGATGTAATTTATTTGAAGTTATAACTTGCGATAATTTCTTGACTCCTATTTTAGTTCCTCCTATAAAAGACACCTAGTAATAAATAAAAATCTTTCCACGAATCTCTTTTAATACTAGCGTCGATTAGAAAAAAACAAGCTGCGATAAAAGACGCCGTTTCTTGGCAGTTCTTTTGTAGATATTCTTCTTAAGTATTTTTTATTATAAAGAGGTAATATTTATTTTTGGCTTGAAATTTATATTAATTATAGTATAAATTATATATATTTGTCTATAAATAAGTATAATACATCTTGAAAGTAGGTTGAAAATTGAAATTAAGATTTTATTGGGCTGAAAACAAAAATACACCGGAGAATGGAGAAGAGCATATACTACTAGCACTAAGAAGGTATAGTGGTATTTATCTCCTTCAAGCTGCCGTGTATTGGTTGGGATGCCAAGGACCGACGGATAGCATCGTATTATATCAGATTGGATAGAGTAAACAAAGAGTTAGGACGAAAATTATTATGTCGAGCGACCTGTATAAAAGGTTTCTCATTTACTTGCCTGCTTTAGTTTTATTTAGATTCCTCATGTTCAATAAAATTTATTTTGGGAGTATCTCACTCGATCATACAAGCTTTGATCCGCTACAATGAGCTCGAATACAACTTGTGCCTTATGCAAAGGGCAATTTAATATGCGACGCAACAGCTATCATGTTTTGGAAGAAGGAACCCAAAATGGAATGGGAAGAGGAGATCTCCTATTTCGTGACATCCGCACCAGCTCCCGAATCACCAACTCCCGAATGTATATCCGGGACCGTGCTAAGGGTGCGGTTCACTGCGGCTGTTGGTCAATCGCTAAGCGTGCAGTAAAAAGCACAACCTTTCAACAGGATTGGATTGACCGTTTTAGGAAATACCTTATTTCGCTTGCGCCTTTTCTGATTCTGGCTCCATTCCCCACCCCGACCCCAGATCTTGATTTTGATGTGTTGGCTGTCCCAGCTAATAAGGAACCTACGCCTCAATTTCAGCATCAGGTACCTCATGATCTTTTTTATAACATCTATGACTTTCTAGACTGTGAAGAAGATGTGGTTAGGTTTGGGATAGCTACAGGCGTGCGACACCGCCCCAAGTGGTGGAAAGAGGTGGGCCACAAGTATCAACTGAGAGGCCATGTTGACTTCCAGCAAAGTATAGAGAACCTGGTTATGAATATCATGCGCGAACCACAAGGGACATACCCCCGCACAGAAAATTATAGGGCGGTGTGGAATAATGTGCGCTTGGTGGCGGGTTGTATGGAGAACCCTATCGTCGAGAACCCGGTCCCCTGGCAGCCAAATGCACGCCTTACATCTTCTACCACCCGATCTGCAATCCCGAGCCAGGACGTGTCACACCTGACCTTCATGTTTTCTAAAGATAAGCTGGTGGGAATCGTGGTCAACGGGACACCAATAGGAAAGTATGGCGAAATATGGAGATCCGTCAAAGTGGCTGGCGTTCGCGGCCTTCATATCGCAACCCACCATGAATACATCGCAGCCGTTCAGATCAAGGATTTTGAGGGCTGGAGCCAGTGGCACGGTCGTTTACTGGACAATAGTACTTTTAGCCGGCTCGAGTGGGGTCCCAGCGGGGGTGAACTTATAATAGCATATAATGTGAGGCCCTAATCAAGAACTCCACAGTTGATGATGAGCCAGCGGTTTCTCCCTTGACCATTCGAGCTGACAGCAACATAGGACCGATTTGTGGTAGAACTGGGGGGTTGGGATGATTCGAGGAACATGGTTTCCTACCAAACTCTAAACCCAATCGATCCTTCCTTGAAAATCCACTGTCTCTATAATGGTCATCGTCCGGGGTTTGGCCTACATCCGCTGTGGAGTCTCACAAAATTCACCCACGTTACATCGGTCCATGCGTATCTTGATACTTCAGTGAGCCAGTACGCCCTCTGTGCTTTGGAATTCCACTGTGAGGACACCCCCCACTTACTGGGACAAGAGTCGGCCACTACTGTCAGACTTTCTTTTCTCCTCATGCCGGAAGAAACAATTACTGGCATAGCTGTCGGTAAGGAATCATCTCGGAATCACCCAGTACTGACGGTTCGTCCCTCTACCTTGTTAGCTTTGCGCGCTGTTTATACTTATATTACCAGTTTTCAACCAGTAGAAACCGGTCAGTAACCTTCGGGGACCCAGATGCAAGAGTCCCAAAAAGAGTCACCAACGCAGCTGGAATTATGATAGGAATGGTAAGAACCCTCCCGCTTATCTTGTCACTCGTAGTTTACTGAGAACGAAAGCCTCGTTCGGACCCCCACATATCCATTGTGGGAGTCTTGGAAAATCCCCGATTTCCACTCCTTTTTACAGCCGAAACGGAGCTACCGGAACCAACACAATCCTGGAGGATGGTAGAGACGCCCGGACTTTCACACCCATTGATGGTGAGATCGACCACACCCACCGCGGGAATCGTCCGTGTCGAGGCCCATCGGTTCACAGCGCATGGCCCAATTATAGGTCTTGTGGTAGGGTTCAATGAGCGCCCCCCTGTGGTTCTGGGACAACTTGGAATAGCATCATGGAGCGAAACCCTCGCGACTGATGAAACCATTGATCAGCTCCTGGTGTTCTACCTCTCCTCTGGTGAAAACTGCCAAATACACTGCATCGAATTTCGAACGGGGAGTCGGTCCCTCATTTTTGGCAGACATAGTGCACAGTGCTATAAATCAGAATCGGAATCATCGGGAACAGTGAGTTATCCCGCTATTTTCATCCTCAAGATCGGCATAGTTTAACGATCGCGCAGAGCCCAAGATCCCTCCACTGGTTCTTTTCACATCGCGCAAACAAACTCGGGCTCTACTAACTGGAACTACAAATATAAATGAAAATGCCCACGATCGGATTCCCCTCAGTTAGCAATCGCCTTTTTTGCTTTCGTTTAGATCTGCTCCCAAAGAACCCACTCTAATACATACAACTTAGGGGATGTTGCCGCGATTATCCAACAATGGGGGCTTTATAGCTAAATTACTACAGTATCTTTGTAGGTTATTTTTACCTTCTCGTTTTAGGTCACATGGAATCTTTGTTTTGCTGTGGCTTGTTGCTGCCCTCGAGGATGACGGCGTTTGCCCCATATAAACAATTGCTCTTTTCCGCAGATAGTCTTGAATTAAATCATACTTGTACCTCACTTCTGGGCTTAGGATCCCTTCCGCGAGTTGGAAAGCATGGATCACCTCACAGGTATGACCGTAAACAGCTCCCTCGTCGTTTGCAATTATTATGGGAAATATCTTTTTCAAATATGGGGGCTCTTGGACTTTTGATACCTCTCTAATGCGCTGTCGTAAAATTTTGGGTAAGAAGGGCAACGTAATGGGGGGTGGGTAACCTGACATCATTTATCCACGCCGAGAAAGGGACCTCCTTGGCCCATCGTTGATATTCATGCATCCTGGATCCGACTAGCAAGGCATGTGTAGCATATGAATGACAACCTGATTTATCTGGGAATATGTCCGTGAACTCGATTATTCTTTGAATCCTGTTTTAAGGAGTTCCAGGATAGCAGGAATAAATAAGCATATATGTGTATAAATCAGGGTCTGCCTTCCCTTTTGGGCCTTGCCCTAATATGACGTCATTCTGATGCATCCCAAGACGGCAATTTGACTGGTTCGCCATCTCTGCGGGTGTACAATGACGACGACCTTGATAGGTAAATAAAGCAATTTAGCATGGTGAATGGTCCTGGGATGGATAATGTCTTCTTGGCCTTGTCATATCATCGGGATACAGGGCAGTCCTGCATAGGCACGATGTCATAGCAATAGCTCTGATATCAGGGCTAATTTTAGCACTCTTGGCACCATAATGAAGCCCATATATAAGGCCCATCCGTATCTACGAAATTGTAGAATCCTAACTGTATTATCCTAATTCCATTTTGACCTTGAAAGAAGAACCAAAGATCAAAAATACCAAACACAATGTCCAATATTGCCCACAAGATCCAGAACACCATGTCCAGTAACGGTGGAGAAAACACCAAACCTAACAACGGGCCGCACAAATCAAAGCTCCTCAACAAGCTCGATCCCCGTGTCGATTCAGACGCAGACAACCGTGGTCGTCAACAGGCAATGGAGGGAACACAGGGCCCTCACCACTCCAACATAGCGAATAAGCTTGACCCACGCGTTGACAGTGACGCTGGTAAGCATTTCCCTCCATCACTCGCGGAAACGGAAAAGAAGCTAGCTACTAACTATCCCCATGAAACAGCCCCTAGGTCGTCGATAGGATCTCACCCCTTGAGTACTTTCCACAGAGCCGATCCTCTTGTTGCCGCCGATATAGACAACCGTGCACGTCGCCAGTCAGGTCAGGGTCCTCATCAGTCTAATATAGCAAACAAACTAGACCCCCGAGTTGATTCGAGTTCTGTAAACCATCAAACCACGGCTGGGAGCAGTTATAATGGTCCTAGTACGGCAGCACCAAGGGCGGGCCCTCACCGTTCCGACCTGGCGAACAAGTTGGATCCGCGGGTGGACTCCGACCTGGACCACCGTCAGCGGGTTCACCCCAAGCACGGGATTTTTTGATTGCAAGTTTGCAACAATACCCATATCCATGTATTTTCAGTAGCTTCCAATTACTAGTATGTACGATATATGAGATGCCATATTGAACGAAGTGATGTACCATACTTGCGCAATTAGTCCATTTGTCTTCTAGCAACGCAAACTCTTTCCACTATACAAGACACAGATCACCTGTTAAGAGGAAAGAAAAATGACTACAGCTTAGGCGTAAAGCCCCTGGTGACGGTCGCCAACCGGTCCGCCGCCTCGGTCATCATCTCATTCACAATTTCCGCTGCCGACTGCACCTGGTTGATCTCCGCCGAGCACACTCCCATCAGGAACGGACGCACATTATCCTGGATCTCCGCATCATCGGGGTTATTATCCGCATCGTGCTCCACCGGCAAGATACCCCGGGAGGTAAGATCCTTAATTTCCCCCTGTCGATTATTCTCCCAGTTGAGAATATACCCATTCTTACGCACACGCAGCGGACGGCCCTAGTCACGTATTAGCACACCCCTCAGCCCCTCGGTCTTGAAATACAGAAACGTACCGAGAAAATAATCGTCCGAATGGTATCATCAAACCCGGCACTCGTCACAGCGGCCTGATGCGCCCTCGACGCCCCCGCCTCCTTAGCCACAACAAACCTCGTCCCCACCCACACCGCCGACGCACCCAACATCAACGCCGACGCCAACGACTCACCACAGTAAATGCCCCCCGCAGCCACAAGCTGCACATCCAACCCGGTGAGCGGGCTCTTCTTCCCCTTTAGGAGGCGCGCAACAGACGGGATGAGCACAGACGTAGGCACATCACCCGTATGACCACCACCCTCTCCACCCTGGGCGCAGATAATATCAACCCCGATCTCGAGACACTTGGCCACGTGCTTGGGATGGCCGATCATATTCATGTAGAGGACGTTGTGGGCGTGGAGCCGGTCGACGATCTGTTTGGGGGGGACGCCGACGGCAGACACGAAGAGTTTTGTGCCGGTTTCGATGATCACGGTGATGAGTTCGTCGAGTTGGCCTTTCGTGTAATCGTAACTATATCATTACAAAACCTTGCATTAGCAACCTGAAGGTACACTCAGTCTACAGAATGCGGAATGTTCAAGGATAGAGGGAATGTTGGGAGGGGAGGCGGACTTGGTCTTGCGCGCATTACCCCCAACCTGAGGAAGGAGGAGATCGACTCCGAACGGGGCAGACTTGTCATTGAGATATGACTTGAGTTCGGCGATGGCCTCGCGAAGAGCATCGGGTGAGTAACCAATGCCGCCGATGACGCCGATTCCGCCTGCGTTGGTGACGGCGGCGGCGAGACGGGGACCGGCTGCGGTGCCCATTCCGGCTAGCATGATGGGATGGGAGATCCCCAGGAGGTCGGTGATGGGGGTTTGAATGATGCCTTTTTTTCTTATTATTATTACCACCATCTTTCTTGAATTTTTACTTTCTCTTTTTTCTAGTGATCGCGTTTCGCATTAATGGTGTGGAGGGTGGTGTGGGGACTTACGTTTAGAAGCCATGATGAAGATAACAGCACCCCGCTATTGAGACTGAATATCCAAAAGAAACAAATATTATTTCAGTTTGAATATCATCAAGATGGTGAACGATCATTATATTGAGGATGGGCTGAGCTTCCCCTCTCCTTCCCCACACTTGCTGGTGTTGGTCCAGCCGCGCTACCTCGGAGGCTCGGATGTCTGTCGCGCTCTCGTTTAGCCGAGCTCGGCCGTTAAGGAGACACGAGACCAGTCAGCATCTTGACTGAGACTTCTCAATGGAGGCAAATTTGACGCAGTGTTTGTGTTGTACAGTCCATATGCAGAATATACAGGGTTTGTGGTACTCTCTCGGCTTGTTACTGGATTATCTGGGGAATATCCACTGGAGACCCACTCTATGAGATCTGGTTCCCTGCTTAGTAGTTGGGATGCTAGATCCATGATATTAGCTATCAATTAAAATTTGATATGTTGGGAGTGTATAACAGCATCACTTAGCACTTGGTGATTATTGATGTCTACCATTTACTCACACTCTTCAAGGAGGAATGTTTATAGGGTACGGTTATTTGACACCTGCATCAATTCTAACCCCAAATCTACCCAATATGCAATAAAACAACGCTCAAAAGAGTATCAAGGTATCAAGGTATAAAACTATCACATCAACGCCATAATGCAATCTACTCCTCATCCTCCTCATCCCCCCTGCTCACCCTCTCCATCTCCGTCCTCCACGCCCTAGGCTTTACACTCTTCGCCCCCCGCATCCCCCCCAACGTAAACACAAACTCATCCAAACCCACATTCCCATACCGAAACGCATTACTCATCACCCACGTCTGACACGTATTCGTAAACGGCCCGATCCCGCCCCGTTGCGCCTGCAGCCGATCCTGAAACACCGCCCGGAACCCAATCTCCTTCCCTTCCCTCAGCCCACTCGGATACAGCCTGACACTGATATCATCCGGCTCAATGCCCATATCGGCTGCTAACTCGAACATCACGTTCTCGCCTTGGCTTATCCAGTCGTCTACTTTTAGGCCCGGGTGGGAGTCAACAGAGATGGTGAGGGAGGAGTTGTATTTCGTCGATTCGTAGGTACCGCTGTAGACGAAATCGGCTTGGGTGCGGGCTGCATTCTCGACGGCGGGGATGAGGGTGGTTAGGACCAGATCGGCGAGGATATTGGTTTGGGCGGCGCTGTTTTCGCCTGCCGTCATTATGACAAAGCCGAGTTTATGGTCGGGCGAGAGAGCGAGCATGGAGGAGTACATCCCCAGATTCCCGGATTTGGTGTAGATGTCGGTAACGCGGGGTTCGGTGAGTGTGGCGATTTCCCAGGGGGCGCCGACGAAGATGTCCCGGTCGGAGGCGCGGGAGAGCGGCTTCATCCAGCGTCGGGTGAGTGGGGGTGGGAGGAGGGAGGATTTGAGGATTGCGCGGCCGAGGGTGGCGAGGTCGTTGGGGGAGGAGTAGAGGCCGCCCGCTGGGGTTTCATCGCCGGCGTCGACGCCGTAGAAGCTTTGAGCGGGTGGGGCGGGGATGATGGCGAGGTTGTCGTTGGTGGGTTTGTCGTAGCTGGAGGATTTCAGGTGGAGGGGTTTGATGAGGTCGTGTTCTAGGAGCTGCTGGTAGGTCTTGCCAGTCATGGCTTCGAGGGCGTATCCGAGGATTTGGAAGGCGGGGTTGGAGTAGATGGGGACGGAGCCGGTGGGGACGAGGGGGTGGCTGCTTAAAACACCATCAAAGAATTCTAGACTGTGTTAGTTTGGATCTGAAAGGGAGTTGAGTTGGGTGCTTACGGGAGCGAGTGCAGGTGACGGTGCCGCCGCAGGGAGGAATGGCGGATTTGGGAAGATGGGGCAGGCCGTCGGGGGTCGGACCTTGGGCGAAATCACCAACGGCGTCTGTGAACTCTGTTAGTGGTGGTATATCGTAGGCTGGAATACTGACACTCACATTCACGGGTCAGTCCACTGAGATGGCTGGCGAGTTCTCCGATCGTGACCTGTTCCCAGCGAAGGTGATCAAGAGAGTTATTGTCCTGGGTCCCGTTGCGGCGCAGGTCCAAGGCGGCAGCTCGGAGCTCTGGCACGTATTTCGCAACCGGCTCATGGAGAGGGGCGTCACCCTTCTCGATCAGCATCAGGAGCACCGTCCAGAGCTTGGAAATGCTGCCAATGCGGAAGATGGTGTCCCCGTACACAGCCTGGGTTCCGACGGTACTCTTCCTGATACCCGGCGCGGTGTGGTAGGACTGGACGAGTGGCTCTTCCTCGTCGAGGCTGAACACCTGGATCGCATAGGATAAGGTATCGAAGTTGAGGGTCTTGAGATATGGGCCCTGGCGGTAGTAATCGTTTTGTAGCGTCGCCAGTAGGGTCTCCTTTGCCTCTTCGAATTCATCAGTGCACGACAAGCATTCCGCAGGCGGGAAGACGGCTCCATCCACGGGGCATATCTTGGCTGCCACCAGCGGAGCGACGGCGGACAGCAGGAGCAGAGATGAGGTGCGCATTATGGGCGGTGGTGCTCCAATGGTCAGGTAAGGGGGTGTTCGTGGTGAGCATCGTGAATATCCCGTTCCCAGTGCAATCTTATATACACAGGCCATGAAGATATCCCCATCAACCGGGCTGAGTTCATCGGGGCCAAAAGTGCATCGCCCCAATCTCCAAGTGCTGCCGGGCCTCTGATTGGCCCATCCGTAATCTCATCTGCCAAGCCTTTGCTCTCAGCCAATCAGCGTCTCGGATTAATGATGACTGTTGGTTGGCTCTAGCGGACAGCGTAAAAATAGCAGGAAACGAGTCGACTAGCGCTCCATCGCCAATTTAACAAGGCTGCAGAAGAGGAGGTTTAATTATCCGGTGCGGACAGCTGGGTTAGTGCCTGCTCCGCCACGAGGGAAACACTGAGCTGCCAGCCTGAGGCCCCCTTTGACCAGCTTAGAGCCTCTGGTCGCGATTATCCTTCCCCTTTCGAGCGGTAATTCCTGCTGCTGATCTTAATTTGGCTGCAGGAACCTCATCTCCTCTGTTGTTAGCCAGTGTTAGGGCTTATGGGTCTATTTTTGCCTGTTCCAACTTCCCAGTTGTTCCCAACAGTAAGGGGAAAGGAGAACGACTTGATTTGCGGATGTCGGTCGGAGACTTGGAGGAGAGCAAAGGGGAAAACAAAAATCTCCGGTGAGCAGTAGCGACATGTCGGGACATTATTCTGCATTCAGAACGGCCCAGTGAGATTCGCCAAGATCGGATCGGAATGTCGATAAACAATGAGTAATCGCCCGTTGCGTTGTCTCTGGGGGTAGAATAAGCGACATCATCGCATCCATCCCTTGCTCAGAGTCGCACAAAAACTCAATGAAAAGCCAAACCCCCACCTCGTATCAGACCCAAACCCAAGCGAGTCCACCGCCCAAATTATTAACAACAAGCCAAGCAGCCGGGTCAATAAGTGCTCAATCAATCATGTCCACTCGCACACAGCACATCGGGCTTGGCGAATCACTTTGGTGTCTGAATGCCCCGGACCACCGTCACCAACAAGTCCGTCGCAAGCCTTTCCCACCAGAGCCACCAGAGCCACCATTTCCGGAACAAGACCCAATAAATATCCACCAGGGCTTGAAAACAGTCTCCATCGCAGTCCATCGAGGCCCCAGTTTATACTTTCTGGCTCCTTTTAAGTTTCCTGCGCGGAGGTGGCGTCCACACCCGGTCAATTGCCCGGCCACTTGACCCGGCCAGTTTCCCCCACAGCGACCGGCCATTTTTACACTTTCATCCCCAGATTTCGACGATTTCGTTTCGCCTCCCAAGATGCGGGGGGGGGGGATTAAGGTTGAGCTGCATGTTTATTTATTTATTATTTAATCTCCCCCCCGGCCTGAGAGATCTTTTCTCTTCCACCCTCTGGAGTCTGTGTTGTGCAATTGTTTATGATCTGATCTCGAAATGACGACGCTGAAACCCGAAGTAGACATGGTGGAGAAGGTCGACAACCCCGATGTCAAGGGGGAACTTGATGTTGGCGCGGGCGCTCTGCTGGGACAGGAGCTGGAGTTTACCCCTGAAGGTTGGTTGCTAGATGAGCCCAGCATCTCAATTGGTGGGATGGTGCTGATTTATTGATTTTTTCAGAGGCGAAGACAGTCCTTCGCAAGATTGACTGGCGGATTATTCCGCTTGCGGCGTGGACTTGTGGGCTTCAGTTCGTGGACAAGGTGTGTCACCTATTACCTGGATTTTAGTGGGACGGTGCTGACAATTGACAGTCTGGACTTGGTGCTGCAGCCACATACGGTCTGCGAGAAGACCTGGGTCTTGAGGACCAGGAGTATTCCTGGTGTGTTTCGGTATGTCTCCTTTCCCTAGCTGTTAAAGCAGCGACTAACGCGAGTAGATTTTTTATTTTGGCTATCTGGCTGGTACTTTTGTCGCCGGGCGCGGCATGCAGCGATTCCACGCGGGCAAGTTCATGGGCATCAGCTTCTTCCTCTGGGGCTGTACTTTGCTTGGATGCATTGGAGCACATAATTATCAAACTTTACTGGCTCTGCGATTTCTTCTCGGGTAGGATCCAACACTCATTCGCTATATACGTCAGTAGCTCATTGTATGCAGATTCCTCGAGTCCTGCGTTGTGCCAGGTCTTTTGTTCATGTAAGTTTTCTTTCTAATAAGAGTCCTCTGATCATGGCTAACGAGATAGCACTGCGATGTGGTATACGCAAGAGGAGAAACCGCTTCGATTCGGTCTGTGGACGTTCACCAACGGTGCACTTCCCGTTCCATTTTTAGTTGTCTACTATGGTATGCTCCCATGACACAATTCTATCCATAACTTATTAACGATCACCCAGGCCTTGGCCATGTCACCACCGGCCCAGTCGTAAGTCCACCATATACCAACGAAAAAGCTCGAAGACGTCCTAACAAGTGATCAGCAATCCTGGCGTCTGATTTTCCTCCTCCTCGGCGCCCTGAGCTGCCTAACTGGCGCTTTACTATGGCTCTTCATGCCCGATTCCCCCCTGACAGTGGGCTGGCTCACCGAGAAAGAGAAAGCCATCGCCATCAAGCGTGTCGCAGACGACCAACTCGGCGTCAAGAATTGTATTCCCCCCTTTTCCACTTCTTTCTTTCTGGTATAGTTGCTAATTATGCCATAGCACAATTCAAATGGGAACAGGTCCGCGAGGCCGCCACCGACTACCGCGTCTGGCTCATGGCCCTCCAAATGCTCCTCTCCCAGGTCGCCGGCAACGTCACCACCAACTTCCTCGGAATCATCATCAAGGTTGGCCCTCACTTCTCTTCCCAATACCCAAACATATAGAAAGAAATATTAACAAATACAGGGATTCGGCTACTCCGCCCTCAAAGCCCAACTCTTCACCGCACCTAATTTCGCCGTCCAGGTAGGAACCCTTTCCCCTCCCCCCCCCCCCCAGCCCCCAGACTAATGTTTGTATAGGCCGTAATGCAAGTAATCGTCTCCGGCCTCCCGACCTTCTTCCGCCCCTTCCGCAACCTAAAACAACTCCTCGCATCCCTCTCCTCCATAGTCGCCATAGCCGGCATCGCCATTCTCTACGTCACCCCAGCCGAAGACCAGTACCAGCATCGTCGTCTGGCCGGCTGCATCCTGATTTCCTTCTCCGGTATTAACTACACAGTGATCATGTCGATTATCGCGTCGAATGTGGGCGGCTTTACCAAGAAACAGGTTACGACGTCCGCGGCGTTCTTTTTGTACTGTGTGTCGAATATTGTGACCCCGCAGACGTTTATGGATCATGAGGCGCCGAGGTATCATACTGGTTTGGGGTTTGTGCTTGCGTAAGTATTTCTTTTTTTTTTTTCTTTATGCGTTGCTTTTGAAGGGTGATGAGGAAGCTAATGAAGGGTAGTTGCTTGTCGGCGTATATCTGCCTTAGTCTGACTACGTGGGTCATGATGGAGGTCGAGAATCGGCGGCGTGATAGAAAGGCCCGGTCGAATCCGGAATACGCGACCGGGGAAGCAAACTTGGATACGCTGTCTGGTCTGCGGTATGTTCCTCCATCACATCTTCGTTCTTTATAGATGTAGAGCTAACTCCGTCTAGGGACGAAACCGATAAGCAAAACAAGCACTTCCGTTACTCTGCATAGTTCAATCCCGTGCTGGAAATACTAGTCTATTGTTTCATGGGAATTTTATAAGGACGGTCATACGATGTATACATGAACATAGTCGGAGGAATTTCAACATTCCTACGCTCGACTACGGTCGCACGGCGCTTATCGGAAGATATATCTACCAGAGAATATCTCTACGGGAATGTCTAATTTATGATCACGTTCATTCAGTCATGGTGGTATTGAATACAGATCGAACATCGAAAAGGCTCATAAATGCGTTATGTACATAGTCGGGTCAGGCCGCCGCCCCCCTCACATCATAGTCTAAGATGTAATAAATACACGGGTCCGCCGTTGCGCAGTCGCAACCAGGACATCATTGTTCAATCGCTGAACTTTCGCAATAAAACGCCCCTTTACTCGGGCATGGAGCAGGTGAAGACACCGCGAACATCTCCGCTGGCGTACTTGTCGATCTGCGAATTCAGTTAGCAAACCTGGCCAAGACAGAAAAAAAAAAGAAAGAAACTTACAATGTCTTGAACACTGGAATAGGTACCAGCCCCCAGCACAAGGACACCCATCACAAAGACGCAGCCGTTGATAGCAGCAAGAGCGATGTTCTTACGGTTCCAGTCACCCTCGCGCAAAAGCATGAACCACATAAGCGCGGGGAAGTAGAAGGTGAATCCGGAGATGAACAGAGACGAGGAGATGGACAAGAGATCGTTGAAGAAGGGAATAACCTCAGCGATAATCCACGCGATGATCGTGGCGATGGTGATGATCACCAGCCAGGTGATCCAGCCCATCCTGGTGTTGATGAAGCGGATCGTGGAGTTCTTGAAAATACGGCCGTGAATGACGCGACCGGCGACAACGGTGTTGATGGAACCGCTGATGAAGATGACAGGGAGTGCAACACCGAAGGCAATACGGCTCATAAGGCTACCAGCAGACAACAGGGCAGGGCTCTTGACGTCCTGTCCGACAAACGCGTAGACGAGAGCACCGGTCATGGTGTAGATCACAATCTCGGTCAAACCCAGGGCCCAGATGGACTTGACGTAGTCCTTGGGGGTGTGCATCTCGTTCATGAAGGAGAACTGGCACATGGCAAAGCTGTAGGCGAAGATGATGTTCGTCACGGAGATGAAAGCATCCTTGAAGGTAATATCGTCCTTGGGCCAAGCCGACCAGGGGACCGCGGCGAGGCCACCAGGAGAGTTCGTGCTCTCGACACCAGTTGCGATGATGGTGATACCAATGGCGAGAACGATCGAGACAAAGTCGATGTAACCGAGGATGGCCATCTCCGTGAAACTCGGGGGCACGGCCAGGATCAGGAGGATGATGGCAGAGATGACAGCAAAGACCACGGAGCACAGGTCACTCTGGGTGATGTTGATCCAGGCGATGGCACCGGTCAAGCAGTGGGAGCCCGTGAGGAACAGCAGTTGCAGGATGAGCATGACGTTGATGATCTCGTATCCGACGCGACCGAACATCAACTTACCCGCGTCGGGGTAGTGAGCCACGAGGGGGAACTTGAGCTTCACCTGACCGACAATATAACTGGTGTAGATGGCAACAAACCCGAGACCAACGGTTGTGATAACACCGGCAACCATACCCAACGTCGCGAAGGTGGAGGGAAGGGACAGACTGCCCAACGCGATGGCTTCGACGATAAGGACAATGGTAAGTCGCTTCCAACCCAACCGGCTGAACTTGTGTGTTCCGTGCTCGTAGATGGCGCGCTCCTCCTCGCTCATTTCAGCCACGATGTTTTCATCGTACTGGGGCAGGAAGGCATCGTCATTCTTCTCTCTGAACGGCACGGAGACCTTCTTGGACTCAAAGTCCGAGATTTCGTCGGTGGACGACATTGTGACGGGGAATTGAGTGTGAGAGGATGTTGAGAGGGGATTGAGTGACAGAAGAGGGGAATGTAAGGTGGCTCTGGGCTCTGGGCTCAAGGTCCTCAGGAGTAGGAGAGAAAACAAGAAGACGCGAGAGGAGAAGCAGTGGGTTAAAAGAAAGATCGGAGGAAACACAAGCGGAGAAACTGACGGAGGGGGCGAAGAGTGGAAATGGGGAGACGAGGGGAAGGAAATTGGAATCCAATCAGTCGGAAGCAGAAGGAGAAGGACGTCGTGTGGGCGAAGGGAAAGTCGCCCGCCGCGTGGACGGAGAATTACAGTTCGAAAAGGAAGGTGCGACTGACTGCTCAACCGAAGTCAAGGTGGTATCGCGCAGGCAAGACAGGCAGGAGCAGGCAAGCCACAGGGAGTACACAAGTGGAGAGAAGAGTGGGCCGGCGCCGATCGACGAGCGGTGATTCGCTTGTTTCCGCCCCCTCAGCCAATCGCAGTGGGGATCCGTGACTAAAAAGATTTGTGGCGCGTTCTTGACTGGCCGAAAAGCCTCTCACCACATGGAGCCCAACCAGGGGTCCGGCCCAATCATTTCATTCGGTTCCCAACAAAAACTGGGCCTCGGTTCGGCCGGACTGAGAATGCCCATTCTTCATGGCATCCCGAGACAATTCTGGATCCCATTATCAAATCGACCCCATCGCGTTACTAATAGGACACCGCGCCAGGTGTGCTTCCCCAGGATCGCTGAATAAACTTATTACTCTCCAGAAGTTGAGCAGAGGGGGATAAAGGGTCTACTCCAAAATCGCCAATCTGATTGGAGATTTCAATTTAAACCTCGTGTGCTCCAAATCCTGCATCGTCACCAGTTCAGCGCCCGACCGGGCTAACGAGCGATCGACGGTTAGCGGACGCCAGCAGCCCAAACTGATTCGTGGGCACCCTGCCCAAGAATTGCTTAAGAAGCATAAGATCCTTCCAAAGGCTTGTGACCGGTCTTATCACGCTTATCGTTTTTAACCATAATTATCCCAAGGCTAAGAAAACTCAGACAAAGGCTTTGTTTTCCATTTGCAGGCCGAGCTCCGCCGATCTGGGTGCGAGAATCGTCCGCTGGCATTGGAGTCCCTGCCAACGAATTATGATGTGCAACGGAAGATTTCGGGACGTTGCACGGCTTTGACCGAATTTTCTCGAGGAACCTGAAAAGCCACTGCGTTTGCCACTGCCTGCGATCTTGGCCTCATCTCCTGCCACTGCAGACTCGGTATTGATTGGATAATGCCAAGCCCACTTTTCTGCCACACACAACATTCTTCATTTCTTATTGATCCTGGTTATCTCCCCAGATATCTGCTTTCGTGGTATTTATTATTCCCATTATTAATTCTGTCATGTCCCTTTTCAGAGCCCTTGCGTGTTATGCAGCGTGGGGTGTTACACAAAGTTTATTCCTCCTAGTGCTGACTGGAGAGGCATTTTGTGTAACTTCGACATCATCCTGCATCCCGACCGTATTCAAGGTTCTTTGCCCCAGACGCTGTGTCGCTCGCCACACCTTACCCCTCACCCCTCAATTGGTAGACCGTCCAACAAGGCGGTGGCTTTCTTGGTAATGGGACCCTTGAATGACCCACGTCACACTCTAATGTGCCTCAAATCCCCGGCTGGAATGTTCAATGCGAGATATATATATCTCACTTGCTGTTCTCGAAAACTCTGAATACTTGGTAGCTAGGGTAGAGAACCGCCATCCACGTCTTCCAAATTCTCCCCCTTACTGTTTTCCGTAAATGATGTATCTCGTCGGATAATTCCCGGTGCCTCCAATGGACACGAAACTGACTCGCTGTCAATCGCGTGTACATGCAGTGACCCCCCTTGGAAGCAAGGAGCGTGGCCACGTCAAAACCGGCACTGCCGCATCTGCTTGTGCGACCCGAGCCAATAAACAATCGAATTTGCCATGGGGGCTGTGCCCCAACAAATCTGGCCCTCAACCGAGTAGGAATTCGAGACCCAAATCTAGAAAAATCCGGCCATTGTAGTGATCCGAGGATCCGGTTTATGAGTTGGTCTTCGTTACTCACCATTGGAGGAATCTAGTCATCCCGACTCCGTTTCCACTAAAAATGCATTAATATCCATCCTGCAATGTGAAGCGGATACAATTGCATTGGGCTGCACGATATGGTATATTTGGAGAAGTGTTGTTTTCCTACAGATCCACCCCGTGCTGGGAAGCGGCCACAAAAGAGCTCGCATGTCAGCAACTTTTCTACCATCAAGGCTTCAATCCTTCCTATCCACCAATGTTAGTGGTCTGATAATGTTAATTGATTCTCTGGGTCATCTCTCCGTCCCCGAACGTCGGGCAGCTAATTGACTGCCGGCGCGCGTTACCCAAAAATATCGACGATTTTGTCCCTGCCGATATTGGCGGATCTTGCGGATGGGCAGGGTAGCATAGGGCGGAGTGCGGCTGAAATCTACCAAAGCCCGGGGAAAGTTACATGATGCAGCAGCGATAAACATAAAAGCTTGTCATTCTAATTTTGGCGCGGTTGGATTGCGATTGGGTTCACTGATATGGAATTGCTTGCAAAAGTCGCCAAAAGGTGGAATGTTTAAGCTCATCTGCTCAGTGAAAACATCAAAGAAGTCAAACTACGCGAGCGCTATCTTCCCTGGCTTGGGGGACAAACAAAATCAACAATGCTTAATTGATTCTGAGGGTAACTCCAAGTGAATCATTAGTTAGCTAGAAACAAATTGGAGCCCTAACCTTTCATACGTGATATCTTTTCTTCCTTCTTTACCCATCAACTTTCTCCGCGGGAGTCTGGTTTCGCCCATCTCAGCCCTAGTGGCCAGCATCATCGGAATTTCGCACCGACGAATAATCTATACAGCCTTAATTGGCAATATATTTGGAATCGCGATGTTGTATCCATGGCCCCCAGTTTCTGGCCGACTTATCCGTTAACAGCTTAAACACCGATCATTCCCAACGTCATCTTCGCGGCCCTGCGCCCGGAAAGAAAATTTTCACCTGCATCCCATATATTCATCAGACTAGTGGCGGCTGTCATCGTTTGGTGGCTTCTTTCAATCGATATCACTGGCTTGGCTCATTCCTGCGGACTAGCGCCCGCTGGTGCAGCCCAACACGAGGCAGTGAGATGTCTGGAGATAGACCCTGGAGATAAGCGCTGACGGCGTCATCTACGGCCAGTAACGCCACTGATCTATCCCGGATGACGCTTTTTGATCGGGCAATTGAGCGGACGCGATGAGGGGAGAGGAGATGTTGATGGAGCGATGGGGGTATAAATACCGCACTTGAGTCCTGGGGATTGCCATAAACTCACTTTTCTTCCATCCATCCTCAAGACAGCAAGAAAAAAACTTCAAAAAGTATTCTCAAATATTTAACTCGTATATCGCAATGTTCGACCCCGAAAGTGTCTGGTTTAGTAAGAATACCCCATCCCCCCCCCGTATCACCTCCACCCACTAACACTGCTACAGTCACCGGCTGCTCCTCCGGCCTAGGAAAAGCCATCACCCTCCAAGCCCACTCATCCGGCTACCGCGTCATCGCAACCGCCCGCTCCCTAACCTCCCTCTCCTACCTCCCTGATGGACCCAAAGTCCTCAAACTCGCTCTGGACGTAACCTCCCCCGAGCAAATCGACCAGTGCTTCACCGCCGCAGTCGCGCATTTCGGGCAGATAAACGTCGTGATCAATAACGCCGGCTACGGGCTTCGAGGCGACACGGAGGCCGTCAGCGCGGCAGACGCGCGGCACCAAATCGAGACGAACTTCTGGGGTCCGGTGGAGGTTACGAGACGCGCGTTGCCGGTGTTTCGGGAGGTGAATCCGCCCGGTGTGGGGGGGACGGTTGTGCAGGTTTCTTCGATTGGGGGGTGGTTGGCTTTTCCGGGGAATGCGTTTTATCATGCTAGGTGAGCACATCCTACCAACGGTTCGAGGGGGTGAGGTGCATCAACTAACGGTTTGGGTAGTAAATTTGCCTTGGAGGGATTCACGGAGTCGGTTGCGCGGGAGATGGACCCTGCTTGGAACATTAAGTTTTTGATCGTTATGCCTGGCGGGGTGAAGACGAATTTTGCGGCGACGAGTATGAATGGGACGGTGAGGCATCCGGCTTATGATACGCCTACGAGTCCGTTGACGCAGCTGTTGGAGTATGTGGCGGAGCCGTCGTCGCAGGATACGTGGAGTGATCCGGATATTTGTGCGAGGTTGCTTGTGGATACGGTTGTGGGCCAGGAGGAGAGGCCGTTGCCGACGCGGTTGCTGATGGGGGCGGAGACGATTCCGTTGATTCGGGCGGATGTTGAGAAGACGTTGAAGGAGATTGAGGAGTGGAGGGGGGAGACGGAGCGGTGTTCGCCTGGGGGTGGAGCAAAGTTGAATCTTTAAGCTTGCCTCCAAGGGATGAAACGGTGCCTAGAGCTGCGACTTTCCCTATGGCTTACCGTGAAATGAGTTGAAACGAAGGATGTACGAGTATTATAAGGGAATGAGGAAGGAAGAGATCCGTGATAGATTTTAAGCAACAGCGTGTGCAACCAACAATGACTCGGGCTATGTACATACAGAGAAATATAAATGGGAAAAAGAAGAAGCAATGATGAAATATAGACTGAGAAACGAAAAATAACAAGGCAGAGAAAACACCAAACCTAACCCTCCCATCGTACCCATCGCCTACCAAAATCTATATCAATAGTTAGCATAACCCCCCAGACACGGACACAGACACAGCCACTTGGGTTATACATACCTCACAACATCCGGACAAATCTCCTCCCCCCCATACGAAGTCCAAATCGCCTGCTCGCGCACCGGCGTCCCCGTCCTCGCCGCATTGATCATCCACCCATCCCTAATATAAATCGCCACATGCGCCACCGACCCCCCACAATCCCCATTCGTAGCCCAAAACAGCAAATCGCCCGGCTGAGCCTCAGAACGGGGCAACCTCGTCCCCAAGCTCGAATCATACTGCGTCTGCGCCGTCCGCGGGATCTCTACATCCAAGGCCTGACAGATCGCATACTGCGTGAGCCCCGAGCAATCGAACCCGCCTCCGGAGGGTCCGTTGCATCCACCACCACCCCAGACGTAGGGAAGGCCAAGTTCGTCTTGGGCGTTGCTGATGATGGCTTCGCCGTCGGAGGAGTCACCAGAGCCACCACCGCTGCCACCGCTAGAGCTGTCGTCGCACTTGGAGGTGACGTACCCGGTTGTGCCGGTTTTGACGTAGTAGTCGGCGACGTAGCACCCGTCGGTGGTTTTGTCCCAGAGGGTGTCGCCGTAGATGTCTGTGCCGGTGACTTGGCAGGAGATGGAGACGTCGGTGAGGTAGGCGTAGGATTTGATGATGGAGTAGCTTGTTCCGGGGCCGGAGCGGCAGTGGACGCCGTCGCCGCTGATGGGGTAGGCACTCGCTATGGCGAGGGAGGTGGCAATCAAGGAAAGGGAGAGCATTGTGATTGTATGAGAATGGAATACGAGTAAGAGAATAAAGAGAAGTAGGAAACGAAGTTTGGATGTGTTTGAGCTGTTTGAGGCAATGATATGCAACTGAACAGCGACACAAGATCCCTTTTATAGACCACGAACAGGGATACATTTTCCGCTTTTCGGTCTCCTCAAGACCATCTCCTCCGAAATGACCACCCAAATTGTCTTTCTTGACGAGAAATGAAGCCGTCCATCTCTCGTATCGCAAGCCATCGTCGTACAGCATGACATTATCCAGACAGCAACCTCCTCGTATTCCACGGCATTGAGCTGGAACGGATATGAAACGGGCTAGAGACTCGTATTCGCCGGCCCAAGATAGTAATGATGTTACATTCTTCACACTAAAAATAAGAACGCCACCGAAGCTTTTGCGGTTAGTCCTCCCGGATCGGCACTGGCCACCAATCAGCCTGGAGAACCGGGGCACCTGGCGTGAAGAATCATGGGGGTGGCTCGTATTCTTGCAGGGTTGGATTGCTTAGCTCGGGGGGAGTGGTATTGGAGTTAACACATTGGGAGTCAATGTCCCTTCATCGAAGGGGAAATGCTCATTCAAAGCTAACATGGAATAAAAATAGAATCAAGCTATCCTGTGAGAGCAATGTCACTAAACCATCTTGCGCCGACTCGTCTCATTTCTTCCGACAGCCTATTTACCATGCTATATCTGGCTTGAAATAAGAGAAATTGATGGTAGTAACGTGGTAAATTCCCTCGAACCTATGATATCTCCATCCTGCATCACCCAGTCCCCCACAGATTCCCTGATCCAACACCCCAATCTAGTTCGTGATGACACTGAAGTCATCGTCCTCTCCTTGACCAGCGGCGCAGGTGTCCTTATCACACGCCCCATCACAACCCATGGAGTGAGCACTAGCGAACCCTGTTGCAGCGATCTCCGGTTCACCCAGGTGTTTCCCATAGAAGCAAAGCCCGCTACTGATATGGTAATCTACGCTGTTGCAGCCAGGGATCAGAGAGCAAGCGTCCATGCACCCGTCGAAGCCCTTGTGCGTGGCATCCCGGATGAGCTTGGTTCCGTGCTTCTTACTACAGTACATCCGGAAGCTCTTTGCCGCCACAAAGAATCCATTAGCGAGCGAGTTTCATCACATTTCCGGAGGTGGAGCTTACCTTTCCCCCCTTGGCCTTGTACTGCCCTCCATGTGCTCCCGGGCACTCCGTTGAACACATCTCAGTTTCCAGATCGGGAGATTCAATCGGTGGACCAGGGGAGATATATGCATAGTCCCGGGTGCCGGTGTCGCAGGCTTCGTCCCGGAACCCTCCAGTGGTGTACAGTTTACAGGTTCCCTTCTTCTCTGCTTTGGACCCGCCTCCGGAATACACGATGCTAGAGTACGTTGTTAGTATGCTGCACGCGTAATGCAATATCTGGCAAAAAAAAAAAATACCTCTGGCAGTCCTTGGTGTTGGTGCAACGCTCGGCACATTCGTCAAAGGAGCCCGTGACTGACCGAGTGCCCGGAATTTCCGAGTTATCGTTATTCACCGAACAGCACGAGACGGAAAAATATGCGCCGTCATTGGTGATAAACTGTTTTCCATTATCTAGTACGATTCATAAGTCGGCCCTCGCTTTTACACACATTTTGGAAAAAAGGGCCAGCCTACTCACCATCAGGGCAGGTGGGTTTGTCAACTACATCGGCATCGATGCTTGCCGCAGTCAGACGCGCAGGCGGACATTCCCGCTTCACGCGCTCTGTAACCGCCTTCCATTGGAAATAGTTTGCTCCTGGCCTGCCAGAGAAGTAAATAGTTTTCCAGTAGCAAGTACCACTACTGGGTTCCCAGTCGGCACCCTGGCACAAAGGGTCCTCCTGGGCGGCACACACGTCGGCGCATTGTTTCAATGTGGTTTTGGGGGGGTTGGGGATGTTGCCGACGTAGGCACCCCAAACGCATCGAAGCTCGAAAGTGACTCCTCCACTGGGTTGGTCGTTAGCGTTGGCGCTCGCCAGGGGACGGTCTACACATACGTGGTATAGAGTGCGAGGTGGTCGCGGTTTCCGGCACAGCTGTAGTTGGGTAGATTTTGAGACTCATCGTGGGCCTGGGTTACCGAGGCTAGAGAGAGTGCCAGCACCAGAAGTGTGGAGAATGAGCGATACGCCATTGATAAAGTCGGAAGCATCGTGGAAAACCGCCTCCGGAGAGCGCAGACAGTGAAAAACGAGATACGGGTAGGGGGGGAAATGGGCTGGTGGTTGACTGTAATGCTGCTGGATGTCAAATACCCCAAAATATCGGGATCGACCGGAGGCCCATCCGGGAATCGCCCCTCCAGCACTCAGCAATCGGCGCTAAGAAAAGAACATTTGGAATATGGGATCTTCGCGTGACCCATGGTGTGGAGTTTCGATCCGAAGGTTATCCTGTTGATTACGTGTCTGGATGCATGCCGGTGGGGAGCTGGATCAGGCCAATTCAAGCACATGATAGCTATATTCAGGCAACCTTTCACCGTACATTTCCTCTGGCTGCGAGGGGGTTACCGAGGGCCGCCCAGACGCAGACCCGTTCACATCAGAGCAAGTCAGCGAGCCATCGGTAAACCTGTGATGGGAAACGATTAGCGCGGTTAGCTACGGCGTCTACGCTCCTGGGTCCCTCGCAGAGAGATACTCCGCACTCCGAGACCCCGGTACTTTCCACCAACTATAGTTGTGGCGGGGGAGGAGAACTTGCCTTGAAAGTCGGATCTCGGTTCAGGGTGCATGGTGCGAGGTGCATCAAAGGATCTCGCTGCTGCAAGCCACTTCGCATTGGGCCTTTCCAATTTTCGATCGTGTGTCCAGAGGCGTCTTGTTATCTGGGGGGAGACCGACCCCCCGGGTTGGGTACCGCTCCAAGTTTCCTTCTCCTTGTCTTTCCAGTTCTCTTCATTTTTCTTTGTATAGTAGTATGGTTATGGGGCCCGCGAGGTCGTTGGATTGATAAAAGGAGAAATACAAGATTTCGCTCAACCGGCCGTAGAGATTATTGTTCTACGAGGAAGACGAGCGGTTAAACTATTGGGGGAAAAGATGTGGACGACTCTGACCATCGCGAGAAAGCGGACCCTACCAGCGACTGGACTCATTTGCTACTGGTGGCTACACGGCAAAACCACTGCGATGAGGAAACCATACAATGTAATATGTTCCAGCTACCAAGTAGAACAAAAGGTAGAACGGCAGTCCCGAGCATCAGATATATTCCTGTAGATCAGGAGAGGGGGGGGGAAAGAAAAAGAATATCAGAATACTCTGCAAAGATCCAAAAGCACACCCGCATACAATCAACTACAGAAGCCAAATGAAAATAGTATATCTCGGACAATTCCTGTTCACACGGCCATAGCCTCCCCAGCTCTAAACCTTTGTGGCCTTTAGAGACTTGTCGGCGGAGATGCCAGGAGCCTTACTGCCACATCCACAGGCACTCTCTTCCTCCTCATCTTTATCACAGGCACCAGCACACCCAAACGAGTACGCACTGTTGTATCCCGATGCCGAAACCGGGGCGGCTCCCGAGTGCGTCAGGTAATAGCACATCGAGGAGCGTTTGGACCAGTCGACACTGAGACACTTGGGGAGCTGCGCACACCCGTCGATACAGTCGCGGTAGGTGGCCTTTTTCTCTTCCTTGAAGGGCGCTGTCCCGTGCTTTTTACTGCATTCCATGTGGAAGAGCTAAAGAAAGAAAGAAAATACGGAATTAGGCTTTTTCTTCCACGTCTGTTGGAGGGGACAAAAAGAGGGGGCTTACTTCGCCAAATTCAGATACGTATTTCTGGCCATGTGCGGCGGGACAGTCGGTCGAGCACATATGGGTGATATTATGGGCTGCCGGCTGTGGTGGAGGATCGATGAAGTACAGCCAGTCATGCGAGTCACCACCGGCATCCTCGGTGGAGAAAAAGGGACCACTGAGGAGAACACACTTCTTCGAGGCGTTATCGTACTCGACACTGTGGCAGTCGATTCCATGAGCAAAGGAAACGGGGTTCAATGGGCAGATAGATGCCATGAGACGTGTATGCTAGAACTCTATAGGGCTTTGCCGTACCTGTCACACTTGGCGGTCTTCTCACACTCGGCCAAGCAGCTCTTTTTGTCTGCGATGCCCGAGACTGGCTTGAGCTGGGTGGAGAGAGGATTCCTCTTCGTGCAGCATTCCAACAGGTAGTGTGTCCCATCAGCACCTACAACGGCTTTACCATGGTCTGAAGGAACCCCAGTTAGATCACGTTGTAAAAAGGTCTTAAAATGAGCTTACCATCAGGGCACACCGGGTTCTCAACCACTTCGGGCTCGGCAGGGACTGCAGTGAGAGCTGCTGGGCAGGCGGCATTGACCAGGTGAAAGGCGAGAGGAAGAAGCAGCAGCTTTGACAGTGTAGACGGAGCCATGATAGTGAAGGGTTTGAGGGAAATGACTCGAGAGGGGGGGAACACTGGAAGACTTGACGGATGAACGAGAAGCAATAATAATAAAACCGAGTCTCCAGAAGGGATGCTGGGGATATTCTGGACTATACGTACACCCGGCCGTTGATCAATACCGGACTCGATGATGCAACTCCAATCATTAACAGGGAGGAGCTGAAGGGAAACGAAAAGAAAAGATCAAAAATCAACGCCGCAGCGGAGTTCGCATTTCTGGATTTCTGCATGCTCACTATCCTGTTTCTTGGCCATCGGCTGGCTTTGATGCGATGTGATGACGGCGGTACTTTTGTCTCCCTGCATTTGCCTTTTTCTTTTCTTTTCTTTTTTTTTTTTCCTTTGCTTTTTTCCGAGTAATGAGGCAATCCGGGGGTTGGCAATGCGTCCATTGCATGAGCACACACATGTGTGAGAGATCCTGTGACGGTGAACACAAATATCGAAGACGAGATCACCAGGTGACGCACTCAGATTTGAGAATCCGGATCGCCAGTCCGTCCGCAGACAGGGATATGGCTTGGAATGTGGGGAAATGATCCACTGTTGAAAGTGAAGGCTGGCTGGGCCGATGATCTGCGGCGGATCGGCTCGCAGGCGGCGCCAGCAAAACTGACTCATAACTTGCAGAACTCCGCTCACCCCGAAACTTCCGTCCAATAGTTCTCCCAAACGCCGGTACAGTATGGTACCTGTAATACTGGCCGTCACGAAAGACCAGAGGGGTACTTAGTACCTGCATGCACCCAAATCCCAGGGCGGCACCAAGCAGTGGAACACGAAGGAAAGACGCTAATGCACTCGAGTCGCACAGCCCACGGTTCGACCTCCTTCGGTCAGAGGTTTAAGTAACTCAACTCGGGTGGGTGAACCAAGGCGATGTGAGATTATTGGCCTGGACCAAGCGGGGTATGCAGGTTTTCATGTTGCACAAGGTTGCACCAAAGCGTGTGGATCCCCGGGATTTCAGCTCCTCATTCTCGAGGCATCGAGAGGCGCACCTTGCATCCCAACTACCGACACAAGGCTCCTCACGTTAGCACTGCAGATGAGCCGTGATTACATCATGGATGGATTCTGGTCCAACTGGGTCCTTCGCAAAGCGAGGCTATACGAGGCAAAACCTCCCGCGGAGGGCGAAGTAACTCTTCGGGCTGCATATACACACGGGCTCCTCCAAAATCAGCAATTGTGGGCCCACCAGACTGAAAAGCCGCTCACACTGTTCGATGGGATGGAATTTGCCCTCGCGCCTGATGCCTCCCATTGACTCTGGCATCTAGAGACCCAACCGGGTTAGGGAGGGGTAGCGTCGTCAGTCATCATAGGTAGCAGCATACTCCTCATACGGTGTTCACTTTTACTGAATGGCAATTGGGAAACTTGGCGATAATTTTGTGGGAGGCTGAGGTCATGGCATTGGATTGTAATGTTATCAGATTTTGCTAGAGAGCTGGATAATCGGGAAAGCACCGAGACAGAAATAAACGCATAGCAAAAGAGGAAAACTACGGCACCAAAGACAACAGATAGACAAAGAAAAACGAAAGGAAAAAAACAAAAAGGGCAACAGGGATCGCCAGTCACACAAGTCTATGCAACATCAGTGCATTCCTCAGAAACCTGTCGGTGACGTGGGAAGCTCCTCGAAGATTGCATGGTCTGTGATTTGCCCATACGTGTCCAGATCAACCGACTTGAATCTCTTGTCGGCACCTATGCACTTGCCACCTGAGAACAACAAGTATCCCGTTTTGCAGCTTGGCGAATCCTTGCACTTCTGCATACATTCTTCCATGGTAACTGGGCCGGCATCCAGGGTGAACTCGTTGTTACCGGAGGGCCAACGGCCTCTGGAGCACCGACTCTGATATGGCTTGTTCTCGATCATCCAGAGTGACTCATGATACTTGGGGCACGACTCGTCAGCAGCCGGTGCCGGCGGCTTGGGATATTCCTTGCAGGCTCCCGAACAGCCCATGGACCAAGCACTAGCGTACCCAGAGGCCTCGATCATGGCCTCTCCGCCGTGTTCGCCGAAAGTGCACCTTCCCGTGCGAGCGTGATAGTCAACGCTCTTGCATTGCCCAATCAGGCCACAGGCATCGATACACTGTTCATAGGAGTCGACGTATTGCGTGATACCAGGAACACCGTGTCTCCTGCCGCACATCATAAGGAAGGACTAGATATATTCCGTTAGTCAATAGGACGATACCTTGGGTTGGGGGGGGGGGTTAGGGTTTGGGGTATACCTCGCCGTAATTGGATTTAAACACCTGGTTGTGTGCCCCCGGACACTCGGTTGAGCAAAGTTCAATCTCGTCATCAGGCTGGTCCACATAGGGAGCCTCAACATAGTAGGCGTGATGGGAAATCTCGATCGAGGCCTCGTCTGGCGAAAAGCCTCCATGGGCCCAAAGGGCACAGTTCCGCCCGTCTGAACGGCCAGTTGAGTCTGCAGTGAACGTAACACTACTCGCAAGTTAGTAGTTGTGGCTGGTCCGCGCGGGATTGAGGGCTAGAAACCTTCGGCACTGTCCGCTGTCCTCCTTCATGCAAAGATCCATACAGGCACCGAAATCCGCTGCTTTCTCCGCACCGAGAAGGCGACCCGTCTGTCTTTCCGTGCAGCATTGAATGTACATGTAGTCTCCACTGGACGTGGCGTAGATATTTCCATCGTCTGGTGATGTTAGCTCGATTTCGGGGATAATAAAGGGGATGGGGGAAGCCAACCGGTCGGACAGTCGGCCGTGGTTGTGGTGGCCGAGCTGCTGCTTGGCGTTGCGCTCCGGGGGGATGGACACAGCGAGCCCCCGCCGCCACCAGCATCCGGTGGTGGTCCAAATGGGCCCGATCCAGCGCCAGGTGGTGGTCCAAACGGCTGTTGCGAGCCAGCGCCAGCAGCGGGTGGTGGACCAAACTGAGCATTGACGCCGCCAGTGATGGCTAACAGCATCGAGGCACTAAGACCAAGGGCAGCCCACACGATGGGCTTCCGGGCAGCCATGTTCGAGGACAATCAGGTAAGTCTGGGAAAGATCGAGGTAGGGGCAGACTTGAAGGTAAGCAGGTAGGGGAAAGGCTCGTAAGCGATATATAACGGAGTGCAAATGATCCCCGGGAAGAGAAGTTCCCAAGTGAAGTAAGTCCCAGAAGTGGGTATTTTGGCCAACCAACCCTAATTCCTCCGGCTGGGGGCCAGGCTGATGATGAATATCCTTCGATCGGGATCGTGACCAAGTTCGAGGTCAGGAAAAAGAAAACAAAAATACGGCGGATGAACTGAAGGTAAATGCCACATGCCTCCACATGAAGCCCAGAAATTGGGAGTATATGCAAGGTGGTATCTTTGGCGTCATCTGCCTCCACCAGCTCCACTGCCGGAGATGCTGTTTTTTTTTTTTTTACTTTCAAGTTGCCCTCATCACGCCCTTCCCTTGTCTTTCCTCTTTATGGAAGAACTCGTGGTCGATCGATCCAAGATGCCGCACCCCAGGCCCAGACAGGAACCCTGTCTCTCGATTAAGGTGAGGGGAATGATGATGTTGACAAACCAGAGATCGACAAGGATGGCGAGCTGAAAACCCATTCTCCGGTTTTTTTTCTTCCTTTTTCTCTGTTCATCGGGGCTGCCTGGGATCGCGCATGAACCTCTCGATGAGTGGATGGCGTTGGGATGGTACCAGATTCGATACGGAATCCTTGCTCCGCCAGGTATTCGTCACATACTGGAGTATTTCCTAGTTCTACGTAGTACCGGTACTAGTAATAGTAATAGTACTTAGTAACTCGATGGAGTACTACTGGCGATCTGCGACAAGTACTAGTCTTCGGTAGTGGTGAACCCATGCCTGATATATAACCGGACCGGCCGAAGACCATCATCTTCGCATTCCGACACTTTATACCCTCTCCCTCCCTCCATTGCCTCATTGAACATAACGACAACGAGCGTACGATCGCAATTACCCCCTTCTCTACTCCAAGTGTATGCCATCTGGAACCCCTTCCCCCCCGCTTTACATTTCATTTGACTGGCGTTTTGATCGTTGACCACCTAGGGGGTATGTAGAAGGCCCGGCTTCCTACAACCACGATGCGTCTGTTCAACATTCTCCTCGCCTTTCTCGCCTTTATTCACGGCTCGCACGCCTTTCTCTTCTTCTGGTGGATCCCGCTTCCTCTTGTCATCATCACCGGCGGCGGTGGCGGCAGCAGCCCCCCATGCAGAATAACCCAATCTGCTTGGGACACTCAGACAAACTCATGCCTGGGGCAAGGTGTTGGTTATACTGGTGCTTTCTTGGGCTGTGCCTAGCCTTTAGCCCAGAAGGGAAGGAGACCTTGAGATGATGGGATGATAGGTTGGAGGGGCCAACCAAGGGACCCCGGATCCAGAGAGAACATTTGTAGGGAAATCTTGAATTCGAATATTCTGCTTCCTGGAGGAATGACTGGTTGGGGGGAGGGGGGTGGTTCGTGGGCTTTGTCTTATTTTTTTTTTGGCACTGTTTTTTCTCCTGATTGTTTTGTTGCCGTTGGTATCTTCCGGTTTTTCTATCATTGAAGCTTTAAAACCAAAAAAATATATTGATGTGGAATTCATGCTTTTTCCCCCATGACATCTCCAGGATAATAATCGTAGTAGGACCTGTCTTCTGTTCCTCTGTCTTCTGCTCTGCCTGTCGGGTGTTGATATCGAGATCCAACTATCGTCATCATCGTCATCCTGAACAGAGGGTCTCTTTGGGTTCACCGGATCCGATGACGTTCTGCAGACAGCTTGCTCCAGCCGTGGGAAAAAAGATCAGCAAAAAGAAAAGAAAAAAAGCAAAAGGAACGGTGTATTAATGGTAAGATATTTGGTTCTGTAAGATACAGGTGGTAATAATACATCGTGAGTATGACACGAAGGCACTTGGAAGTTGCAGGATGCAGGACGATGTCCCGAGTTCTCCACTTGTGTAACATGGCCTCGCCGCCACAGGATGCTGCTCGAGCTTCTGTCTGCTGCAGCAAATCACTGTGCATTCCAAATCCATCGGGTGACCGGCGGACGTGAACGGATCACATCCAACTCTACACGCCTGCGGGTTCTCAGACTCCTCGAAAATCAGGAAGTTCGGACGCAGGATCTTCGCTCGGACTGGCGATACTCCGATGACGCGTTTCTTGTCCTCCCTCTCACCGGCCTGATGCCTCTCGTTTAGGGTGGGTTCCAGCTGAGGACGCGCAATGTGGCGGAGGACTCACCACAGGCCCGGAACCCCCGATCACGGAAGAGAGGAGCCGGGTGGTCAAGGGAAGGTGCTGGTTGGATCCCCCGTATCTCTCTGGTTTAATTGCTTAAGAACTCGACATCCGCCCACCTTTCATTGCCAGATGCTCCTTCCTTCCTTTCCTTCCCATCATTCATTGTTGGTTCTGAATATTCATTAGCTCCGGGCTTGACCAATTCGGATCTCACGATGAAGGCCCAACTTCTGCTCGCGCTTCTCCCCTTGGTTTCGACCGCTTTAGCTGACCCCGCGCAGTCCTGGGATGCCGTCTGCAGGAGCAGTCCACCCAAAGACCAAGAGACCATCCAGAGTGTGGACTTCAGATACAAATGCGACCACCATTGCGACAACGCCGTGCTCATCCCCGGCAGATTCGACCACCCGGATGATTGTGCCGCCAACATCGCGACCACCTCTGACGAGGCGGTCGCTTGGAGAAAGTACCAGGGAGAGTGCTACAAGTGCAGACTGTCCGATGTACGAACATCACCCAGCAACTGGGAAAATCTGGTGATGGAAAAGGTGCCAACGCCATCCGGGGGTCCCTTTGGCCCTCCGCCTACCACCCAGCAGCAGCTTGATCAATGCATCAGGGACCGTGATCAATACATGCTGGAGCGTGACCAATGCCTGGCGGCCGGCGGCGGCGGCGGCGGCGGTGGTGGTGGTGGAGGCGCACCCCAATGTAAGCTACTTCACGCTCTCCGTTCCCCCAAAATGAGAATCACTGACTGAATACAATGAAAGGTGGTGGGGTGCATACCCAAGGCAGCTCGAGTTGGGACATCACTTGTGGACAGCGTAAGATACCCCGGAATACCCCCAAGTCAAGCTAGCACTGACATGACGCAGTCGCCGGCGGTGGTTCCGGTAACCAGCAAACGACCACCACGGGCAGCCTGGAGGCTTGTATCGATGCGTGTAACAATCGGAGGAGCCAGGGCCAGCCATGCGACCGAGCTGCCTACATCCAGAACTTCACTGTGAACAATTGCCGGTTGTCCTGGGGCCCGGTGACGTGGACTAACAATGCAAATGCCCAGTCGGCCGTGAGGAGGTAGGGAGTTCGCCGCGTTTTGATCATCTGCCCCCTGTTCCTCATGGAGAGAGCGCGTTTATTTGTCCTTTATCCTGTTCACCTGGTAGTTTGACTCGCAAATATGTCTTTGTGGAGTAGTGTAGTTCCTGACAGAAAATAATATTCAATCTACAATTATGCTGCTGGCGAGATGTTTAACAACTTAAAGATCAATGTGCAACATGTAGCTTGTCTGTAAAAAAAAAACCCAAGATCAGTAGGGGAAAGAAATCTACGGGGAAGCACGCGCGATGAGCAAAGCAATGCTAGTACTACTACTACTACTACTACTACTAATACTACTACCCGAGTCTATCCAACGGCCACGAATGGTTATTGAGGCAATCTCAGATGGGCTGTGTTCGACCTGAAGGCGATGCAAGGAAAGTGAGCCCATCCAACATCGGACGCCCTGGATGTCACTATTTGCCTCGTATCCCGTGACATGCGTGATGCTGCTACTGGCCTGCCTGTTGATGTTGACGTTACACCACAGGCAGCGAGTGTTACACAGCCAAAACTTGAGTCGGCATCAGCTGTGACGAATGCGATGAAACGATTTGGTGGAATACGAGCCCGATGTGATTCGAATATGCCCAGAACGCTGACGCCAATCATTCCCATGAGCGTCATGCCGAGTCATGGCCACCACAAAACTTGAGTGGAGCCGACGGTCGCTTCCTTCGAGCGCCCAAACCCACTCGTCTTGTCTCCAACGAGATTTCAATGGTCGATCGCTGCGCGTCCATTCGCGGCGATCCCGTCTGCGCTCGGTGACGAAGTAAGGTAGGTTGCGATCCGATCCGGAACCCATCCCTCATCCTCTGAGTGGATCCCCCGCTTTCCCCAGAGCGCGCCCATCCCTGTGATCCCCTGCTTTAGGTTCCAGGTGAACCAAATTTCATCCTCGCCAAAGCATAGGCGCGTTATTGGGGGAAGTCCTCTGCTCGGCTCAGCCATGGCACCCGTTCTCCAGACGCTGTGTGACCCTGCAAGGTATGCCGCAGATGGATGTGATCGACGCAGCTTGGTGGACCCTGATTCGAGCGTCTTCATATTACTCCGAGCCACGGTTCTTCCATCTATGGAAGAGAGGGATTTGGTAGTCACCGGCAACCCTGACAAAAGTACCCTCTGTGGCCATCTGATGCAGCTTACAGGAAACTTTAAATGATGAGTACGTAGGGTTTTGTTATAGGCATGCAGCTGGGGCAACCGTTTCACAAGAACCGCCCGCTCTGGTTTCAGTGCCCTTGTTTTCCCTCTCCCCAAAGGAGACTGACTCCTTGTCCGAGTCCAACCGCCTTTTCTCTTTGCCCTCTCGTTGCCCCATTCTCGACGGATTTCCCACTCCCCTTCGGAATCAAAGCTCAGGAGCAAAATGGCGCCTTACACCTTTTCCTTATCCAAGGCCATCTTGCTTCCTTTAGTATTGTACCTCATCCCGGTCCAAATCTGGTGTCCCACGCGGCCGGGTATGCCTGTCGACGACCCTAAAACCATCATCCAGCGACCCAGACTGCGGCCTGCATAAGACCGCCATCATGCTTTCTACCTTGAAGTAACACCTAGCCTGGCTCCGAGTATCGAACATCTAGCAGGTGACCGGTAAGAATAGCATCCATACTATGGAAAGCCGTACCGAGTTCGTGGCATTCTCAGCCAGGTACGAACTTATTTCAGTCGGACAAAAATTGACAGGCATGAATATGATATGTTTCCGAACATGGACAGGTGAGGATGTGTTTTTCCTTCTACCTTCTCGTTATTTCCTGATCCTCCCCCTTTGTCATGGAATTTGAATTTTGAACACTGATATCCTTTGCTGGACAAGTCTTTCCCATCCCGAAACTAGCCCTTCCAAAAATACAATAAAGATACTTACTGCGACCGCGTTGATGGCTGTGAAAGGCTACCCAGGTGCACCAATATCAATTGATCAAGATACAGCACGGTGCGCTGCCATACATATCATTTAAGGGACTTAGGCTTCCGGAATCAACAGAGCCTACTCATTCAGACATCAGGGTGCAAGTGGTAATGTTGAGGATGACAGCAGATGCAGTGCAACAACGGGAAGTTCCAAAAAAAGATGATCTTTGGGCTATGTTGAGGTGTAGGCTAAGGATTCAGGCTTTTCCTCTTTTCCAATTCTTGTCTTGGTTCAGTTTGTCCCAGCCCTATATGAATCATGATGGGCCGAGGAGGCGGGGGACAAAGTTAGGGTTTGATCAGGCCTTTTCCGTTCATCTTTTATCACAGTACTCAAGCTAGTGTTTTCCATGGCAGTTATATGCTGAAGAAACGAACAATCACGATGAAAGGTTTAGGCCGTCTTCTCACCCGAACTAGCCTGTTCTATTGACCCTCCACAGTACCCAAGCTAGTCATTTCCAAGACTCCATCACCTCGAGCACCCTAGCAGCAAAAGTAGCCCCCCATACGCTTCGCCCCCATTCAAGTCCCCCAAAGATCTTGCATCGTGATGGTTCCCGGATTCCGTAATTTCTTTCTGGCAGTCAATCTCCGAGAACGCCTCACAGTTGACCCCCTCAGACCAGATACCCCAGGACCGAATACTCGAGAAACTGTCATACCACAAGCAGGCACTGGTACAGTCGTGTCTGCACATTTCAAGCCTGAACCCTTCTCTGCAGCCGTTGTCTGAGTGGAACTGAACACAGCCGCCGTTTTCGCAGGGTTTGCTTCTAGATTGGAGGGTGAGGCCAAGCCGAAGCTGTCAGCCAGGAGGAAGATGATGATCCTGGTCACGAAGCTCTGACTGTCTCCAGCAGCGAACCGGTCGATCTGAGCCCACGCAAACGCCGACCTACAGCACGCGGAGCCTATCCTAACCAGGTCCCTGTCAGATATGATTTCAGTTCATCTCTCTGCAGACTCTTCTGGGAACCATCACAGAGCTAGTGGATTGCTATATCCGACTATCTGTATTCGTATCTCCGTCCGGGTAGCCCCCAAATACCGTATTCCAAAGGCACGGCAGACAGTGAAGAGTCGGGCAAGGCGAATCATTGCACCATAAATCCCCAGGCATCAATATACCTGGACGCTATCCTCGTAATGCTACCATTTAAATTCAATATTTTGTCTCACGGAAACAGTGAGGGATCTGGCATTTCCAGCTCGCTCGTGCGGTTACAAACCTGTCATCCATTATTAATTTAAATATTCACCAGATGTGTCTATATTGAGATCATATCGTGCAGACACGCCTGATAGCATGTTGACCGAAGCAAGCCATTTCTACTACGCAATGACGGCCCGCAGCTGTTCTTCCACTTCACTATACACAAACCATCCATTCCCCTTCCTTTAGGTATGCACCAGCAAGAACCACAACCCACTCGTCCCAAATACTAAACAACCACTTTCGCCCAGCCTACCGAACTCGAGGCCGGCGCGTCCTGCATCAGCAGTGCAGGAGAATGCGTACCATACCACTCCGACGCAGACTGCAACACTCCCATAAGGAGCTACCGACCTCCCTGCAAGGGCAACTGCTTCCAGTACAGCATTTTTGCTAGTTTAGGGATCCGTGGCTCCCCAACAAAGGGAACCGGGTGCGAGATTTAGTCCGACCCGAACCGTAATGACAATATTGGGGATTTTGGGTCTGCGCAGAGTATGAGGTGCTATTTGATTGTTAAACTGTACATTATGGACCCTGGTGGGAGGGGGTTTGGGCAATAGTTTCACTGGGTTTTTGGAAGGTGTTTCCCAGCGGTTAGGCATGTGGGATGACCCGGTCGATGGTAAGATAGCCTGCGTATAATTACGACTCCGTGAGGCATCAATATCCATACTCATCCGTTTGGCCTTTGACAAGAGATATAAGGCGCCCAGTCCGTGTCTTGGCACAATCCAGAAAGGAGGCGGAGCAGATCGCCATCGCACCATCCTCTGCCAATGATAGCAGGTCGACCACAGGGCTGGGGTTGGTTTGCTTTTTTCGTGTCCCTGAATGTGATGTAATGATTCCTTCAACAGGTCCGCCCTGCGCTCTTGGTGGGTGGGCACCCACAGCAACTCAGTTCATTAGCTATCAACTGCAGATCGTGGGGATATAATAACGTCACTCCCACAGCAGTGCTCATCAACAGTGAACATCATGAGGGCTGTGCCTGAGATCCGAGCTCGGACTGCATTAATAAAATAAGGCCCCGAATTCTACCCCCCAGGTAAACATAACCCAAGCAGAGACAAACAATAAATACCCATTCAACTCTCTCCCTTGATCCAATCCAGCCAAACTCGACCAGAAATCCGCACCATGATCCACTCAAGCATTCTCACGATATCCGCCTTCATCGCTCTCCTCTCCCTAGCATCCGCACAGGTCCACGCCACCAACGGCACAAACATCCTAGGCTGTTCCAACGTCGACTGCCCCACGAAAGACGGATACCACTACTGCGACATCAGCGACGACACCTACCTCGCCCTTGGGCTAGCCCCCATCAAAAACGTCCCCCCAGCCCTCAACGGCATCTCCCTCCTCAAAGCAGTCGGCGCAAAGGAAACCGACGCCGGAAACCTCCAATGGAGCACCGACTACTACCTCGACCTCCCCCCCGAAATCCAGCAGACCGATCTCAACGGCTGCGTCCTCTTCCCCAAGGACCCTCTATCCCGGAAATTCCCCGACGCAGACGGACCCAATGGCGGGCAGGAGGATGCGACGGGCACATGCCCCGACGTGATTGACCAGGCGTGCATCGACGGGATCATCAAACGCGCAGAGGAATTCAAGTACACAGAGTCCGGAATGACGTGTAATGACCTCGCTTCGGACCTCGGGAATAACCCGATCGGGGCCTGTGCTAATTTCAGCACAAATGGTGGCATTGGGTCTATTGACGCGCAAAAGCTCCCTGTTTCAATGGTCTCGCTGTCTAAGGGCGGTAATGGGGATTCGGAGTGCTGGCCTGCGATGGGCGAGGAGGATACATTGACTAAAATCAATTGGGGTGTTGGCGAGGTATGTCCCCCGGAACAAACAAGGAATGGATGATTGATTGATGGTGCTAATAAATTCTAGATCAACCGCACGCAAGAATCCCTACAAGCTAAAATATGGGAGCTGAGCCCGGTGATTACCGTGTTTGTTCCGAATATGGAGACTGCGGAGAATGCCTCTGCACAGATGACATGTATCAAGGCTGTGGGTGGAGATGCGTGGGTGTATCTTGATACTGTCGAGAAGATTGAGGGCGCTGCGCCTCTTACCCGATTTAATCCGCTGACAGTTGGATTGGTGGTTCTTGCGGCTGTTGCCTTTGGCTTGTAGACTCCCTTCCCTATCTTCCACTATAATCATTTCATATGTATGTCTAATTTTTTGTATGCTATTCACTAGTAAAGTAGTAATATAACTATACTTAACTCATTAAAGAAGGATACATCAAAGTGATACCTTAGATACCCATAGTAGTGGTTTATGTCTACATACTCTAGCCATAAATTGAGGATTCACCAAAATTCTTAATAGTCTTGATATATTCAGAACTCCTGCCAGTTACAGGTCTCACATAGTTTACAGGCAGTATTTTCCATTGCTTCTGGGTATATAATGTGATATCTTCCCCTAAAAAATCGATGATGTTTTCAAATCCAGCATCAGTGACTTGTTCGAGAATCGGGAAATCCTCAGTTATGCGCCCAGAGATTGTACCGTGTGATATAATATCAATTAATTAATAACATTACTATATACTCTATTCACATCATCTAATGCAACCAATGACTCATATGCAACAAAGAGAAAATCATAATCCCAATCTATCCCATTCCTGCATTTTAAACATAAACATAGAAAGCATTGGTGCAGACACACTTCTCATTAATCCCCTCCTTCGGGTTCTGCTCGCAGTGCCACCAAGTGTCCGAGGCCGCAGGGGGCTTGTCGGCATTGTCATAGATGTAGACCTCGCCCTTCTCGGGAATAGGGTTCTCGCCCTCAACACGCTCAATCTCCAGAGTGAAGCGGCCGATATCTCCGAGACCGTCGGGGAATCGCACGTGGTATTTGCTGTTGTTGCAGCGGGCACGCTCGTCAGGCTGAGATCCGCTCCACATCAAGTTGCAATCGGTGGGGGTGTCATCAGGGTAGTTGGAGTCGATGAGGTTAAACATCAGGGAGTTGCCGGTGGTGCTGTTGTAGGCGGCCATGCCGACGAGTTGGATGGCGTGGGTGCCGCGGGTGGTGACATCTGCGGCGGGGGCAGCGAAGGCCGAGGTGGCGGCCAGGAGGAGAGAGGCGCCAGTGAACAACATTTTGATTGCGGTGGTTTTGAATTAAGATGGTTTTGAATTAAGATGGTTTTGAATTAAGATGGTAGTTTTGAGAGGTTTGGAATTAGTTTTAGGTGGTCAAGCGAATGTTTGAACGATTGAGTTGCTTTTGCTTGTTGAGCGAATGTGTTTGTGATAATGGCTGAAATATCGGGGTGGTTGACTCCGTATTTATATTCATTTCTGCGGTTGAATTTGTTTTGATTCCATCCCCAGCTCATTGAAAGCGAAGGAAGAGAGCTTCTCCCAAGGTTTCATTCACGAACCAGTCAATCAAGAATGTGACAATCCTGGTGGCGGAGTCTTGGACTGCACTGCAGATCCTGAGGCTTATAGATCGCCCAAAACGGTAAGACCTTGCGCTCACTGCAGATCATCACCATCCCAAGCTTTCCCCAACATTCAACCCGCCTCATCATTGGATAGTATTTTTAAGAGCTCCACAATATAAGGCGAGCCACTGCTCAGCCCCAGGTCTCACCGCAACTGCCCTGAGCCAATGAGCCAAGCAGCGGCTGGATAAGTTTTCCTGATTTTGAGCCAGGCGCCCTCGCTGCCAGCTGGACCTTTCATCGCGTGGAACCTTCTTGGCATTTTCTTCGAATGATCGAATCCATTCGCTATTCTTAGGGAGCTGCGCCTGAGCCCTTCACCTTTCAAGTTGAACAGCCGCCTTACGGAGGCAGTGACAGCACAACAAAGCTTAAGCGGAACGGGGGGGATGCTACCTTACCTTGAGAGCTACCTTATTGTTACAATCCCAGCCTCGTGGTTGCAGAGGGCTGAGCTTGCCCAAGCTTTGCTTGCACAGCGGTGCATAAGGCAATCATGTTACTATTATAAGCTGGGTGCAACTTCAATAAAATATGCACATAATTCCTAATTTATGCAATAATACTCCGTACATGACTTTGACTCCCTTGCAATCTCCTTGGTTAGACACCACGCCTTATCCAATTGTCAAGGTCCTCGAGACTACTCCGAATCCGAGAGCAATTATTAGCCCAGCGAAAAGTATCTCAAAAATAAAACGCCGTTTGTAACAACCATCTGAGAGAACACGGACTAAAGCTACTCCGAGCTAATAGGGCATCTTCCTTTAGTTCCGTTGAAGCTGCATCTCCCGCGCTCAATAATACCTCGGCTGTGTAACATCTACTTGAAGCCAAGCAGTAAACAAAAAACGAAACTGAGAAGGATTTTGCTATTATCATTACGAGATGAGGTGGATTAACGCATAATCAATTGTGTTCCTTGGGTCAATCGGTACAATTTAGGCCTTCAAAAACATTAGTGTTGTAGTTTGTGGTAAAAGAGCTGGTAGTTATGGGGATCCGATAGCCCGCCCAGCGCATGAAATATATACTTCAGACAACAACTGGCGTTTTGTCACATTCAATAATCACAACCCAAAACTCGTGACTAATTTTAAGCACAATGATGAAAGCACTATCTTGCCAACTTACTCAAGAGAAAAAAGAAAGCCAAGAGGCAGTAATTGATCGCATCAACTCAACAAGTTACCTCATGCCAACCACCAGAAAGTTCGCGTGAGGCACGTGACTTTTATGACATGAGACACTAAACTTAAGGTGGAATAGATTCAAATTCATATTACTCATGTGACTTGTATGGTGTACTGTAACCAATCATATCCTACAAGAGAGCTCAGACCACTCCCTCAAAAGTTCATGTTAGCCACGTGACTTTATGATTGAGTCCACTAAACCTAAAATAGAATGGGCCAAAGCTCAGGTGAAACACGTGACTTTAATGACCTAAGCCAGCCAACCACATCAAATAGCTGAGACCCACCAAAAGTTCAGGCCCGGCACGTGACTTTTCTGCCTTCCGACACTAACCCTAAATGGGATAAGACTCAGCCACTAAAAGCTCATACCAGTCACATGACTCTCCTGGCCTTTATGGCTGAACATAACACCGGCTTATCATTATTCCCCCCCTGTGGCTGCCGCACCGATGCCTCAGGATCCTAGCAACTTTACCTAGAACAGTTAGCTCTACCCCGCTCTCTGAATCCCTCCGGCGGGGAAACCCAGCTCACACGGATAAATAGAGCCGGTGGTCGGGTGAATTGCCCCGGGGTATTTAGAACCCCGTCCTCGCACTCGCCCCCCGCGAATTAAGCAAGGCATTTCCCCAATTATCGGAGGAAATGCGCCTAGGGAGCACCAGGCCAGGACCAGACCAGTCCGGCACGCCCACGCCGCACGATGGAGCCGGAGCCAGAACCCACGTCAGCGCCAGTCGAGGACCGTCCGGCCTGTGGGGCCTGTCGACGGCGGAAGTTGAGGTGTTCGCGGGAGGTTCCGCAGTGTAGTCATTGTCGGAGGATAGGTGAGCTGCCTGTCTGGCTTTTGGGTTGTTAGTGGGCTTGGGGTTGGGCTAACGGGGGATTGGGCTAGGGACGACGTGTACGTATGATGGGGATAGGGAAAAACCGGGGTTGAAGACGGGGGCGGTGGAGGCGTTGAGGAGGCGGGTTGGTAGGTTTCTTCCTTTCTTTCCTCTTCCTAGAGATATTGGGTTATGGGGAGGTTTATTTATTGATGAGTTGGAGTAGAGGCTCTTGAGGATGCGGTTTTCCAATCGGAGAGACCGGCGGCCGGGGAAGAAGCGACTGGTCCGACGCAAGACTACGGGGCTGTTGCTGCTGCACTTCGCGGCGGGCTCGAGATGCTCCTGGGTCAGCTGCAGCAGGGTCAAGGTCCGGGGCAGAAACGGCGACGGACCGATGCATCTGATACGCTGCTGGGCTCGTTTATGCATGATCTGGACCCGTCAGACGTGGTTGCTGCGTCGCTGTCCAATAAGCGGAGACGGGATAGCCTGAGGACGTTGGTGGAACCGGATGACTTGGCTCCGAGTCTGCCGGCGCCGGAAGTGCTGGAGGCTGTGATTGATGCCTACTTTGATTTAGTGCAGCCGTGGATCCCGATCTTTCATGCCAAGCGCTTTCGGTCGAGGCTAAAGGAGCCGGAGGAGAGGGGGCGGTTGGAGGTGGTGCTGCATGCGATGGTGGTTGCGATGCTGAAGCATGTGGATCAGCAGCAGATCGCGGGCAAGATCGACGATCTTGAGGGCGTGTGTGAGCGTTCGAGGAAGATTGTGCTTTTGACGGCAATGGATGATTTGTATGTTGAGAATTTGCAGGCTTTGATTATTATATGCTTCGAGGATGTGCGTCTTCCTTTCATGACTGTCAATGAGTCTTCTAACGCCTTACCAGATTGGTTCGGGGCGACTTTCCCGAGCGTGGCCCATTGTTGGCTCCCTGACGAGAACCGTCGAATATCTCCAGCTGAGCGTGGAGTCGGAGAATCATGACAAGGGCCCGGTGCTCCAACCGCGTCCTTCTCTTCCGGCTGCAGAGGACTGGACGGAAGAGGAGGAGAGGCGACGTGTATTCTGGACCATCTTTAACCTGGACAGGTAAGCTCGAGCCATTATCCTCGCTGCTTCCATTGCACCGCTTCAAAGCAAATGCTCATATGTCGATAGATTCTGTTCAGTGACTACAGGGTATGCAAACTCTGAACCCAAGAATGACAAGCACCATCCTGATGAATAGCTCTAGGTGGAACACAAGCCTAACCTCCAACGACGTCCATCGACGACTCCCCGCAGATGGAGGGCTCTGGCACAACTACAAAGCCGTCACAACCCCCTTCTTTGGCATCTGGGACCGATCTGCTGGCAAGATCGGAAACCTCATTGCCTTTCTGCCGGCCTACAGCTCCATCGAAACCTCTCGCGACCGCTACCCCGATCCATCGGGAAATGCCCAACCAACATCCCCATCCGACCAGGTCGACATGTCCACGGTGGGCGCGTTCGCTTACCGGGTTGAAGCCACCGAGTCGCTCAGCCGGGTGACGACCTTCTTTCTCCAGCAAAAGATCAACTATCGCGACCGCCAGGAGATGGGGCAGTGGCTCATGCGGTTTAAGGAGCTCGATTTACGGTTGGTCAGGTACGTCCTCTGTTCCCCCTTTTCCCCTTCCTTTCTTCTTGTGGTTGGTGTTTACTAAGGTTCTATAGTTGGAAGATGTTCCTCCCCCAGAAATGGAAAGACACAAATATCTCCCAGCAGCCAACGGTGGTTCGGATGGACCCAAACCTAACCCTGGCCCATATCACCCACAACACCTCCATGATCCTCCTGCACCAGCGCATCGCCTACCCACCCCCCGAGTGGCTAGAGGTAGTCAAATTACCCATCCTCTCCAGCGCAGAGACCTGCGAAGCCGCCGCCGCCGAAACAGCCAACATCACCCAGAAATACCTCGACAACTCGCCCGCCCAAAGCATCGTCGACAGCCAGTTTGCCTTTTGTGTTTTCGTCAGCGCGCGCGTTCTCTTAGGTTAGCCCTCATTTCTACCCCTCATCCTAGGTAATTTTGTCTGTGACTGACTCATACCGTAAATTTTTGGGGGTGTAGTCCACTGGCGCTATTACAAAACCGACCTCTCGCCCGATTTCTGGACGCTGATGAAATCCCTCGACGTCATGTCCGCCCGCTGGTCCGGGTGCACGCACACCCCGGCCACAGCGGGCAAAGATTCCGCCACTAAATACTTCCTCCAATTACAGGGGATATATGACCGATGCCGTAGCGACGAGAGCTTCAAGCTTGATGTGCTTGGCTACTCGAATGAGATTGAGTGGGCTGGTCCACCGGATCTCTCGCCTCGTTCACGGGATGCGACCAGGGACAGACGGCATGTGGATGCTACCCGGATCGATGCGGTGATTAATGCTCAGCCTCAGGGTATACCTACTGTTCCGGGGCAGGGTCAGAGCCATGATCCGTCAGCAGCGGGGCCGGGACTGGCAGGGTATGTGGGCACGCCAGGGAGGAGGGCGTTGCTGGAGGGCGAGATTGATCCGAGTCTGGGGTCGAGGTCGGGGGTGTTGCTGAATGGGTATAATACGGGGAGTCCGGATGAGTTGACGACGGTGACGTCGATTCTGCTGGACCAGCAGTATTCGGAGATGGATCGGATTATTAGTCTGAATAATGCGTATTTTGCGTCGGATGCCACCTATCTTAGTTGATCTCTGTCCTGGGATGGGAAGGTGTAGCGTGGGAGGGAGGATGGCCGGCCATAGTCATGATTTAGCTAAGTTGAATGTATCTCGAATACAGTATCACCCCCACGAGGCCCACAGCTCGTTCCTCCTATTATATCTGTATATTTTATGGAGGGAAACGGAGGTCTCGCCGACAATTAGCCCGAATCAACCCCGCAGGATAAATAAATCCACCAAATAACCGACATCCACGCCGATCACTCATTAAAACCCGACCTCCCATTCCCCTCATTCATACACCAGAAACCAAGCCCAACAAGCCCAAAATAATCATGCCACCGCTGTCCGGCTTCTCCGATAACCCCCTTCAAACCAGGGACAACCTCATCCGCGCCGCCGTCGCCCTCGTCCAACCCCTCCACGCACACTTCTCCCCCGGCCGGGCCCGGATCCAACTCCCCAGCTCGACGGGCGCACACTTCGACGAGGGCGCCGCCTGCCTCGAGGGATTCGCACGACCACTCTGGGTGATTTTCTCGCTCCTTCATTCCCTCCAGCATGACCCGTCCCACCGAGATGCGGAGGCAATCCGATCGCTCGCCCAGCCCTGGATAGAGGGGATAGTAGCCGGCACGGACCCCTCGCATGCGGAATACTGGGGCTCGATACATGATGGCGATCAACGCATGGTTGAAGCGGAGGTCATTGCGTGTGCGCTCCTGTTTGCCCCGGATCATTTCTTCCATGCTCTGGACCGGTTAGCTCAGGAGAATATTACGACCTGGCTCCGCGGGATGAACGGGAAATGGATGCCGAATAATAATTGGCGGTGGTTTAGGATATTCTCGAATCTGGCCCTGGTGAAAGTAGCGGGTGTGTCGTATGATGAGGTGAGGGAGGAGATGGACGGGGATCTGCAGGTTTTGGAGGGGTTTTATTTAGGGGAGGGCTGGTCCGGGGATGGGCCGTGGTTGTCTGCTGAGAAGGAGGTGGAAGAGGAGGAGGAATGTAGACGGACAAAACGATGGGATAAGATTGGATGTGGACGACAGGCGGATTATTACTCGGGCAGCTTTGCGATCCAGTTTAGCCAGTTGCTGTATGCGAAGTTTGCGGCGGATTTGGATCCTAAGCGGGCGGAGGTTTATCAGCAAAGGGCGAGGGAGTATGGGGCTTCTTTCTGGAGGTATTTTGATGAACATGGTGAGTTCCTTGCTGAGCCAACTTGCTTGTGGCTAAGACTGACGGTAGGATATAGGAGCGGCGATTCCGTTTGGACGGTCACTGACATATCGCTTTGCCTGTGGCGGCTTCTTCGCTGCTCTCGCTGTGGCTCCAGTCTCTGATATGCCAGCTGCCCTGGCTTCAGCTGGTGCAGTCAAGGGTTTCCTGCTGCGACATCTGCGCTGGTGGGCCGCGAACTCTGCCAACATCTTCTACCCAGACGGGACTATGAATATCGGCTATCTCTATCCGTACGTATACTCTTAGCCTGCAGTTCTCTCTCAGGTCACTAACAGAGATGGCAGAAACATGTACATGGCCGAGGACTACAACTCTCCCCAATCCATCTACTGGAGCCTCAAATCCCTCATCGTCCTCAGCCTCTCCAGCTCTCACCCCTTCTGGACCGCAAACGAAACCCCCTATCCCTCCCTGAATCTCTCAACCATCATGTCCGTCGTAAAACCTTCCACACAAATCCTCTGCCACCACCCCCAGGGTGGCCACCACTTCATGCTCTCCGCCGGCCAATTCGTCGCCTGGCCCATGAAAGCCAACCGAGCCAAATACTGCAAGTTCGCGTACTCCTCCGCCTTTGCATTTAGTGTGCCCACGGGGCCACTGATCCAGCAACTCGCTCCGGATAGTACCCTTGCTTTGAGTCGGGATGGGGCCTCGACCTGGGCTGTGAAGTGGAAGTGTTCACCTGTGGAGTTTGACAATGTGATTGTGAGGGGGGAAACTATCCCTGTTGCGAGGGTGGAGTGGCGGCCGTGGGCGGATAGGAGGGTCACTGTGTCGACTACGCTGATTCCGCCGACGAAGAGGTGGCCGGATTGGCATGTGAGGATTCATAGGGTGAGGGTGGGTGGGAAGAAACTGGGGAGCTTGCATTTGGTGGAAGGGGGGTTTGCGATTGATCGTGTCCCGGAGAAGGAACGGGTGTTGCCGGTTTTAGCGGATGATGATGAGGGTTTACAAGGAAAGGTGATTGGGAAGACCGAGGGTGTTTATGCTTCTAGTAGGCGGAGTGTTGTTTTTTCCGCTGCTGGGGCGAGTGGGATACAGGGGACTTGTCGTGTGGTGACCGGGGCAAGTGTTACGACTACGCACGAGGCGATGAAGCCCGACTCCAACACGAATTTGGTTGCTCAGCGGACGCTTATTCCCGTGGCTACGCATGAGGTGTTTGATCTTGCCGCTGGGGAGGAGGTTGAGTTGGTGACGAGTGTGTTTGCTGTGTCGACTTCCAGTGATCGCGACGACTCAGGGCGAACGCTGTGCGAGAGATGGTTGGATGCTCCGAGGATCCACATGGCAGGGGACATGGAAAGCCAGGATGCTATAATTATTTGAGATAGATATTTAGAACAGACCAGAACATAGCTACAGATTGTAAGCAGCTCAGAATGCATCTCCATGAATATCAAACCTCGTATTTCCCCCCCCTTACCTAGTGCAGCCAAGATCTCGGGCCAAATACCCCGGCCTCATTCCCCCGCCCCCAAGGATCAGAGAAATTAACCGACAAGACTAGGCTAAAGGGGCCAAGGAGGGCAAGCAGAAACCAAGCTTCAGCCTTCTTAAAGCCAAAAGTCGTCCCACGCCAGCTCTCGGTTCCGTCACCCCCGAGTCGTCCACAGGGGCTTGGACAAAGCTTGTCTCCCATTCGATGCTCGACAAGCTAACACCACTCCTGGTCGACTTTTACGATGGCCTGCAGATCCTGGCGTGATTCGTCCCGTCCGCTGTCCCCTCTTTTCTCTTGTTGGAGGTGAAATCCCCCTCTTATTTAGGTTTGGTGAAAGCTCCAGCGCCGAGACTCGCAATGCCGGAAAAAACCCCGGACTGTCCCCCTCCACAGGGAAAACTGCCCTAAAGAAACCCGGGGAAGCTATATAAACAAGCGGGGACCTTCCTCCCTGTCCCGTCTTCTCCCCCTCACCCGACAAACGCAGCTCCCCCTCCACGATGTTAACCAACGACAACAACTTCGAGGGCCTCGCGCTCAAAGACGTGATCCCCCCAAACCGCCCCCCCTGGTACAAAGACACCACCCTCCTCAAGCTCAACACTTTATTATTATGCGCCCTCCTCACCCAAATCGCCTCCGGCTACGACAGCAGCATGCTCAACGGCATGCAATCCCTCCCCCAATGGCAACGCTTCTTCGGCGATCCCACCGGCACCCGCCTCGGCGCCATGACCTTCGGTCCCACCGGCGGGATCCTCATCTCCGTCCTCATCTCCTCCCAACTCTGCGAGAAGTTCGGCCGTCGCTACCCGATCTGCGGCGGTTCAATAATCATCATCATCGGCTCGATCATCCAAACCGCTGCAGCTAATTACGCCATGTTCGTCGTATCTCGCTTTTTCGTGGGGTTTGGACTGGGTATTGTTGCGACGGCTGCCCCTCCCCTTTTGTCAGAGGTAGCATATCCATCTCACCGTGGAAAGCTGGTTTCGTTCTACCTTGTTACTTGGTCGCTTGGTTCTTTGATTGCTGCATGGGTGACATACGGGACATTCAAAATGAGTGGGTCGAGCTGGAGTTGGCGTATCCCTTCTGTGCTGCAGTGCTCGTTCTCGCTTGTTCAGGCCGTGCTGGCCCTCTTCGCACCCGAATCCCCTAGGTGGCTGATCTACCAGGGCCGGAAACGAGAAGCCCTTGACCTTTTGACAAAGTACCACGGTAACGGTGACCCGGATTCCAGGCTCGTGCGTTTCGAAATGGCTGAGATCACAGCTACACTGGAGATGGAGAAAATGCAAAAGGCGTCCCGCTGGGGCGAGTGGGTGGCTACCCCCGGCAATCGGCATAGGTTGTTCCTGGCCCTGTATATCCCGGCTATGCTGCAGTGGAGCGGGAATGGGTTGACGTCGTACTACCTGTCTAAAGTGTTGAATACGATTAATGTGACCGATGCCAAGACGCAGTTGATCATCAACGCTTGTTTATCCGTGTGGAGTTTCCTCACGGCAGCCGGGTTTGCGACGCTAGTTGATCGCTGGGGAAGACGGAAGTTGTTTCTTGCAGGCATGGCGGGCATGGGGGTCAGCTATATCATCTGGACGGCGTGCTCGGCTGTAAACGAGCAGCGGGGGTTCCAGGATAGGGGCTTTGCGGCTGCGGTACTACTCATGATATTCATCTTTAGTATGTGCTATCATATGTGTTCGCCGGTGGCGCCGACGTATATCATGGAAGTGGTGCCGTATTCGCTGCGGGCGAAGGCGTCGATGATGTACCAGTTGACGGGGAATTTGGCGGGGCTGTATAATAGTTTTGCGAATCCGGTGGCGATGGATGCGATCTCGTGGCGGTATTATATTGTGTGGTGTGTGGTTATTGGGGTGAATTTTACGTTGATCTTCTTCTTTTTTCCGGAGACGAAGGGGAAGGGGCTCGAGGAGGTGGCGGAGATCTTTGATGGGGTTAATGCGTTGTCTGGGGTGAATGCGATGAAGGAGATGGGGTTGGATGTTAATGCAGATAAGGCGTTGGCTGTGGGGGATGCGGAGGGGGCGAAGACAGCAGCTCATGTAGAGCGGGCGAACTAGTTATGGATAAACAGGTAGAAGGAGTGGAAGGAGATAGCGATGATATATAATGCCTAAGTAAGGACCTTTCTTCTGTGTCCGTGATGATGATATAGAGACCCATCTCTAAGATGTAACATACCTCCCCGTTCGTAGAAATTATATACCCTCCAAAATACCTTGTATACTAAGTAAAGATGCCGATAAAGATATACTCTAGGGTTTCCATGAACGAGGTGCTTTTGTCTAGAAGAGGTAATGCAAGCCTGGCCTTTGTCTACAGAAGAAAAGGTCACCTGAAGGATCAATTGAGCAGCCGTTTCTGCAATCTTGGGCACACGACTAGTTACTCGGACCTGGCAAGGCTCAAAATGTGGATTGTCCAATGACTCGACGTAAGACTGTCCCTTGCGCTGATCTTCCCAGAAACGAATGTCGGCCTTTACTCCATATCCGTGCTCAGAGCCTAGCCCACCCGAAGAGGTGCTCAAGGTATGCGGAGTTGGCCGACAGTGTCGCACAATGCTGTAAGGCCCCCTCGCTGACAGTTCCAGTCAATCTGATTAAATAAAAAGGTGCCAAGTGCTTAGGCTGTCACTGCTTCTGTGAGCGCGTGCTTATGTGCTTACTTGTAGATCTTTCTCCCCAGGGAGAAGTTGGTAAATATATCTATACAAATGTTTGCGGGGTTACTCTGGTCTCGGACAAGGCTGCGAATAAAGGATTCACCAAGGTAACGGTGAGATTTAAGAAAATGCTTAATAAAGTTTAATAATGTGCAACATGCTTAGAAAGATACCGGGATGCCGAGAAAAGTCCTTCAGAAGGGAGTTGAAGACTAAAAGTACCGAATACGGGGACGAGGCTGGGCTGGAGCGATGCTGAATGAAGGGGTTTATCAATCGCAAACACGGTGCTTTCCGTTTCCCAGTATGACCAATCGGGGGGAAAATCCCTAGTTATGAGCTGTGAAGAAGCTGGAATAATATACAATGCATGAATAGGGTCAAATCCGTTTCATTGCTGTGCCTGTTCTGAGACAGAATATACCTCTCCCTCCATAGAAAGTATCTACATATGAAAGTACCTTGGAGGCGAGGTGCGAGAATAGATAGGGCGGGGTGGTGATCGTCCCATGACCATCACTTTGGGTCATTTCCTTCACAAAGTAAGGGGGGCATTCCCTTGCGGCCATCTTTCCCAAAGCACCTTCCAGCCCGAGCTTTTACCCCATATTCCTCTTCGGGGTTTCTCTTACCTCATAATTTGGGGTATTCGCATGCTGACCCAACACAGTGTCCTACAAGGCTGGGTTGCCGACATTTCCGGCCGCTTGTCTCAAATAAGTCTCAAATAAAGAGGTGCCAAGTGCTGAGATTTCTGAGGCTACTGCTTCTGTCATTGTGTGCTTACTTGTATATCTCTGTGGCATTGGTAGACACTCCCCGGCAGCAAATGATACCTCGTTCTACATCAATTTTGTGTACAAGTCAAAGAACCTATTATTAATCAGTCTTTGGCTACACGACTAGCTGGGCCAGAGCACAAACCATTAACTAAGTCTTGTCAACTAGCACTGGGGGAGAGCGGACTCCACTCCGCCAAAGCGACTCCACCCCGCTCGGAACGGCCCTTTTTCCAACAGCAAAGGAAGCGTGAATATTTTCTCTTCCAGTCATATTCCCCAAAAAAGCTAAGCTTTTACCCCATATTCCTCTTCAGGGGATTGTATTAGCTCACCCTTTGCTGGATTGGTGTGCTGAACCGACAATGTCGCACAAGGCTGCGTTGCCGGCTGTTCCGGCCATTTGTATCAAGTAAAGATTGGCTGGGTGCTGAGCTCGTGGAGGCGACAGCTGCGATGGGCTGGATTTATGCACGCTTACTTGCAGAGTATTTGAGAAAGTAAAATCTTTATAAATAGTTTAAAAAGGTGTTTACACACATACTCTGGTTCCTGACGGCGTTCCGAATAGGGTTTCCCCCAGGACGCTTGGAAATCTAATAAATGCTTAATGAGTATTGACTATTATAGGATGTTTAGTTAAACGCTAGAGAGATATTCTCAACGGAGCTGGAGATGAGTAAAAAATACTGAATACGTGGACAAGGGTGTGCTCGAGCCCGATCGAGAGTTCTATCAACAATAAACAAGGTTTTTTCTTTTCTCAGAATGACCAATAGTCGGAGACAGAACTCATCTGCCCCCTAAGGAATATCCTCCGAGACAGTACCAGGTGTTCATGCGCGTTCCATCCACCTTTGAGCGATTTAGAACGCCCCCCAAATGGCGGAGATGGTCTTTGTTCTCGAGGGCCAGACGCTGCAGTCAGCAGCGCCCAGGGGGTACCAAAGTACGCAATGACCAAAACACGCCTTTCACAACGGGACGCCTTACTTACGAACCCCGAGGATGCATGTTCATGGCACTGACCAGAATAATATTTGCTGTAGACACCTAGACAGGCAAACAATAGGTCACGAGAGCAAGGACGAGAGCAGGAGGATAGCCTCGTCCCCAGACCAGGCTCTCAAAACTATATAAAGCCCTCCAAAGCGCGCCTCCACAAGTCTCCTCTCATCAGCAAAACAATTCTCCTTTAGAACAAAGACACAAAATACAAAGCCAAACCAGCCTCTACGCAACTTCTCCTATCACCATGCGTCTCAACATCCTTGTCTTGACTGCCCTCGCCGGTCTCGTGGCTGCGCACCCCGCCGCTGAACCAGCTGTTGATGCTGTTCTCGACAACTGTGGTCGTATCAACGGTAACTGCTACGATAATGACTGCCATGGAGAGCTCGGTGCTGGGGGAATCACCTGCACTTCGGTATGACTTCCCCTTGATCCGTATTAAAATAGTACTAAAGTCCATGATTGCACCTGTAGGGCCGGTATCTTGGATGCCCATGTGGATACGGCTGCGGAAAGACTAACGGAGCGTGCAATGAAAACGGCTGTGATGGGTGGAATGGTCGTTGCACCAACAACTATCTTGGGTGCTCTTGCAATTGAGCTCTTTCATGGTGCCCTAGCAAGCGCTTGGTGGCGTTGTATCTGGGGTGGAAGGGACTCAAGCCTCGAGGGGAATGATAGTTGACGACTATGATGGGTTGGTCATGTATCTAGGCTAAGGTTATCACGGTGATAGTGACTTTGGAGACGCGGGGAAGGGTGCTAAGAGTCTGGGTATAACATCGTCCGTTCTTTAATTTTCTCTTTCAACCTAGCCTTATGGAGTCGTAACGGAATCCACGCCTTGTACTCTGAGTAGGTTGTATGGATATGATCTCTCTCCGTGTTTTTGGATCCAACCAGACTCCCTACTCAACCCCGTTCCTAATGGTCCCGGATAGCCTGGTTCTAGTACCCTATAGTCTCGCCGCAATTGACGATCCCCCGTCCACGGTAATCGTTGCCCCGTTGACAAACGCACCAGCCCTGCTACTCATTAACTCGGATGTTTCTTATATTAGACTTGTTGGGAGGCCTGATGAACAAATATATGGCCAAGTGATGAGTTCGAAGGCTTAGTATTTATCAGGAGATTAAACATGAAATATGGGATATAGAAAGAGATTGATTCGGCGTGTCGTATAAGCTTTGAATAAGCTATCTGCATAAAGAGGTGTGAAGTTATATTTAACCACCTGAATCACGGCCCTGCCAAGTCTATGTTGTGCGGCTGAGCAGGTCGACCAGAACCAATTACAACTCGAAAGAAACGCCTCCCCAGAACACTGCACGCCCAGCCCCCAAATTAAGCCCTTTAAAATCCCTGCAAGAAGTCTACGATCCATTAATTTCCCGATTGGTGGTGCCGTATGCGGAGGGGCTGAGCAAAGTTTGGGGCTGAAATGATCCCCTAATAATAGCTTCAATTTTGCTATAAAGCATTCAAGATTTCCCTTGAATTTTCCGCAATAGAAATCAACTAACTCACATTTCGATCCTCCCGAGAACCAAGCAAAAGTGAATTACGGATACCCCAGAATGTCGCTGATTGTTGCTGCTTCCGTTCTCCTCGCCGGTGTTGCCTACGCCGAGCCCCAACAAGTGATCGCCTCGAATTTCCCCGATCCAGCCGTCCTTTTCACAACGCAAGGATACTACGCCTTTGCTACACAAAACGGCGATGCACGCGTTCCCGTCGCTTACGGCTCCGACTTTTACACCTGGCAGGTTCTAGAGGGGGTGGATGCGCTGCCAGGCCCATACCCATCCTGGATCGACCAAGACGACCCTGCCGTCTGGGCTCCAGACGTGATCCAACGCGTGAGTCCATTCTACCTTCCATTTCCTATAACATAAATGAAGATACTGATGTGGTATATTTAAGGACGACGGCATATTCGTCATGTACTTCTCCTACAAAGACGCCGCGTCCGGCAAACACTGCATCGGAACCGCAAACTCTGAGTCTGTCACCGGCCCCTACGGAATCTCCGCCACTATCATCGCCTGTCCCACCGACGTCGGGGGAGCCATCGACCCCTCCGGTTTCCGCGACGATGACGGGACCTACTATGTCGTGTACAAAGTTGACGGGAACAGCATCGGGTCTTCCTCAACCCCCATCCTACTCCAGAGGATGGGTCCCGATGCGATGACTCCGGACGGGGATGTTGTCCAACTCATTGACCGGGACGATGTTGATGGGCCGCTTGTCGAGGCCCCGAGCATGATCAAGACGAATGGGGTGTATTATCTGTCGTTTTCGTCGAATGTTTATAGCTCACTGGACTATGATGTGAGTTATGCGTATGGGACTTCGCTGTCAGAGGGGTTCGCAAAGGCTCAGGCACCGTATGCTCCTTTGATGGTGAGTGGGCATGAGAGTACTGTGGGTCCGCTGGGAGGTCCGGGTGGTGCGGACTTTTTGGATAATTATCGGATGGTGTTTCATGCGTTCTTGAATGGGGTGGATATGGAGGAGGGGAGGGGGATGTGGGTTGCTGATATTGGGGTGGGCGAGAACTCAATCGTGGTGCTGGAGTGAGTAGGCTTGATTTCTGCTTTTGAGGTGGAGGATACCTTAATGGCCGGGGAATGGGATGGTATAGATTGCAGTGGGTTAATAGATAGCATGTATTTATTTCTGTACGGATATTGCTGGATTCTTTGTGTTTTTTCTGAGAATGCCAGTTTTTTGTGCTCCTTGTTATTCAATTGGCATTGCCTATCATATGCAGGCTTCCAAAGGGAAAAGTATTCATCGTCCAGGCTATTTCCTGCTTTGTACCCAGTCTGGTTTTAGAATTCTTAGCCGGCTCAACTTGAAAGGATGTAAGAACATTTGCCAGTACTTGCCCGAGCTGCGATTAGTTTTCACGGCCTCGTCCTCTGCTTTCCATGGTAAATGTCTTTGGGGCCCGGCCGGAGGATCCTTGGTTGGTGCAACAGGCTGTCTTGGTGTTAACTCGAGTCTTTTTCCATCCGCTCCCCGGATCTCGATATCATCAAGTTGATACCGCTTCTGGTTGATATACCATGCCGCATAGCCACGAAAATACTCCTCAGCATTCTGCAGCATGCCTGGATGATCGGCGAGGATAGTACGAACGTTCTGCACATTGCGAAGCAAATTTCCACATACTTCGCGTAGAGCGTCGGCGGGGCTGATTCCATGTGTCTGGGCGTAGTTTGAAACATAATTGAACCGCTCCTCCCCCACGATCGATTCCTTGTAGAAAGATAAGAGATCATTGATGTAGCACGTGTACTGCGTAATATCGGGCACTGCAGGCAGATACGATGGAAGGTATTTCGACTCCGGGAACGTGTCTTCCGGGAAACAAAAGTGGGAATACGGTTCTGCAAAGCCGGTCTTGTCGCGGATGTATTCAGGGCAATTGACTGCACCCCTGGGCGGCGTGATAACGCCATCGAAGTCCCTTTCCATAATACACCCGTTGATGAATTCAATCGCACATTTCACGTTCACCGCGCTTCCAAGCCGCCCCATGTAGCTTTCTCCCGAGGCAAGGAACTCGATGAGGGATTGCAGAACTGGGGATTCTTGGGGCTTTCCCAGCAGCAGGTTCATGGCGAAGGTATCCACGGCCGGCCCAAGTTCGTTGAGAATGTCTTCGATGAAAAGGACGTAGATACCGTGGATTGCATACGCAATTTGGTAATTCCTGCTGGCGAATGGATAGCACATGCCGATGCCGGTAGACATCCATCTGGCCATTCCAACTGCTTTGGCGCGGAGTGGCTCAGGCCATGGTTGGCTCTGGAAGTATCCCATGATTGGCTTCTCCAGCGAGAAGTCGTAGCCATCAGGTGGCATACAAAATCCCATCGATTGCAGGAAATCCGACAGAATCTGGCCCAGCTCCTGTCTCGAGATCTTTTCATCTCCCATTGTGTTTCGGCGTCTTCCACTAGATATTCGGGGTTGGTATAACTGTATAGCTCGATAGGTTTATTGGGGGATAACAGACCGGCCTCACCCATGCCTATGTCCCAAATTATATTACGCGTTTTGTCTGTCGATGGGTCAGGCCATTTGTCTGCGCTTGGGAGCGGCACCCTGCACGGGTGAGATATTTCATAGCCCATAGCCCGGACGCTGGGGATGCTTTCGCCTGCCGATCCTCATGCACTGCCTATCTCTTTCCGAAGTCTTTTCGCACTCAAACTTCCCCGAAGCATCTTCCCTGTCCGATCGGCCTCTTGGTCCGTAAGCTGGTGTTGCCACGTATTCCGATTCTCGGTGCTGCATGCATGAATCCTTCCGAACTTGCATATGTATTGGCTCGGGGCGCAAGCCTGCCACCAAATTTGCACCCAAAGATGAGACTTTTGGATGCATGCGGGCGTAATCTGTCCAATCTGAACGTTCCTTTCTTTTTTCTTTTGCTTTTTCTTTGGGTTGCTTCGCAGCTGTTCTCATCCCACCTGACCGGAGAACGGGCCGCATTCGTTACGGCATCGTTTGGTCGAAGTAAAACTTGCCAGCTGAATCACCGTCGAGGGGGGGGGTGGAGGCATCCAGGGAGGATTTGCGTACAGTTGGATGCCCCGATGGCTTTCTGCCTACATTCTTAAGAATCAACTGGCTGTCCTCACTGCGTCCTTTCCATTGTCTATCCATCGATTTCACCCCTTCCATGCTAAAACTTCAGTGAATATTCCCTATACTAAGACAGCCTCTTGCCGCCATGATTATATTGGTTTGTGTCCCTCTTCTTTATATTGGTGGGGTTGTTTTGTACCGTCTTTATTTCCACCCGATCCGGGCATTCCCAGGCCCCAAGCTCGCTGCAGCGACAAGTTTATATGAATTCTATTACAATGTCCTGAAAGGGGGTATGTTCATATGGGAAGTGGAGCGAATGCACCTGAAATACGGTGAGCAGAGTTCCCTATGCTTCTATGGATCACGTTTCTTCATTTGATAACGAAGCATACCTCACATTCTCGAGCTCATTGATACCAAACTCCCGCCCAGGCCCTATTGTACGCATCGCCCCCAACGAACTACACGTGAAAGACCCCGACTTCTTCGACGAAATATACGCCGGACCCTCCAAACGACGGGACAGACACCTCCCATCCACTCGCATGCTAGGACTTCCCGAGTCTTCCGCCGCCACCGTCGAACACGACCTCCACCGTACCCGCCGCAAGGTGCTTGCCAATTATTTCTCCAAGCAATCCGTACGAGGCCTTGAGCCTCTCATCCAGGAGAAGATCGAAAAGCTAGTAACCCGACTAAAGCAAACCCACCGGGACAAAGCAATCATAAAAATCGATGCAGCTTTCACAGCGTTCACAGCCGACATTACATCCCACTACGCCCATGGCTACAGCTACAACTATCTGGATGACGTGAACTTCCGCAATGATGTCCGAGAAGCAATCATAAACCTCCTTTCCCTCGGCCACCTATTCAGCTTTTTCCCTTTCCTCCCCGTACTCCTACGCAAAACCCCTCGCTGGCTTGTGCAAAGGTTCCACTCGGGTGCCGCCCAGATCCTGGAATTTCGCGACACCCTCCGCCAACAGGCAAAGCAGGCATTATCATCAGCCCGCACCGGGCACAAATCCAGCGACAATCGAACCTTATTTGACGCGATGACTGCTCCCAGCGTGCCAAAGGAAGAGGTCACATTGAGTCGGCTGGAGAATGAAGGCTTCTTGTTGCTTGGGGCAGGGACCGAGACAACCGCGCAACCGCTTACGGTGATCATGTTTTATCTACTCCGGGACAAACCGCTTCTCTCGAAACTACGTCAGGAACTAGTAGCCCATAGTTTGACTGAATCTGGCGACTGCCCTACATCTGATTCGTTGGAGAATCTTCCTTACCTGGTGGGTACTAGTAGTCGGGAAACGCGACCATTCAAGCGAGCAGTTTACTAATAATTAATGGGACACAGAGAGCCGTCATTAATGAAGGGCTTCGAATGGCTAATGGGCCCATGAGCCGGCTTTCAAGGGTTGCTCCGGACGAGGCACTAAACTACAAAGGCTGGTTGATCCCACCAGGGGTACGTCTTCATTCATGTCAAGCCTCTTCTTCTGAGAATAACCCTAACGGTTGAACTTGGTGATATATATAGACTGCTATCAGCGAGTACGGGTATTTCGTCCACAGAGACAAGGATATCTTCCCTGATCCATTCACGTTCAATCCTGATCGGTGGATGAAAGTGAACAGGGGAGAGAATTTGGAAAGTAGGATAGTCGCATTTTCTAGAGGGAGCAGACAGTGCATTGGAAAGAAGTACGTACATTTTTTCTATGCCAGGAAAGCATGTTTGTTTTTGATGTGTCCTGATAACCGGTTCCCAATGGATATCCGGGATGCTAACTGAAACTGCTATCACTAGTCTTGCGCTGGCAATGTTGTACCTTGCGGTTGCGAATATCGTTCATCGGTTCGACATGGACCTTTACGAAACTGGTCTGGAGAGCATCGAGCCGGTTCGAGATCTGGTGTTTGGGATACCCAGAAACACGGTGGATGGGGTAAGAGTCTGTGTGACGCATGTCTTTGATTGAGTATGGAATACAGCGAGGAAGGTGGTGGGGACAGAAAGAAAAACGGTAGGCGGCTGCAAGTTGATAGTGATAGATTGCAATGTATCTAGGCTCCCCGATGATAGTATCATGCAATTTTATTCTATCAGATGCCTTCGAGGATAGAGCATCCTGAGATGACCAACTTTCATCTATTTTTAGGGCTATCAGACAAGGACCTCCAACAGACTATGATGCAACATGGGTAGCCTTGTCACATATTCGTATTGATAATTCCCCGAATAAAACACAAACAAAAATAACGAGATAGGCTACGTACGTTGCAGAAGACACATCGTAAGCTAATGCAATCCTCTTCCTTCATCCGCCAAGCTATATCGAGAGCTCAAGGCTCACATATCCTCTCCTCCCCCGTACAGCTTCTTCCCCTGCCGGGTAAGCTCACGACTGATACTAGTATCCGACGCAAACGCCGCAATCACCATATTATACGCATCTCCTCTCGCCTCCCCAGCGACACCCAGTCGGCCCGATGTCACCTCATTCCAAAACTCGCTGCTCCCTTCCCGCAGTTTTGCCCTGTCATCATCCGCCCCTTCCGATCCAATCTCCTCCAGGCGTTTCAACCAGAAAAGCCATCGCTGCGGGCTGAACCCGCCCTTCTCCACACCGGCCTGCATTGCTAGGGTGCCCGGCGCCTGGTCTTCGGCTGATAGAGTGCTGGGGATGACTAAACCCTCAGACCACTCGACCAGTTTATGTTTGATCAAAAAGGTGTTTACTGTGGGGAGTAGATCGGCCACGGTCAGGTCGTCGGTCGATGTCCGCTGCTGTTGCCCTTCCTCCTGTTGCTCTTCTCCTTTTTGAACAATTCCCAGGGGTCGGGGAGTTTCCAGCGCATCGCGGAGGACAAGAAGAGCCAGTGCCGCCCCCGGCTGAGCATGCGCGGACCGATCAACAGCAAAAAGTGTAGAAAAGAAATGACAGAAATTGATGCGCTGGCTTCTGCTCATCGCCGCCGATTCCTGACGCCAGTATCCAATCACATCATCGACGAAGAATGGCATGTCAGTCCAGAGCTTTTGGCCGTGGACGGCCGCATCTCTCACTGGTTCCAGATTCGGACCTTTCTGGATGATCGGGCCAAATCCACGGATTGTGAGCAGTTCGAGCACGAGGCGGCCTACTTCTTTTGCGTTGAGGTATTGGGCGCCCACGCAAAAGAGGTGCCAGAGGTTGTGGAGCTGCCATTCGATGAATTTTGGTTGGGGCTCACTTGTACCGGTGTAGCAGTGGACGATGAAGTCAGCCTTGTTGTTGGCGCTCGAGCAGAGGTCGTCGATGTTGCCGGCTCGGGCGGCGTCGAGATTATCCTGGCGGTGCATACGGCCCACCGTTAGGAGCGGATCGCGGGAGGGGTCTATGTCTGCGGGGACGGACATGTTGCTTTTGATGTTGCGGTTGTAGGATGGAGTCATGGAGAGCAAGCACGGAGAATGAAACGTTAACTGAAAAGTTGAAAGATCAAACTATCCATGCAAAAGAGCAGGAGAGTCGTCTTCTTCTTAAACGCCACGGTGTCCCATCAAGGCGTGATCGGTATTTTAAATCAATAAGCCCAACAGCAGGCAGCAATCAACATGCGCCAACATAAGGTATGTATGGGGTGATGTGACTTTTGGGCGGCTCCGGAGGAGCTCATGTTAATGCAAGATAGAATTCGAGGAATGATCTGCATGAGCCCAACCAATGGAATATCTGTTGGTGTTGGAAACCCTGAAATGATCGACGAACCAACACATGGCTGGGGCTGCTATTGAGTTTAATCTGACCAGGGCCCTGCCCTCGTGCTCGATTGATTGGACACGCATCCACCTGAAAAGTGAAAGACAGGAATAAGCAAAAGGAATGATCGCCACAGCACGGCGCCGACCAACGGGAGGCACATTCGATTCCAACGCTCCTGTCTGGGGTAATTGGGCGCTAGATTATGGAATGTAAGATCGAATTTAGGAATGATTAACATAAGGTCAACCAATAAATTTGCTACGCGTGTTAGAAACATCTACCAACTTGGAACACAGATCCGTTCACTCAGTTCAATTCCAGGGTACAAGTCTCGTGCTGGACTGATTGGATAAGGTTCCCGCTCACGGTTAAAACTAGTGTGTATCTAGCTAAAGGAATGATTGGGCACTTTCCAACAGTTGTAGGAAAGTGCATGGAGGCTTAGTTTCAATGTCAATCTGCTTTACGCAACAGCAATAACAACAATAACAACTACAACAACAACAACAACAAGAAAGAGAAGACGGCATGAAGGCACTCCAGCAACAGCAAAAATTTAGTCCTAACTTCCCTAAACATGAAACCCATATTCCACGTTCTGCTAGCATGGCTCAGCCAGCGGTGCTCAGGTGCAAAGACACGTCCCATATGCATAAGTGCACCATGGTAATTGCTGATCCTTGAGGAATACACCACTGTACCACGTACACTGCCCCATCCCATCATGTTAGAACTGATTTTGGACCCGAAACGGGCGGCTAAAACTTACCTGGTGATCTGGATGGCATTGACAGGTTGTTTCATTCTGGCATTCCCATAACTCACCATTCCTTATTTCGACCGTCTTCGAAAAGAATCTGCACACTTGGTTTCTGGGATCACATTTCTATGGCCGGGTTAAGTCAGAATTTCTATCATTCGAAAATGGGAGTGCATTGGTAAAGCTCACTCCGTTGTTGGTGTTGGCTCTCTCTGTCAAGTGATTCTTGGGCTCGTGGTCAGGGGAGGTTTCGTTGGATGCGGATTTCACGTCCGACGTTTTGGCCCCGTCTATGATCTTGCACTGCTTGTTTGTCTCTCGCTTTCCGATAGTAGCTCCATAGGCAGTTGGAATGGCCAAGGAGCAGAGGAGCACGGTGGTGAGGGAGGGGAGCTTCATGGTGCACTTTGGTGTTGTTGATATTTGATGGAAGGAACAAAGAATGGTTAGAGGGGGCGGATGCTATGACCCTTGATAGCACTTATCACGGGAGAAAGCACGCGGTTTTTATATCCATGAGACTGCTCTCCCGTCCCCGAGACGAACCATGTCATCGATATCTCCCAAAAGCAGCAAACACTACCTGGGTCGCGGTTTTGGCAAATGAAGCTGTCAAACTATCCCACGAGCCAGATGGACTTGTCGGGATTGCCCAGTAACTGATCGTTGGTTCGGGGGGGTATAACGAGATATCTAGGCTTTTGTTCTTTTGTTAACTCCGCCTCAATTCCCAGGCCAGTTGGAAGGAGTCTAGAGTCGCTGTACGTTGGATATTGTCTCTATCGGCGTCTCAGGGAGGGATATCTGACACATGCAATTGAGTCTCATTCGCCCGTTATGTTCCTTTCACGATGCAAACGAAAGGGAAACGTCATGAGGGCAAGTAACCAACTCTTCCACTTGGATTGATTGGAAACGACCAGGATGGAAGTCACAGCTGTCTACGCGGTTGAGGGGGGGGGAAGTTGCGACTCAGGATTCCAAATTTGGAGGGAAAATGTGACTCTTCGTTCTAGTGACGTATCTGTTGGTTTGTAGCATTTTATATCATTGGACGCACTTGATGGACACACCTCAGGGTGAAGCTATTGCCGCCGACGATGTCACAATCCTGTCTGGTTTCAGGATATAGCTCCAGGTGAGGCTGTGTCGGTCGATCTCCAGATGAGCCATGAACCGTGGGCCCTAACAGGAATTGCCGCCTACCGATTGGATCGGGGAGTTGATCGGCAAGGCTGATATGGTGGTTGCCGCTGGGGTGTGAAGCTCGGATGAATTCTGCCTCAGTGACGGCCATGTTGGATGATTGGGTCCATGTTGGATAGTGACTCTTTAATTTTGGTAACTGCAATAGCATCCATTCTCTCTTTCAAGTAACAGCTACGTTGTTTGTTCCTCCGCAGCATCATGGGCAAAGAAAACCTATATAAAGGGCCTTGTTCCCCCTCTAAGCTGGTTCAAATCATCAACATCAACACCATTGTCCTCTTCACTCAAACTCTTCCTTCACAAAGAAAGCTCTCCATTACAAAACTCTACTTCCACAATCTTGATATTCTATTCGCATTCCACAATGAAGATCACCGCAGCCCTTCTGACCCTACTCTCCCTCTCCCAAGCCATCATCATCCCCGATGACACCCCAGACGGACTCCTCGTCGCCTCCATTGACCCAAACCCCAACAGCCGCAGCCGGGTATCCGTCAAAATGCTGTACCTGCACAACAGCACCGAAATCGACACCCCCAGCGAAAAAGCCCCCGGCCTACCCAGCCGCCTGGCAAGACGCACCGTCCCGCTCCCTGTCACCAAGCACGGCTGCCAGAGTGACTGGCTCGACCCCTCTGATTGGGACCTCGCGAAGAACCGATTCGGAATCATGTGCGACAAGGGCCAGAAGATCCCCGCCAACAGTATTCTCGCCTACAAGGTGGGGGCTGATATGGCCTATGGGTGTAGTTTTGGGAGCGACAACCCTTGCTCCAGTCTCGAGTATGACTGGTTCAGTAAGAGGATGGATGACTACTACTGCACCACGGATATGACGACGGGTTGGTTGTGGATGGACTCGTGGCAGAAGACTTATGGGAGGGATCTCGTTGTGAACTCGGTCTGTACTAACTTGGATGCTGATGAGTGATGTTATCTTCTACTCTGCTCTGTTCTGTCCTGCTATGCTTTGTTCTGGTCTGTTCTGTTGTCTTTTGTTTATTCCCTTGTTATACTTTGTGTTTTGCTTCGCTTGCTCTGTTTTATCCTGCCCTGCTTTGTCCTGCTCTGCCCTGTTAGTATTCTGCCCGCCACTTCGCTCGTTGGTGCCAGGATAGTTGTTTATATGTAGCTTTTTAGGTAACACAGTACTTGTTAAACTTTACATAACAGGATGTTTTTTCCGAATGTATTTTTGGCATTAATAAATTGACGGTGATGAATCCATCCTCACCTCCCATGCTGCAAAACTCTCAGCGTTTTAACTCCTCTACAGGTGATTTCCCTCGTTTTATCGAAAGAGGAAAATGGGCGCCGACGGATGTCTCATCGACCCTGATCCAGATATAATTGGAATCGACCTAAGTCCATTTTCCAAACCCTCACCCCAGACCCAACCAGCCAACCCTCCACCCAGATTCGAATCTCCATCTACATCCTAAGTCTAGCGAGCCCGATCCTCTTTTTCTTCTTCCACTCCACCGAGCTCTCCGGCGCCATCGAATCCTCACTCGGCGTAACAGGACTAGCCCTCCTCCTGACAACAATCATCAAAACTGCACTCGGGGATTTCGCCCTCGTCCATGCCCTCTGCGTCCTCCACCTGCTCGGCCTAGTGGGTATCTCCATCCGGCCTCGGGGCCACTACCCCGCGACCGCCGCGCGTCACTTCACCTTCCAGGCCCTCTACATCATTGCCATCACGGGCTCAGTCGGGTATTTCATCTACGTCTTCGCAAACGCCCCACAATTCGGCAACCCACCAGACTGTAACGAGTCAACCAAATACGTCTTATTCAGGTCTGAACCGGTGGGACTTGGTATTTATATATCATCATACTCCTGTGGGCCGCAAGCCGCTATTAATGAATTATTTATGTCTATAGAGCCGGTGTGGAATGTAAATGTCGACTTGGTAAAACCCCCTTGGCTCCGACCACATCTTATCAGCCTCAAACGCCTCAGGGACGGTGACCTTCTTGTCAAACTGTGCCCCGGCCGGCGCGGTGACGACAACATCGCTGTCACCCTTCCGCACATTCCTCACTGCTTCCAGCGAGTTCAACCCCCGAATCCCCGGTGCAGTTTGAAGCACATCATCATTCCACCCCGTCCACTCGATAAGGACCTTCCACTCGTTCGCCGCCGTGGAAATCACCACCCCCGCACCCCGTAAATCCACGAGCACAGTCCCGTCGCGCACCTCCCGCCGCTCCGTGAATTCCGTGGTGCATTCGAGACAGAAATTCGGGTAGGTCGGAGACAGAGTACAGGACAGGAGAAGGAACTCTCCGCGCTTACTCGTGCCAGGCTTGAGCTCAGCGAAAACAAGCTCCTGTGGCGGTAACGCAGGGCGATCCGCCACCGGCAACCGTTGGATGCTCGCTTGCCACGCTTTGAAGTTCTTGCGCGCTGCCTTGGGCGATTTCAACTTTTCGTACAGCGCCGGATAATAGGCTTTGTAGCAAGAATAGGATGATGCTACAGAGTAGATATCGGGCTCCTATGTTAGCTTCTTCTTTCGTTGGAGGGGAACACAAACATCCCCCCCCCCCCCCCCCCTAAGGCGGGAATGGAGTTCGCCCCGTGGGTACAATAAGGAAGCGCAATGACACACCTGAGACAGAGCGTGAGGAATACGAATAAGCCCCATACTCGTGCACACTCCTGTTGGAGGTGTCGTGGGCTGTGCGTTTCTCAACGCGCTTGAAATACCGTACCCCCCATGGGGCCCCGAAAGAGTTTTCGTTGAAAGAGGATGTGGTCAGGCTCATCTGGATGTCAACGACGATATTCAATAAAAACAAAAGGGGGGAAGAATGGGACGGCAAACACGAGCGGGGTTATACGAGATGGCGCGCACGGACACAGGCACAAAGAGAGCGATAGGGCCGGAATGAGGCTGTGCTCGTATCGCGCCCTGAAGAGCAACCAAGCATCACCCCTCCTTGCCGGTGGAAGCAGTGCCAAGGGCGAGGGTGATAGCTAACATATGACTATTCTTCGAGCCGCAAGTCGTCTAGTATCGCCGCAGAAGCATCATTCCACGTCAAGACTCGTCCCTCAGTAGAGTATGGATCCAGGTTCGCCCCTCTCGTATTTCTCCCTTCACTCTTTATCGTGGGCCAACTAGGCCATCAGAATACCCTTTTCTACTAATGGTAAGTCCGAGCAGGCTTTTGGCTGTTATATGAAGAGAAGATGCTTATTTCCCTGGAGTGATGATTCATCTAGGACTTTCTGTCCTGGATCTCGGGATTAGTGCAGCCGCCACCGGAGCCCTCGTTAACGGGGAACCAACCACCACCTAAATCCTCCGCCTCGGCGCTCTTGGAGGCTTGGTCAAGCTTGGTATCCTCAATTCAGCCGTCTTACTGTCTATCACTTCAAATAACATCTTTGTCCATGTGCTACTTACCCCTGCCGGCTCTTCCTTTGGGCCAGCCCTCCTTGCTACGTCGATCACCGCCACAAAAAACCTAAGATATGGTACTTGGCCGTGCTTCCCACTTGTGTTTGTGCTGTACTTCCGTAAACCTCTGATTCAGTCAATATTAATCTTTTATGATATTGTAGTACCGAATGAGCCCCTTCTGGCCGCCGCTGCCGCCGGAGCTCCTATGATGGCAGGCATGGCAGCCCTGGTTGCTTCCGGTATGCTCCTCCTCGGTTTTTTTGTGCTACATAGGGCCATTGTTACAATAGTAGTTTCTTGAATTCGGTTGATATTCAAGGCAGTTATTTGACTCGGGAGGTATCCCGATCGTTCTCCTACCTCTTTATTCTGCTTAAAACTGTGCGCAAGGTCACTATACTTCTCGGCGATCTCGGGCCCATTTCTGCCGAGCGCATCGATAAGACACAAGGCATGTCGGGTCGACGACAGGGCTCATGTTGCAACTCGGTTCATGTTACCATGCATTTTTTGGTGCCAGTAAAAGCTGTCCTGGCAGTCCGGGCGCTCCCTGATTGGTTGACGGAATTTGATGATATGTCGGCCGTTGCACAGCCTCACGCTACCATTCGATTTGGACCCCGACCAAAGCAGCGCCACAACCTAGTCTGTATGACTGGAATGATTCTGAATGACTCAGAATTAGTAGGAAAGATACGAGCTAAGCCACAAAGTGTGGAGAGCACCAAGGATATGATCTCCTGCATTTAAACAGAAGAGAAGTACGGCTTGAAGAGGATTTAATATGTCCAAGATTGAATATTTCCAAGCCGCATCTAATACCCTCCTTTCTCTTTGCTCATTATCTCCCTTACCTTTCTCCTAGAATAAATATGTGAATAGAAAAGAATGGTGATCCGGAATCAGCAGCATCAAGGAAACATTGATATCTGCGCAAGATGGGTTGTGAATGCAGAAAGAGTCAAGTATGTTTCGCACCTCCCTATTCCCAGTTCCTAGCTTTTTCTTTTGTATCGAAATCCCGGCAAGAGGATTCTACATCAGGATAAAACTCATATTTTTAAAAAAACAGACTCCGTTTCTGGACCTGCCAACAGAAGTCCTAATAGAAATCGCCAAGAGCAGCAGATCAATCCGCTCAATCAACAGACTCTCCCGAACAAACCACTATCTACACAACCTCCTCACACCAATTCTATACTGGTGGAGTGCAAAATCATATCGCTACCGCAGGCGCCGCCGCTCAGCCCTCCTCTGGGCCGCCGAAAATGGCAAAACCGAAACCGCCCAATTAGCACTCGTGCCCTATCGCAACAATCTAACCCCGAAAAAGCCGCTCCTTGCAGCCGCGAACTACGGCCACGAGACCATTGTCAACATGCTCCTCGCCCTCCCGGGGGTCGATCTCGAATATTACGACAATGACGGCCGCACTGCCCTAGCGCTCGCCATTCTCAATAGGCACGAGGGAATCGCACTACGGCTTCTAGAGGCCGGAGCAAACCCCGATCCTCGGAAGAAGATGCCCCCTCATTTCCCCGCCATGGAGCCCATAACCTGGGATGCCGTCGTCGGGGGTCTCACTCAGACGGCACAGATTCTTCTCGCGACAGGGAGGCATGAGCTTGATTGGGAGGATTTCCAATTCTGGCCGGATACACCCCTGATCGCGGTGTGCAGTAAGGGGTACTACGACATGGCAAAGCTGATTTTGGATGCTGGGGCCAATGTGAATGGCAGATCCCACCATGGGAAAACGGCCCTCGTGGCGGCGGCAAAGTCCGGCCATGCGCAGGTGGTCGAGTTGCTTCTCAGTCGGGGGGCCGATGTGAACTTGCGCGAGTATCATATGTCTGACCTGCCGCGGAACTCGCCTCTCATGTGGGCGGCGGAGAACAACGATATGGTGATTTTCAACCTCCTCATGGCGGTGGATGGTATCGATGTCAACGTTCAAACCTGGCATGGGAAGACGGCGCTGTCGTATTGTGCGGCGAATGGGAATTTCGAGGGTGCGAAATTACTGTTGCAGGACAAAAACCTTCGTTTTTACTATGGTTGGCCCCTCTGTGATGCTATAACCGCGCAAAATGAGGATATGGTTCGGTTTTTGATTGGTACCCGGCGCTTGGATAGATTCGTTGTGGATGACGCGATTAACACTGCGGTGTGCTCGAATGACAACGACGTCGCGCTTGTTGCCCTTCGACTGCTCCTGGATAATGCGGATTCGCACGGGTATATGTACAAAGCCTGCGATGCTGGCAACGACGCCGCTGTTCGCGTCCTCCTTGAATATCCACATATCGATGCGGAGTCCGCCTCTGTAGCGTGTCGTGCCCCTCTCTACCATGCCGTGGTCAAAGGGTACACGTCTATCGTCCAGCAGTTGCTCGAGAGTAAACAAGTCGATCCCAATCGTGAATTTCGAGGTCGAGATGGAGGAGGGCCCGGCTGTACCGCATTACACGCGGCTGTCTGTGGAGGACACCTTGATATGGTCAAGCTGTTCCTAAAAGAAATGGAAGTTAACCCCAACATCGTTGATGCCCGTGGGAGGACGATTCTCTCAGTCGCGATTACGGACCATGAATCCACCGCAGATATGGTTCGAGCCATCCTCGCGTTTCCACAATTTAACCCGAACATCAAAGACCAAAACCTGGGCTGGACACCGCTAATGTGTGCAATCAAAAAAGAGAGTCTGCATGCGGTGGGACTCATCTTGGCCGACCCGAGGACGGACCCGAACATCGTCGATCGGGCTGGCATGTCGGCCCTGATACATGCGATCTACTTTCCTCGCGTGTTGCGGATTTTGTTAACACATCCGAAGCTGGATGTGAATTTCATAAATAGACGGGGGAAGTCGGCTCTGGACTATACTATTGCTAAGGGGGATGTGGAGAATTTCGACATACTCACGAGAGTGGAAAGGATTGGGATCTGCCAAATGAATGAAGAGGGGAAGAACCTGCGGGATCGCCTGCTACAAACAAAACAGTTTGAAATGATTGAAGTGCTGGCGAATCGGCTGGAAGGGGGGAGGAAGGTGTGGAAGATCCGGAATACGATCGATATTCACAGATACCGCCAGGCAATGGGTATGAATGTAAATGAGCTTGACGGTTAAGCGGTAAACCCTATGCTGAGGTGTATTATCAGTCGGAGAAGTTATTTTATGTCTCCAAAAATACTATATCTTTAAACCTCGTTCCATTAATGCATTCATCTGGCACTACTGTCCATCAGCTAATGCATGTTGGATGCGAACTTAATGTTGAAGTCAAGTTGCCGATGTCCGGATGGAAAACCCTAATTCTTTGCCTTCGCATCTCTCCTTCTCTTCCTTGCAGCAATCAGATAAGGTGATAATTTGATTGCTGTGGATCCTGAGCAGCTGCCAGCCAGACAGTCTCCCACGTGCGGTCCAGCCAGATTAGTGCGCTATTTGACGCTATCCTCCTGGTGCGGGGGATTCCCGGCTTGTCTCTCAGTTGCATCACTTGGCGAGGCTTAATCTTCGGCATTTATCGATGTCAGAGCGATAACACGAGATGCTTCAATTTGACATCCTTTAGTTTTCTTTTGCTGTCCAAAATAATATGAAACAAATAACTATCGAGATCCTGTAGCAGGTAAATGCCTCGATCCCCAAACTTCCGACTTTCCCGCCTGGGGCCCCTTTGCCTGGCCATTGCTTCTAGCGCCGGCGACTAGAGCAGGAACCAATTTGACGGCACCACTCATCGTCGGCCGTTGTTCTCCCACGTGGGCCAACGCAGTGAAGGCATTGGGATCTCGCTGGATAGTCATTCCACCCGTATTCGGATAGGTGTCTCGTGCCTCTGTTCAGATTACTGGATCGGGCAACCTCCATCCGATGGCTCTCTGGCGGTTTGTCGACCAGGATCGCGTCGTTTGAGCACGTTCTCGCAAGCTTTCCCGCGCGATCGGAGCTATGCAGGCCGTGCAGCATTACAAAAGGCCCATGAGGTCCAGCAAAAGCACAGACAATCCAAAACATTATTTCCTGCATTGACCTTCGACTCCTCAAACAGAGTAAAGTCGCCCTACAAAATGCGCCATACACTCTCTGCCGTTTCTGTCCTTGCTGTGGCTGCCTGGGCTGATGCTGCTGTCATCGATGCTCGGGCTACCACGACATCTGAGCCTGACTGGTTCCAAAACCACCCCCAGAGCTACCAAGGTACATTATAACGACACTCCCGATGATTATAAGAAACTCGACCACTAATGCAGGCACAGGGTATACCTCTACTGGCACCGCTCCCTCTCTAGCCGAAACCAATCCTGTCACCTTTGCGCACCAATCCTTCGTCGCCAACGAGCCTCTCCAGACACAGGAGCCCATTCAAGGCGCTCATGGCCGCAATATCTTTCACACAATGGGTGATCTGAGGTAGGAGCCTATCATGGCGCGTAGGTGGTGCAATAAAATAGACCGCTAACATTAGCGATTAGCCCGTATTTCTCGCCCGACGAGGGCTTCGGAGTTGATGAATACGCTCTCCCCAAGGGCTCCCACATCACACAAATGCATATGATCCACCGCCACGGCTCTCGATATCCTTCTTCCTCCGAAGGTATCCCCACATGGGCCCAGGGCATCGCCAACGCCACCAAAGCCGGCAGCAAATTCACCGGTGACCTCTCCTTCCTCAACGAGTGGACATTCGGCCTCGGAGCAGAGGTCCTCGTCCCCAAAGGCCGCGAGGAACTATTCCAAAGCGGCGTTCTCAACTGGTACAACTACGGCCACCTCTACAACGAAAGCGCCCCCCACAAACTCGTCGTCCGTACCACAACCCAAGACCGAATGCTCAAGTCCGCCGAGAACTTCCTCGCCGGTTTTTTCGGCCTCGAATGGTCCGAAAAGGCCAACCTCCTCGCCATGATCGAGAGCACGGGGTTCAACAACTCCCTAATCGGAATGTACACCTGCACCAACGCCCTTAAGTTCATGGCCAGCCCTTCCTTCTCCGCCCCCATCACCACCTGGAAAGACATCTACCTGAAGGACCGCACCGCGTCCCTCCGCAAACACACCGGCTCCTACAACTGGACCACCACAGACTCCTACATCGCCCAATCCCTCTGCTCCTACGAAACAATCAGCTACGGCTACTCCCCTTTCTGCCAACTCTTCACCTACGAAGAATTCGAAGGGTTCGGCTACCTCCTCGACCTCGAATTCGCCGCCATGACCGGTTTCCAGAACCCCACCGGTCGCGCGCAGGGGATTGCCTGGGTTGAAGAATTCCTCGCCCGTGTCGAGGGACACCTCCTAACGACCACGCAAACAAACGCCAATATGACCCTCGACACGAATCCCATTACATTCCCCGTCGATCAAAACCTCTACCTCGATTTCTCGCACGATGCTGGGGTCACCGCCGCCCTTACAGCGTTCGGATTCAAGCAATTCGCCCAGTTCTTGCCTCCCACCGGACCACCCCGCCACCAGCAATTCTCCACCAGCAAGATCGTCCCCTTTGCCGGCAGGACCAATATCGAAATTATCAAGGCCCCGCATAAGGTTTCTGCTAGGCGTCCGGCGGGCGAGCAGGAGAGGGCGTACGTGCCTGGGACTAAGGAGACAATGTATGTCCATTTTCTCCAGAATCAGCGCACACTTCCGCTTCATGCGAGCTTTGAGGAGTGTGAGTACCGCGATGATGGGTGGTGTGAGTTGGAGACGTTCTTGAAGGTGCAGAAGAAGAGTTTGGAGAAGGCGAAGTTTCAGTATGCTTGTTTTGGGGATTATGAGAGTACGCCCTATGGGAGTGTGACGGATGGAGCGCCTATTAATTAATCTTGGCAGTTGAGTTTAGATCTAGATATAAAAGAGACGTATTAATAATAGTGCGCGATTCAGTATAGTTGCATTCCTACGCGCTATATACCGTACTTGGGCTTTTCTGATCGAGTAAGATCCGAGGTATATGATCATAAAGTGGCCCGGGATGTGGCAAACACACTGCTAAGACCCTGTAAAAACTGACTTTGCTTCATTCTTTCGACTTCGCTAGGTCTGCTTCACCGAGATTCTGCAGGTACTCTAAAGTCTGTTTCCAGCGGCCTTCGGCAAATGTGTCGGGCGACCGCCTCTTACTAGCTTCTTCCGAAGCATAATCTGCTGGAGTTTTCCCTTCTTTATCTCTGTCATGTGAATGAAGAGGGCCTCTTTCCAGGAAGAAGTTGAAGACTTCCTCGTTCAATGAACCATGAATGGCTCCATGGTGGAGAATACTTCTCCCACTGTTGTCTTTGGCCCACAAGTCTACCCCAGAAGATGATAGAGCATTGAGTACCCCAAGATCAGCTGTGTGATTCCACATTGCTAAATGGGCTAAATTTTCTCCTTCTGGGGTACTCCAGCGTGCGTCAGCACCATGTTGCAGCAGGTGACGAACAATGTTCGTTTTATCACCCAACGCAAACTTTCGAAGAAATAAGCTCAGTGCGGTATTCCCTTCGTTATCCTCGTGGTTTATCCCGGCACCGTGATCCAACAAGATGGTAACCATCTCAGGGGAGCAGATCAGGGCGCTCATATGGTGGTGTAATAAGGTTCTCCCCTTTACATCCACCTCACGACAGAGATCGCGAGCTAATTCTTTGTCTCTACCTAAAACTATCTTGACGGCGTCGTACTGATTGGCACAAACAGCATAATGGAGAGGATTCAGGCCCTGCGCATCGGTGGCCTTAATACTGCAACCATGGTCAAGAAAGCTACAAGCAACAGCTGACGCTCCGGATTTGCAAGCAAGATGTAAGGCTGTCTGGCCTTCCTTGTTCTGCGCAGAGAGGTCGGCCCCCAACACGAGTAGTCTTTCGACGGTAGCCTCTGCGCCCCAGTTGTCGTACCGGATTAGATGGAGGGGAGAATTGCCGTCAATATTTTGGATGTTCACTTGAATCGTTGTATTCCCAAGAAGAGTATTGACCACTGCCAGCCGCCGGTCTTCCTCGACAGAGTCGAAAATGTCCCGGGCCTCATCGCTTTCAGAATCGGAAATAGATTCAGTAGCAAGCTCAACTTGCCACTTGCTGTCAGTCCACCCATCCTGATACGGCAATGCGTATTCGTATGGCCCTTGGGGCTCTCTTTTGGTTTCCCAAAGACCCCTTCGTAGGGCAACATGCAATGGCGTATCCCCATCTCGACTCTGTGCGTTCGGGTTGGAATTATGGCTGAGAAGATATGCTGTCATTGCTTTGTGCCCAATGCAAGCTGCAAAATGCAACGGCGTAAGCCCTGTGACGGCTTCTGTTTTCTGTTTTTCTGACTGAGTCCCGCAACTTTCCTTGTAGATGGAACGCCCAGATTCCATGGTTTTGAACCAATACCTCCTTTCAATACCCAAGTTAATATCAGCGCCTGATTTGATAAGCATGTCGATGATTTCGCGCTTTCCCCTGGCCACCGCATAGAGCAGTGGAGTCATATTTTCCACATCGCAGGCATTGAAATCGATTTGTGGTGTCAACAACTCTGCGAGTGGAACGCTCTCAGGCTTTCCGGACATTATTGTCAAATGGAGTGCATTTCGATTCATATTATCCAATGCATCAATGTCGGCTCCGTGTGAGAGAAGCTCTTGGGCAACCTCAACTCTCACATTATTTGCAGCGACCAGCAGAGGGGTTTGCCCATCTATATCGCGAGCTTCGATTAGCGCTCCATGCCTCAGGAGGAACCGTGTCAGGCCAGGGTCGTCATGGCTTGCCGCACAATGTAGCGCAGATCTCATCTCGGTGTCGGTCGCGTTCACGTCAAGTCCTTCCTGCACCAGGAGCTCAACTGTCTTTACTTGACAGCTTCTCACGGCCCAATGTAACGGAGTTCGCCCAGATCCATCTGCAACCTTGTGACATGGGGTATCTTGGAGAAAATTGATGACTTCTTCGTCAATTCCATAGTGCGCGGTAATATGCAGTCCAGTGATTCCCTCCGGTGCGTGAAATATTCGAAAGAGGGGTTTGTCCGCGAGTAGAACCTGAACAGCGCCCAGGAATGCAGGGCCGCCTTGGAGGAACATCTGGGTTAAACCTTTTGCCTCTGGATATGCCTCCCTTGCATGATGGCCCCAGTACAGGGCAGCGTATTCATAGAGGCAGTTATCGTGTAGCCGATTCCTGTACTCTTCCCAGCTCTCGGGGGCTTTGATGGAAAACTTCTCATAGGTCAGGTACCTAAGGGAAACGGTGGCTATATCGTGATTGGCCTCAGGGAACCAGAATTTCCAGTATTGCGCGAAGTACTCCTGTGTTGTGTAATGGGCTAAGCGGATCAGGTCACTTTCTTCATCGACTTCGACCAATCCAGCGCAAACTTCAATAATCAGTCTCAAATCCTTGATGCACCGTGGGTCGATCTTCGATGAATTTGCTTTGACTGCTAGCGCATGCTGTAGCTCCGACGTGGCTAACGGCCTCTGGCATTGTGTAATCCAGGAAAGGACTCGGAGAGCGAGGCGTCTTAACTTTTCTGGCTGGCTTTTGATTCTTCCCATGGCTTCGTTGTATATTATTGGGAGCGCATCCTGGCCCTTTGGAAGGTTCTCAAGAACTTCTTCAATTTCCGACACATCAGTCTGTTCGCGTAGGCTTTGTAGATGATAGTTCGGTAGTAGGAACCTAATGCCGCATTTAGTGACTTAGTACGTTGGATAATATGCTCCATTGACTTACATCCCATCAGCCGCTTCAATGACTGCAGTTGTTATCCTTCTTTCCAACCCGTCGGTTTCTTTTATCCAGGCGGGGAAAGTCGAAAGTTGACCCTCAACGTATTTCCGTATATCCTGATCTTTGGCGCGAATCTCCAGCGTAGTGCAACCGTGTTTCTCAAACACCTGTGCTATCTCAAATATTCGGCGTGACGTTACAAAGAGGTTTGCATGGGTCCTCTTCTGGATGCTGAGCAGCTCCGTAATGATGGTCGAGCGAGCGCCATCGGAAAGGGAGCACTCGTCAAGAGCGTCAATTACTATAAAGGTCCTCGAGAAGCGCTCAACAAGAGATTGGATAATATGAGAAAGCTCGTCAGGTGAAGGACGTGTTCCTCGCTGGATGTGAGATTTGTGCAGGCCTTTCACTGGATCAGGAACAGAACAACGGCATAACTGTTTCAGCAAGCTCAACAATATGTCGCTGTGTGATACCTTTGAATGGTTGAAGTTGAAGAACACAAATCCAATGCCAACGCTATCATCATTCTGAAACGTGCGATGAAGGTGATCAATCACAATCGAGGCAGCAATAGTCTTCCCTGCCCCCGGGATACCGTGACAAAATAATGTGTGCTTGCTGTTATGTAACCAATTCTGGAATTTACTTGACTCAAGCAGCCATTCGACTGTTCCTATTTGCCGTCGGCAAATTCGGTCATTTTGCTGAGAGTTGTGGTCAAATACAGTCAGCCAGTTGAGAATTTCTAGTTCTTCCTGCCTGTTGAGTCTCGACTTTATTTCTGAGATATTTGTCTCGGTCCTGGACAACGCGTGAAGAGCTATTGGAATTTTAGAGGCACAGTAACAAGCTGATAGGGGTTCAAGAATACCTACCTTCTGAAACAAGCTCTATTATCCTCCGTTCGGCTGCAAGTTTCTTAGGAGGAATTTGACAAAGAAGCTCTTTTGCGTACACAGCAGCTGTCAACGCTGCGTATCCCTGCCACTGTTCGTTCTTGTGCGTATCCGAGTAGTCAGATATCCCACGTATGACAAGGCATGGAAAGTGGTTCATCAGCCCTGCAGCCTCCATCTCGAAGCAGAGAATATTGTTCTGTGCCTCAAGTGTATCTCGAATTACAGCGTCTTTCATCACTTGGTTCCCCGAGGCAATCACCCCATAATGAATGCTAGGGTTATCTTCAAACTCACCCCTTTCTCGTCGTGCAACCAGGTTTGATGAAGTTAATTCGCATTTGATAGCGCCCCCGCACACATGCTCGTGCGTGAATTCGGATTTGAACAACTGATCGGTTACTCGATCCGGCCGGCTATACACCGGTTGTAGCTTTGGGTTCTTTTCAAGGATGCTATTGATCATTTCCCCAATTCGGTGACCTTTTCTCGTATATTGGGCCTTAATTGCGCTGACCGCAGCACGCAGCACAAGGGGTGGCTGGTTAAGTGCCTTTGTCCATTGGAAGCCCTGGTCCTGAATGGTCTTTCCAAAGTCATACTGGAACACGCCACTCATTCCATCACAAGGCGTACTGACTACCACATCACCTAGTCGAATGTCACATTTCAGCGGTGCTGCACCGGCAATGCCAACCATCAAACCAACCCGAATGTTGGGGAAACTGTGCAGCATGTCTCTTGCGACCACGGTGGCAGATGTTGTACCATATTCCCCATCCGGACACGCAGCAATAACAACATTGTGTCTGCCAATTTTACCCAGGGTGTAAATATTATTATCATTATCCGAAAGAAAGTCTGGGCCATCGAGCTCTTCATCAAGGCACTCTTGTGCGGCAACGTACTCGGTTGATAGAGCGCAGATCCAACCCACGGTATAGTCGTTTGGATCGAACATTTTCATCATGCGAGTGTTGAGAAGGGAAGGGTAATTCAATAAACTGAAAGGATAAGAAGCGAATGAGTCCAAAGTTGAAGGTTCGCTGTAATGATCAGAGACCAGCCGGTCTGCCAGAAAAGAATGTTCGACGCGGCTGAAAATAAGGGCAGTTGCCTCAAGGCGAGGCTGAATCTCGAGCGGGGTATTTCAAGTCAGGCCTCGCCACGTCACACTTCTCAGAGGGCATAGATCTTCGTTGTCTTTCTTCCACTTTCGATTGGTGCCCGATTATGATTGTATTGTCTTCATAGGGCTTTGAAAACCAAAAGTGTATGTTTTCCCCCAGGGCTATATAATGAATCCGAAAGGTGTACAACAGCGACAAATATTGATGCATATCTAGTTATCAAATGAATACGATGCGGCTATAATTATCACGCCTTATAAGCAGAACTCTAACCCCCCTACGTCGAAATCCTCAGTACTCTCTGACGTAGCTTGGTCGATGGTTCCTGAGTCGGTATTTTGAATATTCGGGAAATCCCATGCCTCAGTAAATGATGAAGATGCCCGAGAGCCAGCAAGTGCATCACCGCCAGGAAACAGATCCCTGGCTAACGGAACAGTAACCGGAAAGTCGATACCAGGTGGCTGAAATGAGGATGCGTTGTCCGAATAGTCAATGTCCAATGATGGATGTGGGGGCTGTGTTGGTGGGAATGAGTGGTCAACCACCGGCACCAGTTCATGGGAGACCGAGCAGAGTGGCAAGATATGTGGCGGGAAATCATGTATGCCATCGGGCTCAGCGGGAATTTCAACAGCAAGGCCACCCCCTGATTCTGTGATTGTGCTTACGGGCTTGCTAGGCTCTTGATTTCCCGACCAAATTGAAAAGTACGCGCAGCTGGAGCCAAAGGCACTGGGTTGTTTCGCCCTTGCGGCGCTATATTCCCGCGTGTCCTAAATATTACCAGGTCAGCACCTGTCGGTAATCTGGGTTCGGGATATCCAGTACAAACCTGATTTCGCTGCACTACACCCGTATCTAAAGGGACTAGGAAAGCTCCTGCCAATGGATTCTTTTCCCTCATGGCGCCGAGAGCAGAGTACAAGAACTCCATTTTCGCCTTCCCCGCGATATCGTTCCGCCGTAACTCAAGATGGTGCGCAAGCACACGAGCCGCAACATAAACACAAAATGGGGTGAACGGATGCATCTCCAAAATGTTAGCGTTTAGAGAAACCAGTTCCTCTGGGGGTAAAGCCCACCTCAGTCATATCTATCGAGCTAGCCATTTGCATGATATTTGATATATGATTGGCTGCAACAATACACCGCTGCTGGCTTTCCGAGACCACTGATTTCGGTAGATCGTCCCTCTCGGCCCGGGAAATTGCGGCCTGGTGGAGGCATATGGTTAACGTGTGGGCCGCTAGGTGGATAAATAAAGTTTGCGAATCCGCCATGCCTGCTGGCAGTCGTAGATGGTTTGGCATAGCGAGAGCAAACTGGAGAAGGAGATTATCGTGTGCTCGGTGTCGTTGCCAGAAAGCTCCGTTTAGGCCTTGTTTGCTTTCGGTTTCGTCTCGGCGAATGAGGTCCATGACGTGTCGACCGAATAGGCATGACACGAATACCACGCTGGCGAACGGAGACAGGGTTGACAGTGCCTGGCCTCTTAAGGCATCACAGAGCCGGCTGGTGGGCTCGGGCTCGCCTTTCATAAATGCTCTTTCGCTAGCGGGGAGGTCTGTCCTGATCTGCCCACCATCGTTAGTTAAGTCTATACCACTGGTGTGTTTGAGAGCTTACATCTCTCTCGTCAATCAGGACAGGACACCGGGCTGCAACGCTGGCACATCTGTCCACGCAGAATGCCATCCAAAAGACCCTCCGTCTTTCTTCCTTTGTCACCCACTTGGCCGGTGTGAGAGTGGGCACCCTCCCATTTGAAGTCGAAGTATCTAATTGATGTAGCCCCAACATGATGCACATTCTTGAGGCCTTTCCGGAGCTTAGCCATGCCCTGGGAAGAAACCTCATTTTGTACTCGTATACCGCTACTAGTAACCATGTTTGAGCGTAAGCTAGCGAGGGGAATGACGCTGGGGACTGGTTCATCTCATCCCACTCCGCGTGCTTCCGGGCGTGCTGGTAGAATGATGGATGTAACATGGTGTATTTCTCACTGATTAAAGCGGCATGGCACCATATAGCGTACTGTAAACAAAGTGGCATATTAGTGCTATGGTAGTAGTGCAGAGGATCTGCAGAACTCCCAGAATGACGTATAATAGGCATATAGGGATGGACTTTCTCGAAGTATAATGAGTTTCTATCCCCAGTGAGTGACTCTGTGCCTTAAGGAGAGAGAGATAAGAGCGCTCACAATTCACAAAGTGTCGATGGAGATGGAAGGGGCTCCTCTGGCATAAATCCGATTGGGTCACATCGAGTCTCCTCCCTCACGATATCCCCATTCCAAGAGGTTAAAGAGGAAGTGAAACTTCTCTGGGATGTACTTTCGTCATCTACAGGAGAATCATGTTTCTTCTGTGTGCTGTGAGATGCGTCCCGTACCTGTAGAGCATTGGCCTCAGTTGCCTTCAAGAGGACCTCAACTTGCGCTTTTTGCCGGGTCGTTGGGGTCAGCAAGTGTCAATAACAGAACATTAACCCCGTTAGAGAAAACCTACCAATCCTTGCCTCGAACCGTTTCCGAATTCCGTCCTGTGGGCCGCTTTTCTTGCGTGTCTCCAAGTACAGGCATTCACAGCCTAATCTGGAGCATGTTCCACATGCAGGTTTCCTTTTGTCGCATCGCAGCTTTCTCCTCCGGCAGACTGCGCAGGCATTCTTCGTGGGCTTAATTTCTGAACGTGGAGGATTTCTTTTGTCATCCATTTTGCCAGAGATCTGTTGGGAGCATTCGAGAGCCAGAGCTTTTTGTAACTAGCGCATTATATTTACTTGGTAACAGTGTACCGCGGAGCCTTTGCAAATGGGCCCTTCCCCCGCAGATGAGTCTTGCCTGCCGGAGTCGGGGCGTTCTGGGCCCGAGCCTTGTGGCAGAGATCCACCCAGTCCAGCTTCCGATTTGCCACCAGGATCGACTTTGTATTTGGTTACCCAGTTAGAGAATCTGTGATGTCAAAACGAGATAGTTCCCAATGGGCTGAAGGGGGTATACGGCGCAAGACATGTGAATGGAACGAGACCTAGGTATATTCTAGCCCGTCATCAATCCCCTAAGGTTCCCCTGCATATCCTTCACAAGCGGGTCCCTGGCGGGTAAGCCACTCCGAGAAGTTAAATCTCCAGATGCCGAGCATTCGGATGGATTCATCACCCGAGCCCGTTCCACAGATCTGGGTCCGATTCTGCACACTGAGACTGTGTCCAATGATGTAAGATATTATTTAACTTTTTTTGAAACACCAAGATCGTAGATTGCGTGCCTATATACAAGACCAAACAGTACTATACTGTGTGGATTAGTCTCATGTCCCCGTAGACGCCAATGATAATGCAAAATGCCCTTGCATGGGCTTTGCTCTTCTAAACGCCCTTAGGACTGCAAACACGAAGTCTCAGTAAGATATTGATACAATAATATGACAGACTAATATCACTCCAACCCCTCCCACATCTGCTCAATCTCAGCCGCCGCCTCTCCATACACCCTATCGCGCAGCCTTCTATCAGCCTCCGTCTTAGCCGTATGATCCCAATAATGCGGCACCGCATCAATAACCCGACACTCCACCTCCTTCCCCAGCGCCCTAAACCGATCCGCCGCCGCCTGCCCCTCCGCCAACAAATAATCCAAGCCAGCCAACCTAAATGAAATCCTCTGCGGCAGTGCCTCTCTCACGATATCCTCCGGCGCCAGACCCGGCGAGATATACATCTCCCTCATATCCGGTATATCCCTTACCCCCCAAAAGAACGCCTTGTCAAACATTTCCCCTACCATCTTCGACGAGGCCGCCGGCTTCTTCTTCAGCGCCACAAAGTCCGGATTCGATAATGCCCTCTCCTCCCGACTCCGTGTTAGATCCATCGGTGGGTAGAATGCCGTTATCCCCCGCACTGTCCCCATGCCTGAGATGGGGATGCGCGGATCATTCTCCCCCTCCTTCTGGCCCTCCCGGACGTGCTTGTGTAATAAGAATAATAGGGCAAATGCCATATGCCCACCGACGCTGAACCCATTCAGGACCGTGCGGCGCGGGTCGATGCCCAGAGCCGCCGCATTCCGCCAGATGTAGAGTACCGAGTCGAGACAGTCCTGTATGGGGGTAGGGTAGGAGTGTTCGGGGGTTAGACGGTAGTTGACGCTCGCGACGACAGCGCCCCGGGCCGTCAGGTTGGAGATGAACCGCTCATCGTGCTGTGCGTGTCCGACTGTCCATCCGCCCCCGTGGAAGTTGACCACTATGGGGAACTGGGCCCCGGTTTTGATCTTTTGGTGGTAGTTTGGGGGGCAGTAGAAAAATATATCGAATGTTCCGGGTTTTGAGGAGAAGGTGGAATGGATGGTGCGAGTGAAGGATGGTCCTGGGGGTGTTCGGCCTCTCCTGCGGTCTAGCCAAGCGAGGAAGTGGGTGAGCCAGCGTAGGATCCGGACTTTTAGGTGGAATGATAGGGATGTGAATGACATTGTGTGAATCTGTGGCTATGGCCGGATTCTTGGTTATGGGGGCTCGAGCGGACGGTGATGTTGGCGATATAAGACGGGAATGAGAGAGGGAGGGTGAGGCACTGGCTTCCGGAGGTGTCTCATGCTGAAACTTGTGTTATTCGCAGTTTGTCCTCGGCACTCTCCCACAGTTCATCAACTGCTGGCCACTACTTGTGTCTTGATCTCCGGTGTCAGAGCTGGAGTGGAATGAACATGGTGCGGATGGAATATTGCGCCGAGCCCCGACTGAAGCGGAGGCTTACAGCCTAATCGGGAATGCGACCCACCAGAAGCATTATTTTTTTCTTTGGTTAGGGCTATACGCCATCAGTTTGCTACCTCAGGTACCTTGCAGTAAGTTCTCCAATCCTCGTAAAACCTCGGTATATCCAGTGGCACGGTCCCCTTTCCTTTATTTTGTAAAGATAGAATAAAGTAGAAAGTCAGATATAGCCTCTATTCTCACCCAACAAGGAGCCAAAACGCAACACTCACCTACCCTCTACTTACCTCTCCGATCCTCACAGCAATGGCGCCAGATATCAACGAACCAATCACTCTCCCCTGCGGGCTGGTCCTGCAGAACCGACTCGTCAAGGCAAATATGACCATTCCCTCCTATCCAAACATGAACTCACACCTCATTCCCACAGGCCGCAATGGCCGAAGCCATGTCCGACAAAACCCACATCCCGAACCAAAAGTTCTCCCAAGCCTACGGAGCATGGGCCAAAGGCAGCTGGGGCGCCTTGCTAACCGGTACCCCCTCCAGCCCCGGGCATAAAATAAACCCCGTAACAAGGTGCAAATAGGAAATATCCAAGTCGACGTCCGCGACCTCGGAAACTACTACGACCTCGTCGTTCATGAATCAGCTTCAAGCGACGATCTAGCGTTCCCCGCCTGGCAAAAATACGCTTCCGCATGCCAGGAACATGGCACGCCCGCCATTGCCCAAATCGTCCACCCGGGCCGCCAATCACCGCGCGGAGCTGGCGAACGGGGGATCTTCGGGACGCCGGTAGCCCCTAGTGCCATCCCACTCACTCTTGGAGAGGGGTGTGCGGCGTCTGTTATCCGGAAGATCGCGTTTGGTGTTCCCAGGGAGATGACGGTGGGGGAGATTGAGTCGGTGGTGAAGAAGTTTGCCCATACCGCGCAGTTTCTGGCGGAATGTGGGTTTGCGGGGGTTGAGCTGCACGCTGCACATGGGTACCTTCTTTGTGAGTATCTATGTCTCCCAGTGTAAGTAAAGTTGGCTAACTGCGGGTTCTAGCCCAATTCTTGTCCCCGCAGAGTAATATCCGCCGCGATCGGTACGGTGGGAGCGCTGAACGGCGCGCCCAGATCGTTCTAGACATCATCCAGGCCATTCGTGAGGTGGTCCCGAAAACATTCTGTGTCGGGATCAAGCTCAACTCGGCAGACCACGAGGCGGCAGATTTTGAGGACACCATGACACAGATTGGTCTCTTTGCAGAGGCTGGTGTAGATCTTCTCGAGATATCCGGAGGGACTTACGAGGATCCGACGGTACGTATTAACACTACGCTTCACAGGCGATTTGACAGCGGGGTGCTAAGATAATTCTGCTTTTCTAGATGATGGGCCGTGGACTCCAGGACGAGGCTGCCGGCCACCAGTCCACACGTACAGCGGCAAGAGAGGCCTTCTTCCTTGACTTTGCTCATGCAGCACGAAAACGCTTTCCCGGGCTCGTCCTGATGCTTACAGGAGGCTTCCGGAGTCGGACGGGTATCGAAGGTGCTTTGAAAAGCGGAGCCTGTGATCTGGTAGGCATCGGGCGCCCGGCCGTGGTTTGCCCTGACTTTCCTGCGCGGGTACTAGATGAGAACTATTCGAATGAAGAAACCATGGTGGACTTGGGGAAAGTACCAACACCTTTCTGGGCGAGGATCTTGCAGATTCGTGTTCTAGGTGGTGGTGCAGAAACGGTATGTCCCGAGCCCAAGTGGATATACAAGAGGCTTTCTAACGATCTACAGCAATTCTATGCGGCACAGATTCAACGTCTGGCGAGTGGGTATGCTACCTATGCACCCTCGGCTGCTAGGATTTAGAAGGGGGTTTTGGTATAGATGTCTGGAGACCTGTGTATCTAGTTGAGCGCTTGTCCGAGGGAGAGTATAGAAGAGGAGCGTTCATAATTTCTATTTATAGATTGTATTCAAATGATGTGACCAATACGACAGTTCCATAAATCAAAAGGCATTCACGGTGGTATTCTCCACGGTTGGAAGGTGTTGCTGGCATCTCGCCTCATCGCCCGCCAACCCCAATCCATTGCCCAAATGCCAACGCTCATGATCCATGTTCATAAAGGCTCTAACAACTCACTATATAATTCCTTTTTCTGGGGCTTCCGTCTACCTCGGTGCCCCTCCTCAAGCTGTGCCCAGGTTCTTGTGATCCCGGAATCTCTGCCTCTCCTGTAAGTACCGTTTCTACAGGCGGCTCGGTTGTGGAGAGACGGAGAGTTTATTGCTCCGTCTCTGAACCCCGGTCCACACAACATGGGTCCAATCCAATTGCTCAAGGTCCAATTGCTTAACTAAATTAACTTTATTGCAATGCTTGGGCCTCTGCGAAACTTAAAGTGAACGGTGTCCGCGGATCCCGATATTGTGACTAGCTAACACGATTCCACGACTAGATGCCAGTTCAAGCTCATGTATCGACTATGCCTAAGCTATGGTTTCACGTCGCAAGCGGGAACAACCCCGAAGAAGAAGAATGAAAAGAGGAGAAGGCTTAATTCGATATCCCGAGATCATACAATGCCTAGAGGCTAAAACTTCAGAACCGCCTTCCCCATATTACTCCCCTTGAAAATCCCCAACAACCCCTCCGCAGCCTGCTCAATACCCTCAGTCTCATGAGTGCGAGTCTTAAACGTCCCATCCTTAACCCACCGCTGCACATTCCGCTGATGCTGGAGGAAGTAAGCATCCGCAAAGCCCGGGTCCGCCACAATAAACCCCTGCGCCTTCAACCGCTTCGTAATCATAACATGCAGATTCCTAATCGGATACGCCCCAGTATTCAACTCCGAAATCATCCCACACAAAACCACACGCCCAAAGTCATTCATCGCATCCAACGCCGCCTCCAGGTGCTCCCCGCCCACATTCTCATAATTGATATCCACCCCCTCCGGCGCGAGGCGCTTCAACGCATCCCCCGGTTTCTCCTTCTTATAATTAAACCCAGTGTCAAATCCTAACTCATTCAGGATAAAGTCCAACTTTTCATCTGATCCCACACTCCCAATCACCCTCAGTCCTTCGTGCTTAGCTAGTTGCCCGACTATTTGGCCTACCGCACCGCTAGCAGCGGAAATGAAGATCGTCTCTCCCTTCTTCGGTTTCCCGATCTCGTAGAAGGAGGAGTGCGCCGTTAGACCGGGCATGCCTAGTGCGCCCAGGAAGACACGGATATCTTCAATGCCTAGCGGGTTCTCCAATAGACGCAGCCTGGTCATGGCGATTGAGGGGGCGTCCAGGGCTATGTACTCCTGGATGGGGAGCTGGCCGAACACAAGATCCCCTGCGGTGTAAGAGGGATTGTTGGAGCGTAGGACCTTGGCGATGATGAAGCTGTCGATGGGTTTGTTGAGTTCGTATGCGGGGATGTAGGAGTTGGCTGAAGCTGGGCGCATGCGACCGCGCATGTAGGGGTCGAAGCTAGCGTAGAGGGATTGGAGGACGAGGCCATTCTCCGGGGTGGTCACTTCGGGACCGTAGGGTGCGGGCTCGACGGTTAAGTTTTCGCCCGGGATTGGGTATCCTTGTGGGACCTTTTTGAAGATCAACGCTTTGTTGGAAGTCATGATGAAAATAAAGTTATTCTGTAGCGGGCACGGAAATCTATATGAAATAAAGGAGAGAAAAATTGTAAACATATCCTAAGTCAGGGGAGATGGTAGTTAAATCAAGAAAAGTGTATAGATCGGCCATCCGTGGTGGCGGCGGACCTGCCAGGAAAGTGGATACCAAACCACATCTTCCAGCCTCGGGATCCAGACACGGAGATCGATTATTCGAAGCAACTTCGGGGGCTTCAACGGGGAGATTATTGCACCGCTGTCCGAGTCTGGATCATCATTAGCAATCCGTGATCTCGCCTGCAGTTCTCCAAACTCGGAGTTCATCACATGGCAATATCGTCCATAGCTTGCTTGCCACCAACAGCAGCTCTAAATAAGCGGCCCTCTACTGGACAGAAAGGAGGAATCTCTCTTTCATCCATTCATCCATCTATCTATCATCATGCTGTCTGTTACCGCATCATCCTACACCAGACCGTCCGGGTACGAGCTGGCAGAGCTCCCGCTACCACCGCTCAGCAACCCAGACGATGTCATCATCAAAGTCTACGCGGCGAGCATCAATCCAATTGACGTAAAAAAGGCCGATGGCGTGTTGAAACTCGCTCTGAAAGACTCGTAAGTAGACCCCATCTACCCATAACAATAAACAACCTGCTTAAACTTTCTGAATAATCTAGGTTTCCCTACAAGATCGGCTACGACTGCGCAGGAAAAGTCACCGAGATCGGACGCAATGTCACTCGATTCAAAGTGGGTGATGCAGTGTATGTGCGGCTGCCCGAGTCCCATCGAGGGGCCTGGAGTGAATACGCCGTCTGTCCGGAACGGTTCATCGCCCTGCGGCCACCGTCGCTGTCCTTTGAGAGTGCAGCGTCCATACCACTGGCGGCGACGACAGCACTGCAGGCTTTGAGAAAGTATGAGGGTGATCTGTCTGGGAAGACGGTCTTCGTGCCTGCTGGCCGTATGTTCCCACTTTATTTCGCTAGAGAGTGGGTTGTCTAACGTGGCTAACGGTTATCAGTCAGTGGGACGGGCCTCTACGCCTGTCAACTCGCGAAAAACGTTTTCGGTGCAGCCAAAGTAATCACCACGGTCTCAACGTCCAAAGTGTCCAAAGTGCCAGAACTTCTCGGGGAAGGAACCATCGACCAGAGTCAGTCACCCCTCCCTTACATTGTTTTCACCCCGAGTAAATAGTTAACACAGCCCTAGTAATCGACTACAAAAAAGTCGACCCCAAAACCGCCATCGAGCACGGCTCCATAGACTTCCTCTTCGACACAACCGGTCTCGCAATGGACTACCTGTGCCTGATGCGGCCCAAGACAAGCTGCATAATCTCAATCGCCACCGTGCCCTCCGGAAACCAACTGCAGGATTCCGCCCTGATGAGACTCCCCCACCACCCCACCATCCCGGTCCATTTCCGACTGGGCTTGAATGCCATGGACTCCGTGCGCAAGTGGCGTGCCCGGCGCTATGGAGTCAGCTATTCCTATATGTTCCTGGAGCCAAGTGGGGAGGATCTGGATACGCTGGGCGGGTACGTGGAAGAGGGGAGATTGAAGCAGGTTGTGGGGACGACGGTGAGGATGCAGGATATCGCGGAGGTTCGGAAGGCGTGTCAGGTCGTCTATAGTAACCAGGGGGGGTTGGGGAAGGTCGTCATTCAGGTGGCGGAGTCAGAGGAGGAGAGTTAGATTAGTCCTTTTACTGCCTTTTCTTGTAGTTTTATTGGGTATACAACCTAGGCCTTTTGATTAATGATAATAATCCGGTTTTTATCTCGCCAAGACGAAGAGCTCTGTAGCCAAAAAAAAAAAAAAAAAAAAAAAAAAAAAAAACAACCCCCCCAAAAAAAAAAAAAAAAATATGTTTTGTTTTTTTTTTTTAAGAAAAAAAAAAAAAAATAATCTTATTATGAAACGGTTTTGAGAGTAACAACAATAAAAATTGTAACAAATAAACAAAAGAAGGGAGAACACCCACAAGA